>QNUK01000027.1:0-420000 GCA_013621035.1 Clarias magur | reverse complement strand
CTTTTTTCCCAAAAATTGTTGCTCACGCACCATTATGGGCAGCGTAACACCTTTTCTGCCAGTGTTAATTCACAGAAACCCATGACTGCCTAGCATGGGAGGGCGAGAATGCCACCCCTTTCCCTCTAAGAACGCAGTCCGTTTTTGCAGCAATGTACATTTCTCTTTTTCACTGTGGTGAATAAGGAGATCTTAAAATGTTAGACCTTTACCCCAGTTGATAAATGTGCAAAGGAAACTATGTATATAGTTTTGTATACAATTTCATATAGTGGAAATTGTAAAGATCTCACTAAAGGTTATCGCTGCTGAACAACTCAGACTAGGACGTTGCATTCAATGTGCTGTAACTGGGCATGGGTTTTATTTGAATTAAAATATAGAAATTGTGTGTATTTCTTCTGGACACACAGTCCAAAAAGCAGAGGTAATGTAAATTTAAAACCATTGTATTTGTTCCTCCAGGAATCTGACCGCATAAATAGAATCCTTCAGGCATATCAGCAAAAGAAAAATGTAAGTTAAATTATTTTTTACCCAAAAATCCTAATCCTCAGTGTATTTATTTCAGTGTATGTACAGTGCTATCCTCTGGTCTGCTGAGGTTTAATCATAGCGGAGTAAATGACCAAAGGAAGAGGGGTGGGAGGGGAGGGGAGGGGAAGGGCTCATTTGTTTTTCTGGACAGGAAATGACTGTTGACTCTGTTGACAAAAGAGTGACTTTAAAAAAAATCCAAATGCAAATACTTGATTTATGAATACTTGATGCCACAAATGTAAACATGGTGCAAAAAGTTCAATCCAAAGATGAATCTGCTTATATATATACAGACTACATTCAGTAAAACTGCATATTTAATAAATGCTCCAGTTACCACCATGTGTTTAAGATGTATATTTTATATTTTGATTTACAATTAAAAAAAAAAAAGAATAATTATTAGTTTTGTTTGAATACCCACCAAATTACACTATATGTAGTAGAAGGTTCTAGTTTGTAGACCTCAAAATGTAAGGTCAAAATGCTACTTTTATTAGGGATAATAGAATAAATAAAGAAATGTGTGTTTTTTTATGTAAAGGATCCTTCATTTCTTGAGAAAAAGGAAAGATGTGAATACCTCAAAAACAAACTCTCTCACATCAAGCATCGCATCCAAGAATACGATAAGGTCATGACATGGAATGATGGTTATGGATAAATGTCTTCCTGAGTTCATGATGGAATATGCGGTAATGGTCCTTCATTTCAACTTGGAACATCTCATTATACTGCACAAACAAGAAGAAAGATGTGAAATGACCCTCATACATGACTTCAGATGATTAAGCAAAAGGAAAGTGTGAGCTATATTTACATAATTATCTTAATATACTCAATGCAATGCAGTATTGACTTGACATTCTTATTTATGTTAGTGGGTCGTTCACTTCCTCCTCTTGGTTGGTTTGACTCGGCTTGTGTGTAACTACTGCTTTCATTTATGATGTTCTTAAAAAAAAAAAAAGCTTCAAATACTGTGAGTCTTATGTGTTATGTTATATGTTTCCTATGACTAAAATGCACTTACCTTTTTACGTTAAAAGTTTTGGATATTGTCCACATAAGTTCAGTTTGTCATTTTATGTGTTGCGTGTACATTCATTTAATCATGCACTGAATGGCATTCCACACATTTCATAAAGTTTTACTTTTTCTGTTCAGCAGGTATTAGTGTGGAATGTATTAACAGTATTTTCTTAAACTTTGTTTTGTTCTTCAAAAATGTAAACGTTTAAGTCTATAGGTTTTACTGTTATTGAGTAATTATATACTGTGCATATACTATATATTTCTAAGACATTAAATATCATTGCCATGGCTGTGTTCAATTATTCTGTAATAGAAAACAATGCATTATTTGTATATTTGAAATATTTGTCTGTTACACTGAAAAAAAAAATCTGTTTTGTGATGTCTTTAAAAAAAATGGACCAATCATAAATCACTTCATTTTTGTGATGTATAGGTTGTGGCTGTTGTGTTCACTTGTGTGTGTGTGTTTTTTTTAACATATAGCATGTTTAGTTATTGGTATCTTACACATTCTCCATTCTAGCTGTTAAATTCTTATCATCCTAGCATCAGTACACTTCACAAGGCGAGTCACGCTAAACGGATACACACACACAGCCGCATGCCATCACATCTTACTGATCTGATTCAGCGATCTGATGTATGTTAGTTTCAGCAGGTTTGCTATGTCTACATAGTTAGACTTGTGAGAGTGAGAAATGACATTGGTTCTCAAACCTGTTCCTGGAGAACCTCTGCCATTCATATTTGAGTGTTTTCCCAGTTCTACATACCCACTTTTTAAAATTAAAGTTAATTATTTGATTAATTAAATAAGAGGACCAGAGAAAACTGAAGCAATGGGTCCTCTAGAATCAGGCTTGAGAACTGTTGATCTAAACCTAAAAAGATTTTTTAAAATTAATAATAAAAGTTGAAATAGAAATATGTGAAATAGCTAATTATATATACACTGAGAATTAGGTGGAGGGCAGTAGAATAAACAAGCCAAACAAAAGTACTACTCTTAGAGCACCCAGGAAAGGTTCAGTATTATGTCTTTCAGTGCCATAAGGGTACACCATACCTTTCCACTCTAGAATTGACTTGCATTGTATTCTACGATTGCCTCCCTCTGGGCACACACACACAGGTCATCCTCAGGGTACTTTGGACATCTCATCTCAAATGTTTTTGCACTGAGGAAACCATCCAAGTACGGAGATGCATGCAAACTCCAGTGAAGTTTGACCCTCCATTCGCGGAGGTGTGAGGTGACAATGCTAACCACTGTCATTTGCATCTGTTGTCTGCTCTATCCTTAAAGCATTGACTTTACACTTCTGAGGTCATTCATTAAGCCTACTGTATAATTTATAAAAGTTGTTCACACTAGCAGGCGGCACAGTGGCTTCTCCTCTTAGCACCATCGCCTTGCACGTACATGGTCTGGGTTCAATTCCTGCCTTGGAGTGCATGGAGTTTGTATGGTCTCCCAGTGTTTGCTGGGTTTCCTTTGGGTACTCCATTTTTCCTCCCACAATTCAAAGACATAGAGATTGGTGTGCGTGTGTGCATGTTCATTGCTGTCATAGATTGAACATACACGACCCTGTGTACAGGATAAAGCGATATAGATGGTGAGTGAGTCTACATATCAGCATATATTTCCAAATGAAAAGATACCTAGTAAAGGTACAAAAAGTTCAACCATTAAGGAGATAGCAGCTCAGTTTAGTCAAGTGTTCAATTAAATTACATTTTATTTGTATACGGCTTTTAACAATTGTCATTGTCGCAAAGAAGCATTACACAATCAAAAGAAAATTATGGACATTTGTATGAAATGTGAAAAATGAGTATGAATCAAAATGATTAGATATTCCCTGCTGACAGAGTTGATGGAAAAACTTCTTGTGTTGCCAATAGGAAGAAACAGAGAGAAACCAGACACAAGAGGAAACCCAGCCTCATTTGGGTAGTCTACTTTTTTTCAGAGAATGTATGCCTCTTATTTTTTGCATGCCTGAAACTTGACCAGACTTAAGAATTCAGAGAGCAGAAGTGGTTGAAAAAGAGACAAGTGTCTGCTGTACAGTTTTTGTCATACCAAGAGACAACCTATATAAATAAAAGAAAGGGTGTTTGAATATTAATCAGGGCTCGCTCTTTAAATAATTTTTTTATGTTGCATACATTGGAGGACCTGAAACCAGTCTCTGAAAAATTTCTGTCTGTACAGTATGTCTGTCCAGGCAGATTTTGTCAGAGCATCATGACAAATGAAACTGTATCAGTCCTGAGGGTATTTGCCTGAAGTTAAAGCTATGCCATAAATGAAATCAAAATGTTGAGTAGAAGGTAAGTTATGAGCAGTAATGTGCCAGATTAGAAACCGTGAGGTTTGACAGCTTACTGGGCATGCGTCAAACTGTGGGCGAGTCTTAATACAGTACTTGGATATCTGCCAGAGGTTTAACCTGCACCACAAGTGCAGTCAATATGGTGAGTAAAAGCGATGGTATGGACAGTTATGTGCCAAATTTAATAATCTACTTTTTTTTAAGTACTCTAATAAGAAAATATAAAATCAGAAAAGCTGAATATTTTTTTACTGGAATTACTTAATATTTTCAGCGCCGAAACAATACAAGTCATTTTAAGACAAAATCTACTTTTTGCGATATTTTGTCTGTGATCTTTCTATGCTTATCGACCAGGGAGGGTATTTGGCTGAAGAAGAAAAAAGTACAACTTAGTGTAAGAGTCAACACTATACATTTTTATTTCTTTGTTTTAATAAGTTAGACAGGGAGTTCTGCCACATACAAAGACAGGTAGACATGTTTGTGGGCTTCAACCTGAAATAATATCATTGAATACATTAAAGATAATAATCTAATTGTTAATATAATTTCATATTATCCATTTAATTTGAACTAACGTTTTTGTAAATTAAAAGGGTCAGGTCCTGAATAGAAAAACAAAAGATGCCGAGAAAGATAAACGTTTTAAATTACCCTCAAACACTGCCGCGAGAATCAAAATACTTCTGAGGTACCAAAAAAAGTAAGCAACCACCAATCCATAAAGTCTGTGAGGAGGAGTAGTACCTCGAGCTCCAGCTCAGAGAGATGACTATCACCTGGTATAATAAAAAAAAAGGATTTCAAAGGCCAATCAGATAAGCCTTTTGGCTAAAGGGGCGGGACGTTGACGTTTTTTCTTTTTGTTGCTGGGGGAGGAGCTTAGAATTCCTGTACGGACGTGAAAATCAGCAGAGTGCAGCGCTGAGGAGGAGCGTGACGGGAAAACAGGTGAGCTGAGTGTACGTTTGTCTGCATAACATTGTTATAGCAAACTATTTCAGCTCGTATTTTGTGCCTTATATTCTAAAAAAATAAATAAAATAAACTAATGTATTTCTTGTGAGCTTCTCAATGGCTTTAGTTAGGTTTGAGATAATAGAGCAAGGAGATCGACGGTTAAACCAGAGTTTGTTAGCTTTAAATAGATTTTTTTCCGGGACTTAAATTTGAATAGGCTCACAATCAAAGCACTTAACGATTATATATCACCCGAGTAATCGAGGTTGTATTTAATGATTACGCGTTACTCATCTGTTGCAGATTAAACAATGTCTTCCCATCCGAAGGAGAGTCCACCTCCCTATGAGTACGACCATGAATAGTAAGTCTATGGAACGTTGTTTGATAAATCCTTATATATATTAGTTTAGACCAAAAATGAATCTGTCATGAGAATAATAATTATTATTAAATACTTATAAAAAAAATTTCTGGTTATGACTCAACACAATGCCTAATGTTTTATGACATTTTATCTTCACGACTTTTTTGACTTCCTGGTCAGATCCAGTGAATAGATTAAAGTGTGTGATTAGTTGTTTGTGGGTTTGTTTGTGTGTCTCTAAAAATATTAAATCTTATTATCCATAGCGATGTGGTGCCGCAACCTGCACACTCCTATTATGCAGACGATGAACTCCAACACTTCTATCGATGGAACTCGCCACCAGGTATCATAAAAATCATGGCGATCATCTGCATCATCCTATGTGTTGGTATTTTTGCCTGTGTGGCATCTACGTTAGCCTGGGACACCTCAGGAAGTGTGACAGGCTTTTCGGGCAGCTACGGAAGCTATGGAGGAGGAGGCTACGGTGGCAGCTACAGTGGCACTTCCTTCGGTGGAGGTTTTGGTGGTGGATCCTACGCCTACGGCATTCTGGGCTCACAAAACGACCCAAGACAAGCAAAGGCATTTATGATCACAATGGCCATTATTACCTTTGCGACTGTGATGGGCATCTTTATCATTATAATCTCCCATAAGCAGTGGGCACAAAGTAGGAAGTTCTACCTGGTTGTCATCATCATTACAGCCATCTTGGCTCTTTTCATGCTTGTGGCCACTATGGTTTACTTGGTTGCGGTGAACCCCATGGCACAAACCTCAGGCTCGGTGCAGTATTACCAGGTACAATCCCTGTGTGCCCAGTACCAGGGTCCTCAGCCTGCACAACTCCTGACCAACCAGTATCTGTATCACTATTGCGTGGTGGATCCACAAGAGGTGAGCACCTTGCTTAGTTGCAGTTTCTGTTCAAGTGGAATGACACCGGTTTTACAGTGAAAGATATAGCAGGTTCTAAAAATATCTTATTGTTTAAGGTTGTGTAGCTGTATCTATACTTGGTTATATGTGATGATTTGTTATTTATCATATATATGTATATATAATTGTATGTATATGAGAGACGAGAGGCATACATAAATGTATACAAACTGTTTTACATCTATTTTATAATATGAACATTTGTATGGCCACTTAAAATTAAACGTCTTCCTCTTTTGCAGGCAGTTGCCATTGTTTTTGGCTTCCTGGTCCTCATTTGTCTTATAATCATGATGGTTTTTGCTATCCTGTCCCGGAAAAAAATGAACACTTATGGGAAAGAGAATATCCTGTGGCGTCGAGAGAAACCTGTTGAAGATCTCAATGCTCCTCCAGATGTAGAGGATTGGGTAAATTGATTTTTCTTAAATCATCCATGCCTGTTTTCCCCCCCCCAAAAAAAACAACAAAAAAAAAACGACTTTCACACTTCTAGACGGGGTTTTGTTAATGTGCCTTGGTTCGAATTAAGTGACTGTTTTGAATTCAGTTAAATTGTTTACTGTTGACCATAAACGGTTACAGAGGAATTGTTTTTGAATGATGCAGTGACGCACATGTGAGAGTCAGAGGTTGCTTCAGTTTCTGTATTTTTAACCAATGATTCTGACAGCTGAAGTACATGCAGTTGATGTTTGCTAACATAGCACAGGTGGAAAGACAGGTTTCTCTGTGCAGTAGAAAATGGGGGAAGGGAGCTCCACTAACTGGTTTCTGGGTGTGGTTTGTGGTGACAGTTTCACTACGATGCTTTCTGGAACAGACCTACAGATACAGTCAAATATAGAAAAGTATATTTTCCAGCATTTAAAAAGCTCTTTAAGTTGCTTTTAAGTGTCAAAAGTTGCTTTAAAAGCCAGATTTAGAGTTTTAATGTTACTTTGTGTATATATCTCATACGCATAACACAAGTTGTCAGTATAATGTGTTATCAGCACTAGATGTGTGCTTCATGCATTTTGCCTTCATTTGGAAAAGTGCAAATTACAACGCGTGTTCTACTGAGCCCTGAACACCTGCCCCAATCCTCCCTCATTTATAGCAAGAGAAAATCTAATAAAATTCTGTCTTTCTCCAGGTAAATAATGTTTCTGGTGAACCAGAGCTTATAAATAGTGGGTTTCCTGAGAAGTTTGGAGGTTCAAGGGAACATCTGGATGACTATCATTCAAACTATGACCACCCTGTCAATAACAGTGTTTTGTGAGTTTACTTTTTATCACCGTCATATGGTGTTTACGTTTGTGTGTGTGTGTATGTATATATATATATATATATATAAACCTTTTGTTTCATAAACCTTTTATAAGACATAGAATGTGTTCTTTGGTAAAGATAATGGCGTAATATTCTGACCGTTCAGAGTAAACTAAAAGGAACGCAAGAGAGAGAGAAATACCCCCAAGCACCCCCCCTCGCTCTCCTTCCCTCACTGTGTGTGCAATGTGCATGCATGCACACACATGTATTCTTTTGGGTGTGTGGGTATGCATGAGCACATACACAGGGTTCTTCTGTTTTCTACATGTTGGAATTTGAAACATATAGAGTGCTTGGAACAAGAAAGATATGCTTGTTTATAGCTTTTAAAATGTCTTTTAAAATGTCCCTCGAGTACCTCTAGGGAAAAAGTATTTCTATATGCACTCAGATTCCATTTTATTAGGAACAGCTGCACATTCATGCACCTATCTAATCAGGTAATTGCATGACAGCAGTGTGAAAAATCATGCAGATGCAAATCAAAATCTTAATAGAAAGAGAAAAGAGGAGGAAAAAAAGGAGAAAAGACCACATCAGGTTGTGAAAACGGTGTGAAACCGTGATTAGCAGTATCCGAAAACTCGCACCAAGGTCTATGTCATAGTTAACATCACAGATCTAATTTCCCTCTATCCAGTGTTTTAATATAAATCCCGGGAAAGCTGGAACGTTTTTGAAATCTGAATAAAATGAAAACTAAAAGACTTTTAAATCACATGAGCCAATATTCTATTCATGATGGAACAAAGAGAACATCAATGTTTAAACTGAGAAATCTTTTACACTTTTATCCACTAAATGAAAGTTATTTAAAATTTGAAGCCTGCTATAGGTCTCAAAAAGTTGGCACAGGGGTAACAACGGGCTGAAACAACGGGCAAGAAATGTTGAGGATATTCAGCCAAGTTAATTGACCTCAGGTCTGCAACACGATTAGCTATAAAAGGGATGTCTTGGAGAGACAGATGTGGAAACCGAGTCTTTCAGAAGTAAAGATGGGCATAAGCTCTCCACTCTGTGAAAGAGTGCGTAAAAAGATTGTGGAATACTTTTAAAAACAATGTTCCTCTGCGTCAAATTGCAGTGGCTTTCCAAATCTCATGATTTACAGTGCATAAACTCATAAAAAAAAATTCAGAGGAACTGGAGACGTGTATGCGTAAAGAACAAGGCCAAAGACTTTTGTTGGATGTCCATGGTACTCTGGCCCTCAGACGACATCACTCATCGGTATGATTGCGTCATTGACGTTACTAAATAGGCCTAGGAATACTTCCAGAAACCACTGTCGGTAAACACAATCCATCGTGCCATCTGCAGATGCCAACTAAAGCTCGATCATTCAAAAAGGAAGCCGTATGCGAACATGGTCGTTAAGTGCCGTTGTGTCCTGTGCGCCAAGGATTATTTAAAATGACCTTCCAGCATGCTGTCAGCGTTCAGGTCAAAAGCCAGCATCTCTGATGGTATGGGGATGCGTAAGTGCATCGAGTTTGGGAAAATTACAGAATACTTTGCACATCATTAAACAAGAAATACATCAAAGACGACCAGGGACTCCTATATATTTTTAAATGCAGCATGCCCTTAAAACTATTTAACATTTGTTTGCTTTGTTTATGATCTCAGAAGAAATATGGAATATCCCCACTCTCAGAAGAAATATGGAATATCCCCACTCTCAGAAGAAATATGGAATATCCCCACTCTGAACTTTTTCTAGATGGCACTCTTTTATTGTCATTGTGGCATTAGTGAATGTAAAAACATTTAATTTACTTGATCTGTGGTATGTTGTGTGAACACTACACTGCTATATATATTTATTTATTTATTTGTTTGTTTGTTTATTTTTGTGGTACAGGAATGTGGAGCGCAACATTCCAGTGCAGAATTCACCCCCCTATTACAGCAGTTCAGACATGGGCAGCTCAGCAAGCAAGCCTAAGAAAAAACGGGCAGGACGCCCACGCCGTACTGATGGTAAAGATTATGACGAATATGCATCATCAGGTGACGAACTCGAAGATGGAGATTTTTCCAGGTACTCTCATACGTGTAACAGAATGCAGTAAACAGAATACATTTATCCCTATTTATTGTTATCGAACGAGTGATTAACACAACTCAAATTCCTTTGTAGGGGGCTGATTGAGACCCCAATTACATACAGTACTATATGGCGAAAAGTATGTGGACACGTGACCAAGCACACCGATATGTGGTTGTTGGTCATTCGATCATAGATTTATTTCCCTTTTTGCTGTAATAATAACCTCCACACTATTGGGAAGACCACTCAACATGACTGTATACGCATTCAGCCACAAGAGCTTTGGTGAGATCAGCCCTCGTGCTCGCTCAGTGTTCCAATTCATCCCAAACATTTTCATTTGGTTTGAAGTCATGGATCTGAGTTCTTAAGCACAAGCTTTGTCAAACCATGCTTTTATATCATTTGTTTTATTCACAGGAGTGTTGTCATGGTGGAATAGGTTTTGGAAACTTCACTCCTGTATAGAGGGAAATTTGGTGCTGTTATACAAAGGCATTCCAGACAATCTTAGACAATGCTGTCTTGGACGGTTGTCTCCTGTAAAAGAGATTTTAATCTCAGCATGACTTTTTACATTGTTGAATATGAAAAGGAAATAAAATTGTGTGGTTCAAGCACAGTTTGCTGAAGGCAAATCTATCGGTGTGATGGTCTGATGTCCACATACTTCTGGCCGTATAGTGTACCAGAGGAACACCAGTGAAAACACCACTTATCTCAGGGACCTCTGCCTTGTTTGGTGAGGTTACTCTTAAGGCCTGATAGAAGGTTTAATAATCACTCTGGTGGTGATAATTTAAGACTATACCTTTCTTTTTCAGATTAAGCACCTGCTGGTTAATATAATAAGATGGACAAAATTTACCAAATGACACTTATTGACATTTAATGATTTCCATAGTTTTCTTTTGATTCTGGAAAGCTATTTTGCGACATTGTCTATTGTTAAAAGCGCCATACAAAATAAAATAAAATTGAATTTAACTGAATTCGCAGTTTAGTGGACTTCAACTTGGAGTTGGTGGAAGTATGTAAGTTTGTATTTCCTTCTGTTCAGTGAATACCCCCCTATCGCTGATGACCACGAAAGGGACGCTTACAAGCGTGATTTTGACAGAGATCACCAAGTGTACAAGAGTCTGCAGGCTGAGCTGGATGACATTAACAAACGACTTGCTGAGGTTGACCACGAGCTTGATGATCTTCAGGAAGGGACTCAAAAGTACCTGGTAGGAGAAAATGGGGATATTTTGTCTGGGCCTTCTCATTAATTTTAAGACTAATGGAAAATTGCTCAGTTCATAGACACACATCAGATATTGAAGAAGCAATATTCATCACATCATTGCACCATTTTAATGCTTCTGAGTGTGATTAGCCTGCAGACATTTAATAAATATAAATTTCACATATTTTTCCTGACCTACTGTCATTGTCCTGAAATAGAATGCCATGGATGAGTACAATGCACTGAAGGAACAGAAGAAGGTAAGAATGATTTAAAATTGATGTTTTCGTTAGTAAAATAGTGGTGAAGGGCCTCGTCATTCACATTTGCCACGACCATTCAGTTTCATTCAGAATTCTAGAAGAAGATGGGGAGAAACTTGGGCTTGACTTTTACAACTGTTAATTTCTTTGTCATTTTTATTTGTATATCAAAAGAGCGGTGACTACAGGATGAAGAAGAAGAGATGTAAGGAGATGAAGGCAAAGTTAAGCCACATCAAGGAAATGGTGAGTGATTATGACAACGGAAGGTAAAAGCATTCAGAGACTCTGACAAGCCATGGTAGACGTCCTACAGCATCTCTCTGGCATCTGGTGTCTGTCATGAAGTTTGGGAGACAATTACTGTTATTCCATAGCACAAAATTCAAGAGAATTTGTCACTTGTTGCATAAGCTTTTATATATGTTTTTGACCTGGATTCTGTGATTAAACGCCACTTTTTAAATGTAGCTTTTGTGTGTGTGCAACATTTTGAAGAATTTTAGTAATGTATTAGCTTTTTATCTATAACACAAGCTGTGCCAACCTCTTCTGTTAAATTATTTATACATAATTACCTTTCTGTTTGTTTTGGGGTGAAAATGGTAATATTTTTACAAACTTGGTTGGTTATTGAGGATGTATACTTTTTGTTTCATGGGACTGTAATTGTATAATGTTGCATTTATTATTACTTTTTAAACTTGTTTGTATCTGTAAATATACAAATATCTCAGGTTTCTGATTCTACTGATCACTTTTTTTTTAAATTAACAAACATCCGTGTCCTCTGTAAACAAATGGTATTTTATAGAATTTTTATATTGCAAAGGGTTATTAAAAAGTCCCCCCCACCATCGTCTTCCAATCTCATTATTTCAGGATACTCTGATAAAATAAAAATTTTAAAGATTTATTTAACTAGGTATATCGTCCTAAGATTATCGGGCTCTCCTTCCCCTACTGACCCACAAGAGAGATCCTGGCCAAAATGATGTGAAAATGACGACCCTAAAATAATTAAAGGAACAACATGTACTCACCAGCCACTTCATTAGATAAAACTGTTCAACTGCTCCTTAAAACAACTATCTAATCAACCAATCACATGGTAGCAACTCGATGCATTTAGGCATGTAGACCTAGTCAAGATGTTCTGCTGAAGTTCAAACCTAGAGTAGCATCTGAAATGGGAGTAAAATTCTTGAAAAAATAATTTTATCTTTTATCTGGCATTGTTACTGCTAAAGGACCTACTAGGATCAGTGTATTTCTGAAATTGGTGAGCTATTGGCTATCTCTGCCAATATCTCTAGGATTTACAGAGAATTGTCTGAAAAAGGGAAACTATGACCACACCGTGTGCTCCTCTTTCAGCCAAGAACAGGAAACTAATGCTACAATTAGCATGCTCACTAAAATTGAACAATACAAGATGGGAAAATGTTGCCTAATCCGTCTCAATTTCAGGTCAGGAATTGATGTAAACATTAAAGCATCATACTGCCTCGTATCAACTTTTCAGGTTTTGTGGTAATGGTGTAATGGAGTGGGAAATATTTTCTTGGCACACTTTGGGGTTTTCTTTTTAGGGTTTCTCACAGCACTCTTAAAACATGGATTAAAAAGGATTACAAGAACATTCACCAAGAGACTTCATAAAATTGACTACTTTTAAATCCTTGATAACACAAGACTCTAATTGAATGACCCTCTATAAGCTAAGGAAGAAAGCCTTCTTTCCTAGCTCTATTTGTACTCATGGAATAGACAATGGTGTAACATGTAATCTATTCTCAAATTGTAGTTAGATGAATGGATTTGAAAAATGAATGGATTTTTTGAAAAAAAAAAAAAGTATAGAATGCAATGTTGAATCTGTGGTTTCTAGAATTTAAACAAACTTTACTAACATATTTTATTTATTTCAGTTGCACACAAAATTTGAGAAAATGTGTAAACTGTTTCATGTTCATAAATGAAAAGAAATCAATAAAATAAATTAAAGAGCAAAAATAATACAATTATTAAAATACAATTACAGATGTTATTAAACAATTAGAATATTATTGTTCTTATTTAAATGTGTATAACTATTTATTGGTGCCCTAGAGAATTATATAAAATATTTTATTAAAATAATCAGTATCATTAAAAAGTATTTAAAAACCTACTTCATTTTTCAGTTACTGAGGTTTTTATTAAACTTATTCAGTTCAAGTGACTTAAAACAAAGAAGAAAATAACTGATGTTACAATAGTGGAAATCAAATTTATTACATCATTAAAACGAATAATCAGGCACCCCTGGTTGTTGCTAGACATTACTATCTTGAACGTGGATGCTAGTAATCTTTTTGTAAATGTGTAGGGACTTTTTACACACACTTTTATAAATGAATGATAAAGTTCTATGCAACAGCTGATCATATCAAAAGGCATTTAATGACATTTGGGCCTGTATTCACAAAGATTCTTAAGTCTAAAAGTTGCTCCTAGTGATAAAATTCTAAGAAAATTCTTAGAATTTCCCCTTAAATTTAGGACTAATCTTAGAAAATTTAGTAAAATATGATTCACAAAACATCTTAGCCCTAAAAACAGCTCCTTGTTAAGAGTAGAGAGGAGGACTTTTAAGAGGTTCTATAGCAGAGGACAAAATGGCAGAAAGAAGAAATATTCTCCAAACACTAAATGTAAACACTGCTCTTTTGTCCAATTTGTTGTTTTTGTTCTTTTACTTTCTTCGATTTCTCTTGGATTGTTGACTACATACCATCCAAAAGTGCAACTTAAATAAGCTGTCCTGTAATCATGTAACTTGGTAAAAAGGTGAGCCATTTTGCTCCCATCAATCTAAAATGGATCACAAGTAATAAAATCGGTATGATAAATAAATGTGAGAACTTAAATATAGTAATTACTGTGTGGGAATTGGTTGCTTCACAATTAGACGCATTTTTAACATTTTGCTGTTTTAATTAACTTTAAGATATTTAGCCTATAACGGAAACATGAAGTAGCCTGTAGACATGATTATACAATTTTTTTTTATATACAAACATTATGATTTCACTGTCTATTCTATTATCATATATTCTGTTTTCACAAAGAGCACATTTTAAGACCTTTACAGAGGTCAGAGGATATTTTTTCTTAACCAATCACATCCTTGAATTGCTGCATCATCCTTAGCAACGGGGTCAACAACACCTCCTCACTAAGCTCAAAGTTTTTGTACTTGCTCTGAGAAGTTTCCTAATGTAAGTGACTTTTAGCCTAGGACTCCCAGATAGGACTTTTTAAGCTAAGATAGAAGCTCTCTGATAGAATTCTAAGACGTTTTGTGAATATGGGCCCAGGAATAATATTTACAAATCACCTACTGTAACATTTGACTGACACCTGGCTTAGTTAAATTAAATAACTTAATTTAACTTTAATAAAGCTAAAAAACTCTTTTTTATGAATTATCTATTTTTATTTTATATGAATAAATATTATAAATCTATTTTTATGTATTTATTTATTTACGTTTAGAAAGATCCATAGATTTGTTTGAACAAATGCATGGGAGAAACATTTGAATGTCTAAAGACCCCACTCCACTTTGCCCAAAGTTCTTTCATTTAACTTGTCTTTCATATTGTCTCTCTCACACACAAACACACAACATAAGCTAGAACAAGAATGCTAACTGTAGCTCCATGGCTTCACTCATACACTGTGCTGTTTAGCCAGTTTTTAAGAAGAGGAATATTTTTATCCATCCAGCGGATATTCTCCTCGATGTTCTCCAGGGCCTGCTGGATGCTACGCAGTCCTGAACCCATGTCTACATGCAGTGAACTGAAGAAAGAACGTACCTGTAGAAAATTATAATAAAGAATTATAATAAGGAAAAATAAAAAATGGAAATATTGCAAACATTATTGCATTTTGGAAATACTGCATTTTCAACTTTTTAAACACGATACATGATTTTCTAGCCGTCAGCTGCATGAACTTTAAATGTGTAAATGAGGCTACTGCTTTGGCAATGTTAGTGAAGGAAATGGATTCATATGTAGCTGATATTCCACTTTACTCAGTTTAGAAATCATGCATGATATTTGGAGATACATGTACCTCCTCGTGCATCTCCTTGGTTGAGTACTGATTGGTTACTCCAACAACCATACGTGAGATTGAAGAGGAACCAAGATCAAATCTGGAAAAAAAAAAAGAACTTTTACTCTGCATAGCTGAAGTACTACTCGGAAGATAAAAACAGACTCTAGAGATCGCCTTGATTATTGCAATTCTCTTTATTATGGTATCTCTAAATCCCAAGTCGCCTGTCTTCAACTGTTTCAGAAAGCCGCTGCCAAATTTCTCTTTAAAAAGAAAAAAGGGATCATGTGACTCTTTTGAAGGCTCTTCATTGGTTACCTGTTCATTTCAGAATGCACTTTAAAATTTTACTATTTGTTTTTAAATCGCTACACCAACACACACCCCTGAGAAGGTTGAGATCTTGTGACCAGAACCTCCTTTTAATTCCACATTCCAGACTTAAGAGTAGAGATGACCGCGCTTTTTCTGTAATTGGGCCTCGTCTTTGGAATGGCTTGCCAATTGACATTCGAATGGTTCCTAGTCTATACTGCCTATACTAAATTGTTCTTAGATGTAAATGAGCGTGTAAATGAAGCATGTATTCTAGGATGTATTCCCACTTTGTGACCCCTGTTCCCAGATATACTCAGGATCCATAGTCACATAGACCAGGATAAAGCAGACTTAAAATTAATGAATGAATAATTCAGTCTATTTTAACTAACACACCATATTGTCATTTTTTTGAGTGGTCCATAGTTCATACTCACTTCTTAACCAGTACTTGCCAGTTGGCCCTCAGGAAGTTCCAGGCTAGTTTATATGCATTTGGGTTTTTACTGACACTAATAACAAGTGATGGTAGGTCATGGGTCTTCAGAATATCTCCTTCTAGACCCTTCTCCATTAGCCTGGGTTTAGAGAGCAAAAGAAAAACACAACTTTATTGACTGGGGTGCTCCTATAATATTTGTTAAAATTTGATATTTGTTTCAATGAGTGTTTTTATTTTTGATTTGCACTTGGAGAATTCAGAGTTGTACCCACCACTCTAACTTGTGAGCCAGTGGGCTGTAGGACAGAGCTGCTTTAATCTGACTCTTTTCTGAGGGATACATTGTGTAACGGTACTTTTCCATAAGGAAGTCCCAACCTTCCTCTGTGCGAGCACCCTCAGTGTACACAACCAAGCGGATGTCAGTGGGCAACCTGCAGTTACATACAGTAGTATAAGGCTAAATGTATATATGTAAATTAACAGTGCATGTTTTTCCTAAAGAAATGGCGAATAAAGATTCAGTTAATTGTAAACACTGACCTCAGGTTGCCATCTGACTCCTTCCACTTGAGGAAAAGATCCTGGGCAGTGCTAACACAGGGCGGGTAACGGCGCACACACGCAAAGAGGAGCAAATAGTTCCGCAAGATCCTTTCTGATGCTGCGCCCTCATCACTCCATGTCTGCGTGTCAATGAGTCCCTGGAACATGTTCACTAAGAATGCCTTTAAACAGAAAGACAGCACTTGTTTTAATAGTTATTTAACAGCCTTTACTATTCTATATTTCCCTGTTAATAGAACACTTTACTTCAAAATGTTAAGATTTTTATTTAAATGTAAGAAAATTTTATTAGGTTTGATAGTATAATAATAATAATAATAATAATAATACAGTAATAATAATGTGTGTGGTAGATAGAGTAATACTATAAATTCTGGTGGTTGTAGTAGTGGTGGAAGTGGTAGATGTGTGCAAGTTCAAACTTCACAAGAGCTAGCTCAATTATCAGTTCACATACATTAAAATAAACCAGTTCATGTTCATGGTTCGCATTAAAAAAAAATTCAGAACTAAGTTCACTGTCTCAAAAAAAATTACTACTTAATGTTAATTTCTTTTATTTTGTCAAACAAACTACATTTTTATTCTAATGTCATTCTACTGTTTCTAGCACACCTGGACTGGCCATAAATGTATTTATTTTTTAGCAAAAAATCAAAAATTAACAAAGCCTGTACCACTCAGGTTCACCAACCTCCATGTTAATAATGCTAATGTTCACATATTTAAGTTGTAAACAGATCTGTTCAGATTACCGTTTAATGGAAATGAGCATGTTTAATGAACTGCGCTCTCTTAGCGCTTTCTCGCACAACAGTTGTAGTAGTAGCACTGATGCTAGTAATTCTAATAGTGGTAGTAGTAGCAGTGATATTAGTAATACTTTTTAAATAGCAGTAGCAATACTGGCGGTAGTAGTAGTAGTGGCACTACTAGTAGTAGTAGGATAAATAGTAGCAATGGTAGTACTTGTAGTACTAATGGTAGCAGTAGTGGTACAGTAGTAGTCATGGTAAAAAAAACAAAAAACAATATTAGTTGTGGTTGTGAATGTAGTAGTAGTAGTATTATTATTGAAGGTTGTTTCTAGTATTAGTACAGGCAGTAATCAAATATCCCACCTTCAGCTGGTGCTCAAGAGCTGCCATGTTTCTCTTTTCCATGAGTTTGTAAAAAGGGACGAGTTCATTGAAGCCCTGTGTCACTGGCATGATCTCAGTCTCATGCTTCAGGTACAGACTCAGGCTCAGTGCCTTATCCAGAGGGACCTTTCCAATTCTAAGCCAAATGAAATCATGATATGTGCCCAGTTGAAATACATTTCAGTTAATAATTTTCTTGCACAGAAGGGAAGGAATAAAAAGGGAAAAAAACTGAAATTAAAAGTAGTTCTCACTTGACCAGCTGGAAGATGTCATGAATAAGGCTTGCGCGATCATTCCCGCTAAAAACAGTGTGATTATGCTGAAGCTGCCTGATCAAAGCCTCCCAACCCTGAGCTTCATAATGGACTATATAATAACCTCTCATGTCCACGTTGAATTTGATCCACTCTACTTCTGCTGGCAAGTACAATACATCTGGGGAAAAGATGACTTGGTTAAACTTTAAAAAAAGAAAGAAAAAAAAAAGCAAATTGGTATAATTATTAAAATCACTTTCTTTCTTTCTCTTTTTCTGTTTGTCATGATGATATGGTACATACCATTTCTACTTTTCAGCAAAAAACGCTGGACAGAGCTGGAGCTACTGGTCATGTATGTCAAAGGCACTTGCCAAAGGAAGCTTGTAAAGGTAAAACATAAATTCATTTATGACACCAAACCATAATACAAAACTAGTAAAAACAAACAGGAAATACATCTTACCTTGAAATATTTGATTTATCTGCACCTTTAAGGTACCTCTCTTGTTTCAGATTGACTTCTCGACCTTTGACTTCCACAGTGATAATGGGAAAACCCTCTTGGAGTGTCCAGGTATCCATGATATCCTTCACATTCACATCATCTTCCAAAAACCATTTCTATACATAGTTAGAATTTCATGGTAAGAACCAGAGGTGCATTATTCATGAAATCACCAATTTAATAGTTAAGATATAAGCCTCTGGCCACCCAAACAATACAATTCCTGTTCTCACACAGTAAATTCAATGGTTCAATGATTGTCCAAAAAGGCATATATAAGTTGTTATATGAGTGTCAAAAGTATTTTCATATTGACATACAGACGCAGAAGGTCTGGACTTGCTGTCAGTGCAGAATCCAGCTGTGTTCCGTGTCCCAAAGTCAAAATCATCCGAATCACAGACCTGGAGAGCCAAACGACTTTACTCAAATATAAACAGCAATAAAAGAGAATTAATCAAACCCCTTTCTGTATGTGGCTACTTTACTGCAATGGATTCTATTCAACTCATTTGAGTACTGTGTGGCTGCAAAGGTTCTGCAAAGCTCAACTTAATTCATATCAGTTTGTTTACCATAGAGGAGTTACTTAATTAAGGAAAGGGAATTTAAATCAGTTTTACTATATCTAAGTCAAATCACAGAAATAACCTCCAGTTCACAGAAATAACCTCCAGCAAGCAGAAGCTACACAGCAGATTATGATGAGTTTAAAGTGCAATGTGTACGCTGTACAAATGCCTGTTAGTCTGCCAAAATTTAATATTATTCCATCAAACTTACATTTGTCAGACTGTTCCAAAGATCAACGCTCACTGTATTCTGGTAGCTGTGTTTCTTCAGATAACGTATGATCCCAAGGTTAAACCCTTCCGGGCCCAGAAAGTCTCTCAGCATGTTCAAAACACAGGCCCCCTGACAACATACAGTATGCAACGCTGATTAAAGTCATTTAGGAAGGTAAGTTAAAGATTTCTAAAAGAACATCAGCTGGTTCTGTACCTTCTGATATGATACATCATCAAACATTTCTCGGATCTCTGCAGGATTTTCCACAGGAGTAGAGATGGGGTGCGAGGAGCTTAAAGAATCCACACCCATGGCAGTGAAACACTTCTCTAAGAAGTAGTCATTCTAAAGCAAATACACAAATAATGAAACATTAGGACTAAGTCAATAACACAATTCTTTTCATTCATTTGTTTTCAGTAACCGATTTATCTCGGTCAGGATTGGGCTGGATCACGAGCCTTATAATCTTGAAGCCTTCTAACATACAGTATGCATGACCGCTGTCTTCATGATCAAAAGAGCTGCCCAGATGCCAAATCTAGCGACATTCAGTTACTTGAACGTTAATAATATAGAGATTAAACTACATAGCCTTACCACTTGCAGGTCAGGATAAGTGATGTCAGTGGATACAAATTCCATGAACTTGGCAAAGCCCTCGTTTAACCACAGGTCATTCCACCACTGCATCGTCACCAGGTTACCAAACCACTGAGGAAAACAAGTGTTAATAATTAGGAAACTACTGTGCATTTTAAAATAAAATGTAGAAAAACAAAAACCCGCAACCTGATGGGCAAGCTCATGTGCAATAACTTTTGTGATGCCAAGTTTGTCAGAGGTAGAAGATCTTTCAGGATCAAAAAGAAGCCCAGATTCTCTATACGTGGTCAAGCCCCAGTTCTCCATAGCACCGGACTGAAAATCTGGAATTGCTGCAAGATCTGGAGAAATGGGATTCAATAGTTATTAAGAAATAACAAAAAATTACATGATGATCACAAACCCAAATGATTCATAGTGCAAACATCCAGTGTCTATTTTTTTTTAACTTAACAACACAATTAATTTTGATCTGGGAGGAAGTGGAATACAGCAGAATGTAATGATTTCCCTTTTCAAACATAATTAACCAGTTTGTTAATTTGCATGCTTAGTAAGTGTGTCACAATGGATATCACCAACTGACATAAAGTAAGCACCTTGTTTGGGAAGTGGGTACGGGATACCAAAATACTCATCATAAAAGTCAAGCAGTGTAACTGCCGTGTTGAGAGCATATTCTGCCTGATTAATCTTCCCTGGAACACTGTACACAGATATCTGCAAAAGTAACATGTCCGTGTTGGTAGAAAGGAGCAAAACATTCTCACTGAACAGTGATAAAAGAACAAAAATATTATCAACGGACCTGAACACCATGCTGACTTTTCTTACTGATGGAAACGAAGTCACAAACAATGAAGGCCACTAGATAAGTGCTCATCCTCACACTCACATCATAGTGATCCTCCAACAAGTCAGCTGTAAGTGTCACTGTTTTGAGCTGAAAAGAAAGAAATCATCTTTGATTCATGTAAGCCACAAAATTATTTTTATTTTAAGTGCTAATTAATATGATCCATTATAGTGACAATTCTGTATTAAATAACAAATAGAAGCCCTCTGTACCTTGGGCATGTTAGAAATTGAAATATGCCTCGGTTCCCGGCGTATACGAATAGAAAAGTTGGCTTTGAAGGCTGGTTCATCAAAGCAGGGAAAAGCAGCACGAGCATGTGTAGGCTCAAACTGAGTGGATGCCAAATTCCTGACAAAGACAGAAATCAACAAATAATTTGTACATTGAAGTCCCCCAAACATAAAACTGTTGGTTTCTGTTGCTTTTGAGCTAAATTCAATACATCTAAATACTAACTCTGATTGAAGTTCGATTTCAGCTTTACTCAAATTAAAGAGGTAATGTACTGTATGAACTCAAGTTTAATTTCACTTATCCATTCACTGTCTACAACAGTTATCCTGGGTTAAGGTTTGCGTGGGCTAGCCCAGGGAACTCATGGCACAAGGTTTTGAACATCCAGTTAATGGACCACGCGTTTGAATTCCTTTCGGTACAGGACATCTGGTACTGTGCGCATTCTGATAAGATTGAATCTTGTTTTTACTCGTGCTGTACGATTCTTTCCATTAATTAAATTATTTCAAATTAAAGGACCAGGCACCCATGACTTGCAGCAAGTATATATATATATATATATATGTACAAAAAGTGAACTGCATGGTCTGTCTTTTAGATTGCATTCGTATATATTAGCTTTAGATTAATCTAAAGCTAATATATACTTATACAGTATAAGTAATTTAAAGCTAAGAAGCTTTACTTTGTTTATTTCTGATGCTGTGCAGAGCCAAGTTTGATGTCATTCCATAAATGGGGAAAACTCAGGCCAATCCACCTTCTGGCATGTTTTTGGAGGTGGGAGCAAACTGTAGACTGTGTGTGCTAGAGATAAACCACGTGGACATGAAAAGAAGGTCTGAAGACCCTTCATTCAAACAGCAGTGTGGACATCAAACCAAAGATGCTGGAGC
The DNA here is from genome assembly GCA_013621035.1 of Clarias magur. Classification (NCBI taxonomy): domain Eukaryota; kingdom Metazoa; phylum Chordata; class Actinopteri; order Siluriformes; family Clariidae; genus Clarias; species Clarias magur. The sequence continues at coordinate 398,198 of QNUK01000027.1, read as the reverse complement.
TGCAACCTATAGTGCCACTGTGACCATCACTTAGATGAATCTGATCCAAAACCACAACATATTGTATAGAACCCATAGGTTATATATTCAGTCAAATACAGGATGCATTCCTACCTGATTTCACCATGCTGTGTGGTGTACGAGCCTTTATAAAAGCCGTGAAAACTGCTGGACAGGTTAGCTGAGAAATCTAGTTGGATAACATGCACCCCTTTCATAAACACAAAGTTCTGAGAAGACAGTGCAATCTGCTCCAAGGGCTCAGACTCGTGGACATGAAGAGTATCGGCACCATCAGAGTGCAAAACAATTGCTCTGGAGATGTGAAGGTTCTTGCTGTGGAGGAGAATGTGCCTGGTGTGCTGCAGTACTTCTAGCTGAATCTGTACACTTCCAGTAAAGTTGAGGAAAGTCAGATTTGGGTGGATTAGTAAATCGTAGTGAACTGGTTTTACTGTGTCTGGTAATCTCAGTTTCCATGGAATCGAGTTGTTTTCTGAGTCATTGGAATCAATTGGAAGGACGAGAGACGTTAAAATGAGCAGAAAGCTGAACTGCAGCATGGCTTTTCTCGGGAGAACGCAAAAACATCAGCGTTATGTGGAGATCTGCTGGAAAAGGCAAGAACAGGGTTTACACTAATACTACTTAAAGCTACAATATACGCGCAACTACACTTGAACCATGAGCAAACTTGAGTGAAATCTTTATGACTGAAACGAGGAAACACACACACACACAGACACACACACACACACACACACACACCTGACTGCGGATTCCCCTGACAGCTCTGCCGTTAAAAAAGAGAAAGCGAAAGTAAAGAATTTTCACCAGGAAGGAACACGAACTGCTACAGTAAACTTATGTTAAAATATATTATTTAAACATAGACGTATCGTTACATCAAGTTACACATAATTCGTCAAAAATAAAAAAGACCAACTCAGTGCTGACATCCAGTTCATCCGAGGAAGTAGAAATAAAACCACAAATACAGAAAACAGTGCCCTCTGCTGTTAAAAAAAGAAGAAGAAATGAAACAATTTCAAACACTGCACAAACAGGCTAAAGGAACAACAAACCAGCATAAAAACCTCTTAATGATTCACATTAAATCACAGTCACTAATTAACAGTTATATCCTGAATAATTTTTGAATAGTACACAGGAAATGGTATGCAGTTATTATGGACAACCCCAAAATCGACATAAAAAGGTCAACCCAACAATGGAGGGAAAGCAAGAATCAAAAGAAGGAAAGAGGGAGGCTGTTAAACAAACAACAGGCTTTAACTCCTCACTGGAATAACTGGGAGAGTGAGAGACTTTCTGTGTTTATCACTCTTTTGACCCTGAGCTTCATGTGTCATGTGACTGTTGGTAGACATGCATTATGGGAAATGCAATGCGTGTCAAAAGTGAGTGGCTAGCGGTTGCGGAGGATTCTGGGAAATTGAGTTTGTGCCGAAAGAAGAAGACGTGACTTTTATGCAACAAATTAATGTCTTTTATGTTGACAAACTAATAATATTCTATAGATGAAGGTTCTATAAAGGAGACTGTAAAAAGGTTGATGTGCTATTGACCGTAGCTGTTTCCGAGGTCTGTTTTGAGCAGAAAGGAGCTCAGATCACCTTCTGCTTCTGAATCCACCAGTGTAACAGTTATAGCTCAGACTAGCGTGAGAACCCGGTGTTGACTTTTAAAGAGTTTTTGAATTAGTTAAAATGTTAAAGCTAAAAATAAGATTTGAATCTAATCAGTAATATTATTATTTCAAGTTGAAGCCCATGTTCATGTCTTTCTGTACGGCAGAACTGTCTAACTTATTAACGAAAAGAAATAAATTTTTGTACGTTTGAGTATCTTATGATTTGTTTACACTAAGTTGTACTTCTTCTTATTATACACTCCCTGTTCGGTAATCAGAGACTGAATCACAGATGAGAAATCGAAAAAGGTAGTCAAATAAAGATTTTGTCTTAAAACGACTCCAGTGCATTAAAAATTCACTTGTACCACTTCAGTGCTGTTATTTCAGCAGTGAAAATATTAAGTAATCCCAGGAAAAATATTCAGTGTAGCTTTACTAATTAATATTTATAGGTCCAGGTGTTTGTTTACATTGAGCAAGTACCTTATTTTAAAGTAGATATATTGAGTATTATTAACTGTTCAAAACATTGCTTTTACTCAATATTTTGATTTCACTTATGGTGCAAATTAAACTTCAGGCAAATACTTAAGTACTGCAATAGTTTCATTAAATTCTGTTCAACGGTAAATTTAAGACACGCACGCAGTTAGACGCATGTGCAGTATGCTGTCAAAACTGGTCTTATAATTTGACACATAACTGCTCATAACTTCCATTCTACTTAACATTATGTTTCAAGTACAGTATTTAAGTGCTGGCAAAGTTCCATTAAATTCTGTCCAGTCAGTTTTGCATGATGCTGTGACATCAATCTGGCTGAACAGACATACAGACTGAAAATTTTCTGAGATTGGTTTCAGGTCATCCAATGTGTCAAATGTAAAGATATAATTGAAAGAGTGAAGTCTGAAAAACGTACAGACAAAACGTCATGTCATTCTGAATGGCTCGAAAAACAGAGTTAAAGTGAATTATAATGTCAAAAGAAAAGCAGTTCTGCAAAGAGAAAAAGGGTTTGCAAAAAAAAAATCTTGAAAACATATTGCACATTACAATTATAAATACACAAGAACTTTCGGTCTCAATATTATTATTACTGCTGTCTTATTAATTAATAGCATAATTGCTTTTAGTCTATTAGCCTTAAAAGGTTTTCACAATTGGTTTGGTTTAGTGCTCCAAGTGGCCTTAGATTGATAACTTTTTGTGCATATCTAAACAAAAAAATATATTTATAGCGGGATCCGTGCACATGGATTGACAACATCAGTATGTATTAGTGATTTAGTATGCGCATGGCATGCAACCTATTTATCTATATCTATATCTATATACACTCACTCACTCACAAACTCCATGCACACAGAGACGAGAATCGAGCCTGGCCGGTGATCGAACCCGGACCCTGGAGATGCAAGGCGACAGTGCTAACCATTAAACCACTGTGCCGCCGCTATATCTATATACAGTATGTATATAAATATATGACATGACCTATGTGGGGCTCTGTATTGAATAGCATGGACAGATGATGGACTCAGACTCCACTAATATTATTCACATATATATTCCATATATTATTTATAAGTTTATATTAGGTGTTTACGTCATAACAAAGATATACTTGACTTGACCTGATAAGCTTAAAAACAATGAAAAATCAATCTTAGAAAGCTAAACTGGCCCCACAGAGGCCCACTCTGCAACCCATAGCACACAAAGGATCCGCTGTCAACTTCCTGGTGTCAGACACCACAGCACACCCCAGAGGTACTGCAGAGCCCCAAGGAGGCACAAGGGCAACCCCAAACATAGGTTGTTTTAATGTTAACGGTTTTTTTTATTTTTTACGTATTATTCAATTTTATACGGACTTTAATTTTACTGGACTTGTTTTTAGTACTGTGCTACTACAACCTACCACAATAGTTCACTAAAACAATGCTGTCATAGTTATTTAATTTAAACTTTCATTGTTTGAGTAATTGCAACTTTCTGACTTCTGACACTGACTATTCTAAATATTTATGGAGAACATTATGGATTATGGACTAATATTTATGGATTCATTGGAAACTGGATTTATTACAATGTTACATAATAATAATAATAATAGTTTTTGTATCTGAACTGAACTCAATGTAAGTAACTTTGGTCAACAGAGACCAGGTTGCTATACACCAGTGCCACTAGCACAAATCCCAGTGAGGAAAGCCATAACAACATTCATGCTGAGATTTTTCCAGGAAGCTTGCCAGATTTACAGGAGAGCTAACATCTTGTGGAGATGTGTAGTAAACAGATATCCGTCTCCTGCTGCCACCCTCAGCCACAGAGACTATATTAATACAAACATATATGAGTATAAAATAATGGCCTGGTATGTGGATAATTTATGAGCTTCAACATTCAATTTAATTAAATTCAATTTTATTTGTATAGCACTTTTAACAATTAACATTGTCGCAAAGCAGCTTTACACAATCAAAAGAATTGTTTAAGTTTGTACGAGATGTGAACGTGTATGAATCAAAATGATAAGACTGTACCTGATGAGTAAGCCGAGGACGATGGCGACAGTGGCACGGAAAAACTCCCTGAGATGGTAATAGGAAGAAACCTTGAGAGGAACCCATCCTCATTTGGGTAAAACGGATAGCAGGGATTGATCTGCATCATATTGTGTGAGATTGGAAGTTCAGTATAACATGTGTTTAAGGTAAAATTCTCATAAAACATCTTCATATGTAGAGCTGTAGAGCATCCAAAGGTTTGCATTACATGCATTCACACAATGCAATTCTTCCTATTGCCATCTCAGGGAGTTTTTCCTTGCCACTGTCGCAGTTGCCCTTGGCTTACTCATCAAGGACAATCTGATCATTGCGATCTGTAGACATTTTTCTCGCTTATACACATTTCCATAATTTCTTTAAATTTTGTGAAGCTGCTTTAAGACAATGACCATTGTTAAACTATAAATAAATAAAAAATATATAAATACATTTTAATTTAATTGAATTTACACCTGCAGCATGGTGGTTCCCATTCCCATCTATGTGTGCATGGAGTTGTTCTCCTCGTGCTTCGTGGGTTTCCTTTGGGTATTCCGGTTTCCTCCAGTCCAACGACCTGCAGATTAGGGTACTTGGCATTTCCGAACCCTGTAGTGTGTGAGTGTATGTGTGTGCTCTGCGATGGATTGTCACCCTGTCCAGGGTGTGTCCCGCCTCATGCCCTAAGCCTCCTGGGATAGGCTCCAGGCCCCCGGGACCCTGAATACAGGATGAAGCGGTATAGAAGAGGAGTGAGTGAGTGAATTTATACCTGTGGCTGTACTACACTAACAGCTATAATTGCATGAATTTAAAAGTGGCCAGTAGAAATAAATTCTTTAAAAATATCTTGTTTTAGAATATAATTTCAGATAATTATGTCTCATTCATAATAGTGAATTATGCAGGATTATAACGTTACAACATCATGCTAATTATTTTATGTTATTACACATTGTGGTTAAGTATTATCTTTTTAGAAATCTATTAAAAACTGATTTGGAAACAGACAATTGTGTCTATTTCAAAATCAGAATATTAACAGCAGCATTTAACATGCCTGAAACAGCCTCCAGCCCTCCATGATGATCTTGCATGCTCGCATGTGCAGAATGATGACGCGTGCATCGATGTTGCCATGCACATTGAACACACACACAGCAACGCGGGCTAAATATAGCTTGGCAGCGCGGCAGTGCACTAGGATCATGGTTTCCTCTTGTAAGTGCAAGATCCCTCCATCATGAAACAACCCCCCAAACCAAACATATACATATACTTGCAAATGTGCTGTGGTAGTATCTTCATTCCCAGGGAATGAAATGGGTAAAAATTTTGTTCCTGCAAAATATTATTAGGTTTCCTAAATTCTCTAAAAAATATATATTTTCTCTATTTCACTTAATGTGTAATATAATTCTGAGATCCTAACTATAGGCAGCGAAAGTGATCTGCTTTAACATGCAACCACACATTAATGTGCTCAACTGATCCAAAATTCAAGCAAATGTCATTGCTGTGATTTAACTAACACACTAAACACGCCCCTCTGTTCTCTAATGACATTTGTTTCACAGCCAATAATTCCCTGGATCCAGTGCAAATGCCCATATCAGCATGTTTCACTAAGCTCAGTGCCTGTATACAAACAAGGATAATTGCAGCACGCTTTAGGCTCATGTATGTGTTAGGGAATAATGCAATTACAATTTACCTCAGACAGCCCAAATCCCCAAAATGCTGGTAGGTGGATTGACTATGATAAATTGCCCCTATCTGTGAAATGTGTGCAAAGTGTGTGGTATCCTGCAATAGATTTAGTGTGTGTTCCCATTCACATCCAGCATTCCTAGGATAGACTGCAATTCTGTCATGACCCTGGACATGTCAAAAAGAATGAACTCCAGCTACCATGTCAATGCATATGAAACTTTGAGACAATACTCTGGCGTATTGGAAACTGGATGTACTGTACATGAACAATATGTCATGCAGCCAAGAAGAAAAAAATAGTGACTTTAAATTCCACCTATCAAGACTCCACATTTCAATATTAATACATCTTATCAATATCCTTTCCTGGTATCCAATGACATAGCATGTTTAGGCTTTTTGATTGCAACAGTGTGCATGAGCATAAGAACTCACAAAAACAGTGGAATCTAACAAGTATTACTGAGTTAAAGAGCTTCCCATAAATAGTACAGTTATTTGTCTTAATTGCAGGTCTACCAATTCAGGACTCCAGATAACCTGCTAAGTACTGGAAATTTTGTGTTTTTGAGATGATGATCATGTAGGCAAAAAAAATACCTACTTACATATTTTCATTTACTCATACCCTCAGGCTCATATATTACCATAACCTATTACCATATATTACAGTTGCACTATGTACTACAACATATGGCTAAAAGTTGGTGGACATCTGACCATGCCACGTTTGTTGCTATTTCTAAATAAATTTCACTTCAACAAAGGGGGAAAAAACCTACTCCAACATGGCAATGCACTCGTGCACAAAGTGAGCTCCATCAGAAGAGTGGATGTTATGGTAACAAATAAAAAGGTGGGATGATAGTTAAAACCAGAATAGGAGGATTAAAGCATATACAAGTATTATGGTTAGGTGTCACAAAATCTTAGCCATATAGTTTATTTCACAATATTTTCTTCAACCCAATTTAATTAAAATCAATCAGACATTGCCGTAAATGCAGCTTCACAGAACTCTGCATAAAGACTAGGGCAATGTCGAAAAACTCCAAAGACAACACAACACTCTCTTCTTCTGGGTGACACCCAAAAGTGGGATTAGACATATACACATATACTGTAATCTCTATAATACTCATTATAGAGATTACAGTATATGGTTATGGAAAAGTAAAGACACATACATCCACTAAAGGAACATTAAGTTAGAGTGTATTGGAAATAAACGTTTTAGTCTATAGAGATTCATAGCCAATTCATCACTTTTGGGTTATCTGTGTTATACTCGCATGAATAAACCACCAGGCCCAGTGTTCCTTTAAACAATCAAGGATTTCCTCAAAATATCAGGTTGTTCAGTGAGGACACAAGACTCTCAGCTACTGCTATATTTCTTTCACTTTAACAATTACAAATCATGTCTCAAACAGCAGGCCCATAATCAATATAATAATCCCATAATCAGACAGGGCCAATAATTCTATTGTCTTCACAAATTTACTTTTTTTTTTCTTCTCATTTTTGAACGTGGCTGATCTGAAAGTCCATAATCCCCATTAAACCTTGTGGTCAGAATTAAAACATACTTTGTGTAAAAAAAAAAAATGTCAGCACCAGGACAGCAACTCATTTACCATCAATTAGAAGTTTCTTTATTCTGGTATAAACATACATAGCATTTTCTAAATATAGACTTGTAAATCTCCACTTGAAAAAGTGAGCACCCATAGAGAAATGGATGGCCACCCAGTGTGTGGTCTGTTGGAGGCAGCCTGAGGTTACAGGATAATCAAGCACCAGCAGAACTGGAGTGTTCACCTCATTAGAGCTCCTGTTAAAGGAAAATTCTAGTCTGCCTCTTAACCACTTCAGCAAGTCTTAGCGGGAGGTATGTACGTGATGGGTGAGCAAAGATAAATTGAGAATACCTAAAACCTGAGTAGAAACCATATATGGGCTTGGTGTTTACCTTAGTATTGTATACCTGCCAGAAACAATAATTGAAAAATAATGATTCTTTAGGCTTAAGACTAAATGCTCCATTAAAAGCTGGGTTTAGACTTGCATGTTCAACAGCACATAAAATATTTGCTGAGCTCTGGAGAAATTATGGGAATAGCAACATAGCTAAGGTAAACCAATACATGACACTGATGTTAATACAAAAAAAAAAAAATTAAGTATTTATGAAATGTATAGAAACAGCCTTGCACATTCCATAATGTAACACAGGAAGACAAATCAACCTGCTATAGCAGAATTTATAGCCACAATCCCTTCCACCTATGTCTATATTGCTTCCTGCCATTACTTTCTTAATGAAATAAGTAAAGGACCAAACATTTGATGATTTTTGCAGAATATTCTAAATAGTACCGAGCTTCTGAAATGTGATGATGTGCATAAAAGTGTAATTAGTGTAATGCCTGTTTATACCTACAGTAAGACTCTCCTCTGAACTGGACTGATTAGTCTGATTATTCTAGCCACACACAGTAAAATTCACACAGACCAAGAAAACTACTGTTAGTTCAGTTTACATACATTATGACAACAGAGAAATCACAGGTCCACAAAATGATTGCAGTAAGGAGAACAAGTTCTGTTTTCAAAATTGAAATGAACTGCAAGTGTGGTTTGAAAGGGGAGAAAGAAAAAAAACAGCTGCAGGGGGGGGGGAAACTATCTTGCCAACAGCTGCTGGTGTTCCGTCACACTTTCACGTGGCTTGCTCTTACCAAAGCCACTGCTTTTACAAACATTTCCCTTCTAACCAATTGTACTTGAGTGCTTCAACAGCTGACTGGCATTCATTTTAATAACAAATACAGCAGAAAATGTCAGCGATACAAACCTTAAAGGTTAAGAGGTTTGCCCTACTTCCCTCACTAAGGATGATATTGTCAGAACAGTAATGCAAGAGTGTTTGCTGCAGTGTTGTTGATGCAGTTAAGTTTTTGGAGAGTGCCTGTGTGCAGTGGGTTCAACAATCGAGACCATGTGTCTTTCAGCACTCAACTGCTAATAGCACAGCTGAATCCTGAACAGGAATGCTAGCATCTCATGCCACTCATGTTAAAATAGGCAGTCTGCTAAGTCAGCTCCCTGCTGCAGAACAACAGCTGCTGCAATTGCAAGTTGAAGGAGAACATGAATGAAATGAAGCAGAGATGTCAGCTGTGCCAGTGGCACACTCACTGACTGACCGACTGGGGGGATTTGCCAAAAACAATGAAGTCACTCTGCTAGGATCATATCCGGTTGTAAAAACTGTGTGTTCTATTCCTCAATAGGATCTTCTGCATTGCGTTTATTAATCGAATCTTGAGCGTTTACAGTAGGATACAGTTATGAAAACAGCTGCCATTTAACATGAAACAGTACAAGTCTGTAGGTATAATAAAAGATGGTTTTATATATGAATACAGAACACTTATGCCTCCCAAAAGGATCTCTTAATTTCATTGCTGTAAGCAGGAGGCAGAAAAAATTCTTGACCGACATTGCTCTCAGTAAACTGCACCATAATCGGTTGGATACTGTTGATCCTTTTTAAAGTGCAACAATGAAATGTGGCAAACAAATCAACGCAACACTTTTACTAGCAGTGGGCATTACCATATTCACATATTCCTTGTAAGAAAATCAAAACATGTGTCCTGTCTAGATGAAGAAAAGAAAAGAAATTGACATCTTTGTTGGTTTGCCCTCAAAATGCATGTTCTGGAGGGGAAAAAAAGAAACAGTAACAAAACATTGCAGCATCAACAAAGCTACATACACCATGTTTAAAGTACATAATAAATTAAATAAACAACATGGGGAAAGCATGCACAACACCACAATTAATACAGGACAGCTTGATAAGCTTGAGTGCTATCACTGTTTACTTATAGAGCAAGTTCAATCCAATGGTGCTAATTTTTCACTGACCCCGTTTTAGCATTCTGTTTGAGCTGTCCCTTAAACTGAAATCACTTAGACAGGCAAATTAAGCAAAAATAGCAATACAATGTAAAATCTGATGGTGTGCTGGAGAAAAAGCCTGATATTTGTGTAATCTGAAACAAGATGTACATAATGTTAACATTCTCTAGTTATATACTTATATATATATTTTTTTTTCCAAACCTTTGCAAAACAAATATTTTCAAATTCCATATTTTTTCTTAGAAAATTTGCCTTAAAGGCTTTAATATATTTTCTACTTAAGGTATTAAAAATATGCTGGTTTGTTCAGTTATTCTGTCATAAAGTATAATCTGCCTTTATATTATTCTAAACAAACAAAAAAAAAGGTACAGGAACCAAAAAAGACTTGTCTATGTTTTTTTTTTGTCCTTTAAATAAAAAAGGAGTGTGGTTTCATTGCCATAACTGGTCCTTATAGCTACTAAGAAGTTACATATAGACATTCAGATCTGGACCAGACTTTGAAAAGTCAGTGCTTAAATCACTTATTTTACATAACATTTTTGCTCAGCTCTCACCCCCCACCCCACTTTCTTTAAGGATTTGATGCATTTTATTAAAATGTATTAAGCCCATCATTACTTGCATTCTTCCTTTAGGAGGTAGTATACCTTTTTGAATATTAGATACCTGGTACACTCTCAGGGTAATATATTTGTCATACCCAAACACCAATAAGTTTATTTCCTGATAATATAGAACTTGTCTTCAGCTTGAATCTCTTGATATATTCTCTGACTTGCCCGAGGATTTTCTATGACAATTGTCCATCATAGACAGGTGACAGAAGTGTTATTCATCTGGTCCACATGGACAGATGGTCTTTTGCTTCTATATCAATCATTATTATAATGAGCACATGTCAAAATCTCTCTTAAATATACTAACCAATATGCTTTGTTTCCTGTCAATTATTTTTTTTTTTTACCACAGCATTAGTGTTATAAAAGAGTAACTGTCACCATAGACACTTAAAACTTGCTGGTTTAGGACTATAATAAATCATAACTTTCCGAATAAAATAACTTGCCCAATGGCTCTAGACAGTGTATCCTTATCACACAAACTTCACAGAGCTATATATAATATTTTTTCTTTTCTGTCAAATGAATATCACGTCACGAATATTTGAGTAGGCCATTTTTTAAAAGTCCGATTCGTCATGCACTTTCTTCGATCGTTTCTGCACATTTTTTTTTTTTTTTTACCGGATCTCATTATATGAGCACTACATTAAAAAAAAGAAAACAAAAACAACAAAAAAAAACTTTTCTTGTAGCATCAGTCGTCATCCACGTCCTCCCCCTCGGACTCGTCTCTCCGCTCGTACATTTTGTCGCGCTGTCTCTCCTGGATCTCCTTCATCTCCTCCGCGTAGCGACAGAAGGCGCCGCCGAACTTACTCCAGGCTTTGAACGGAATCGTGATGGAGTTCCGGTAGCTGGGCTTCACCTCGCTCACGCGCAGAAACACGCCGTACTTGTTGGAGCCGACGTCGAAAAAGAAGCGCTTGGAGTCCACCATGATGGAGGTGCCTTCGGGCAGCTCGCTGTAACCGCCGGAGGCCGCGCCGGCCCCGGCACCGCCGCTCAGCTCCTCGTCATCTCCGCCGTAATCGTCGATGAGTTTGGCGAGCGCGTCGCGGAACTCGATTAAGCCCTGCGCGGGCAGTGCGATCGTTTGGCCCGCTTGCGCTCCGCCACCACCAGGGCCTCCGAGTCCAAAGCCCGGCCCTCGATTCACGGTCTGTCGAATGCGCAGGAACCTGCCGCGCTGATTCTCCTTCAGATCAAGGTAGTATTTACGGTTTTCACGCACCAAGAACTCGCTTTTCAGAGCCCGCCGAGGGCCACCGTCGTCTCCTGGGCCTCCCCCTGAGGACTGCGCGATCTGCTCGGGACTGCTGGGCCCAAGCTGGGCGTAGTGCTCGATGAAATCGCCGAGGTAGTCGCGGAACTCCGCCGCCACGGACATGGACAGGGTCAAGCGACTTTTCGAGCCACCGGCGCCGACCTCGGCGATCTTGATGAAGCGGCCCTTGGAGTTTTGCTTGACGTCCAGGTAGAAACGTTTGTTTTGGATGTCAAGGCGCTTCGACGCCAGCTCCTGCGTCTCTTGTTCCCGCTGGAACTGCGAGAAACCACCGCCGCCTCCTCCTCCTCCACCACCACCACCACCACTACTGCTGCCTCCGCCACCGCGCTCACTCCCGCTGTCTCCATCCGCCATCTTCACCACCACCAGCCAACTTCTCCCCCTTCCTGCACTGGTGCTTGTGCACAGCAGACGGTGAACGTCGTTGACGTCAAATACACGGAAGTAGAATCTTCGCGATCTCATTAGCCGCGTATCTGCCAATAACAGCCACGTGCGCTAGGTCATAGGTTGACGCTCTTGTCATCAGCAGTTCAGAGGCGGGTCTACGCCTTATTATTGGTTGAAAATATTCCTACAGAGAGGCACTTCCTGTTGTTGCTTTGAAGGAGAAACATTCTGAAGGTCTGATCCAAGACTAACTTTTCCAATTCCGTGTGTTAAATATCACCATAATACACAAAGCAGAGGCTGAACACAGATCAGCTTCTTAACCTGTCAGTATTTAAATAAAAAATTCAGCGGCATGACGTCAGAATGTCAAAATAATTGCAAGTTTAAGACATGATAATACATATGGATAGCACTGTGCTCAAGTTACCCTTTCTCAGGCAATGTATTGTTCTAGTGAGCCGAAATTTGCACATACAGGTCTAACGCATGATTGTATGGTTTTACAACACTTATACTGAAGTTAACTCCACTGGGGGCGTTGTTCATGGTGTTTCCACACAAAACAAGCATACCTCTGGAACAGTTTAATAGTGACATTTCTTTTGTTTATAATCATTTGACCGAAGAGATTACATATAAACTATATAAAATATTTAATATAAAAATGAAATATGAAGTTCTCATATGATAATGCCATTTTGGGATATATTTGATGCAATCTAACCCGCCACAACTGGACATCACTAAGACCAGGGAGATCGTGATTGATTTTTTTTGGTCACTATTGACCTGTCTCCATTGAGGGAGTGGATGTTGGGTTGGTGAGGTCATACAAATACCTGGGGCTGCAGATGGATGACAAACTGGACTGGTCTGTAAATATGGTCTAAATTAACTTAAGCCTTTATTTGTCACATATACATTACAGCACAGTAAAATTCCTTTTTCGCATATCCCAGCGTAACTAGGACCAAAGCGTAGGGTCAGCCATGATATAGCACCACTTGAGCAGATAGGGTTAAGGGCATTGCTCAAGGACCCAACAGTGGCAACCTGGTGGAGCTGGGGATTAAACCGCCGATTTTCCGATCAGTAACTCAGTGCCTTAGCCCTCTGAGCCACCACTGCCTCATCTGTATAAGGAAGATCATAGCCAGCTGTTTTTTCCTGAGGAGACTATGATCTTAACATCTGTAAAAAGCTCCTGCTGATTTTTTAAATCAAACATAATTGCCAATGTACTTTTCTATGCGGTAGTCTGCTGGGGAGGTAGCCCCAGAAGCAGGGGAACCAAGAAACCAACCCCAACCAGCCATTGCACATAGGTTTTTGCAAACAGAAGAGTGTGTACAGTGAAAGAATTCTGTCCCAAAGCTGCTCAACTGCCATTTGGCTTTTCAACACCTCTCTACAGGGGCATGGGAGTGTGGACTAGGTGTTCTAGGTTTCTAGGCTTAAGGCTCTTCTGCTATATAAAGTACCTCACGCTGCTACACACATAACTTTATTATCTGTTAGCTTTATGGTATGCTCACAACTCTAAGTATTACATATTATGCCCTTATGCATAGACTCAGTCAGTGTCACTTTCATGAAGTTCTTATATTCTTTGCACATTTACTATTTGCACTGTTCTCACTTTGTCATAAATACAATCAATTATAAATGCACATCACAACAATGCAGGTTGCATTACATTTCACTTAATATAAATTTTTAGTATTATTTATGCTTGAAAAAATATTATTACTTGTGACTTTATTTATATTCTTTTTATACATCTCATAGCTTTCTGTTCTTAACATTGCACTAGTAACTTTTGGCCAGTTCTCACATAACCCTGTGTCCACTGTATATGTAAGATATACAGTGTGCAATCACATCTACAAATCTGTCTTTGTGTTACAATCGCTAATGCTGCTGGATCAATAAAGTATCAATAAATCAATCAATCAATCAATCAATCAATCAATCTATCTATCTATCTATCTATCTATCTATCTATCTATCTATCTATGCCATTTGGACAACTTACCCACACCCTCTCAAATGTCAGAAAATGTTCATAATATAAAATTAAATATAGAAAATAATATAAAATAAAAATGTTTGCTAACTAGATCTATGACCTTTTTAAATATGACCTTTTGTTCTATGTTCCTGAAAGTGCAGTAAAATTACTCAATCTAATGTTCAAGAATTATTAGAACCATGCCAAGATTTGCAAACAATGAGTGGGTGGAGTCTGTTTTGTGTTTGGTCAGTTTTTTTAGGAGGTGTGAAAACCTGTTTTATTGTTTCTCAGGAGTGAAAATATTGATTGAGCTGTATTTTGGTGTTCATCTAATAATTATTCTGCTAATCTGTAACTGTATTTTAATTCAAATGAAATAACCACCTTTAGAAAAATGGCTTTTGGATAAACATTTTGACCTATTTCACACATTTCATACATATTTCACATGAACTAATTTATTAAATAATTATTTATTTGTATAGCATTTTAACAATTGTCATTGTCACAAAAAACCTTTACAGAATAATAATAAAAAAGAAATAAAGGGAAATGGTGGCAAGGAAAACCCCTTTGAGGTGGCAATAGGAAGAAACCTTGAGAGGAACCAGACTCAACAGAGAACCCATCCTTATTTGGTGCTAACAGATAGCAAGGATTGACCAGCAATCATCCTGTGTATTAGGCAATTATTAAATTATGAACGAACTGGCCATTGGGGTTAATTGTTATCTAAAGGTGCTAACTGCCAATCATTTCTTGTGGCTATATTTACAACAATGGGGGAAAAAAATGTACACCCTCCTTCATTATTATCTTTGTACTTTTCAGGACTAAATAACAATTGTGTAAATTGTAAGTGCCAAAATATGTTGAATTTCTACCCAAGTTGGTTTAGCTATTAATATATTATTAATACTTTGATTTTCTTTTGGCAGCTTTAAATTACAATATAATTGTAATAGAATGTGAGAGTTATTCTTAACCGATGTTCAATTAGCTGAATTAATTGTTGCTTCTGAGCTGAAAGTTGGTGTGCTCCTTCACTCCACTAATCATTAACTGATTTTTAAATTCATCAGGTAATTAACAAAAACATACACCCACAGTTCACATAGCTCTAAATTATGTTAAGCAAAGAAATTAATGTCCTTATTATGCCCACAAGAGGGCACTAAAATACTAAAAATCCAGGTATTGACGCATATTGAGAAATAACAGAACACATTCCAGTTAAATTTGACTTGACTGTCTTTAGCTTTGGTTATGACACGTAATGTGATAACCTGGTCATTCACCACATTCAGGTAGTCATCTGACTTTATTTTATAGCCACATAATGTTGCTGAGCCTAGACCTGACCAACTGAAGCTTGTGTCCATCACTGCATGTGCTTCCCTTTTCATCCCGATGTGCCCATCACTCTAGGATAGCCGAACAAGTGTTTTTTTTTTTTTTTTTTTTAAACTGTTTAAAAGCCACATCTTTTGCCCTTTTAAAATTTTTGGTTTTATAGAAAAGATAAATAAAATGTTTTCCAGTCTTTTGAAGCTGACAACACAATCCAAACGTATTATATATGAATAATAAACATTTTGGATGTGTATACATTTTTATATTGGATGTATTGGAAATTTATAATCAAATTCCAAAAACAAACAAAATATGATAATACATGCATACATAGACATTGTGAGAAATTTTAAATCAGGCACATGGCTGAGTTACACTTGTGCACACCGTGGTTAAATATGACATTACTCTCCATAGCACATTAGGGAGTTTCTATACCTTCACTAAAATGCTATGTGCGGATGTGGTCGTTGTGGTTCTTTATATGGATTTTAGCTGTCACGAACTCTAGGCAGTTCTGGCTGTTGTTACCACCAAGGGCTTCAAGAAGTCAGGCATCGGCGCAGAGGGAGGTCTTTTAACAAATAAAGTCTTTTAATAACATAAAACAAAACAGAATAAACACAAACACTCATTCAACGTAAAACACACTTGTACAGTGGACACGCACAGGCTTTCATGCAGCCCTCATCCAGGCTCCTTTCAAAACAAACAAACAAAACAAACCAAACCTCACATACCCACACGCTCCTATGAGCGCCACACAGTCTCATACTGCGGGTTAGAGAATCACACCCGCCTTTCTAACAGAGAACCATACACGCACCCACGCTCCTGTGAGCTAACCACAATCACTCGTGTCTCTAATAGCACTCCATACATTCACACTGGTTCCTATGAGCGCCTCTCACACATACTGCCGCTCCTAACAGCGAACCAGACTTCTACCGGCTCCTATGAGCGTATCACACATACCAGCACACGCCTGCTCACCACTCAGCCAACCCCAAAGTACAAAAACATAAATCAACGCACATCAAACCGATTCAAAACCAAACAGAACGAACCATAACGCCCTCTTTGACGTTTATAATGCTCGACTCAGTTTCCCAGAACAACCAGCTATTTATAACCACTTTAATGAGCAACTCGGTTCAGGTGAGTTCAATCACCTGACCGAGGTGCCTTCTGGGAAACTGAGTCTACACACAAAACTACAAAAAACTAAACACACATGTCCCCAGTGCCCTCTAGGGACAGACCCTTGCATTAGCAGACCAAGCTAAAAATGATAACTTGGCTAAATCATGACTCTAGGAACATGATGAAACACATAAACACTGAAGTAATTGGTACAATTATGACATTGCATTCTTTTTATTATTTTTGTTTAAATATTTTTTTTATTTTAATTTCTTTTTCTTTTCTTTTCTTTTTATAGTTTGGTTATTTGAATATGACCAAACTGTGTGGTACTGTTCACTGTTAGTGTACAGGTTACCTATGAGTTTTTGAATGGTATTGTAACATGGTACCTATGAATTGATCAATTTCTTTTTTTTTTTTTTTTTTTTTATAATTTGCCTTTGTACATTGCATATTTATGACATTTTAATGTTGCAGTTATGTAAAGTTCAAATTTTTCTGCATGATGTGTCTTTTGTCATGTGAGAGCACTAGTGGGCTATCCAATCTAGCAACATTACTTGTAGCTTTTACAGCATCATTTTCTAGACTGTGGAGTTTGGCAGAATGTCATCCATAAATGTTACTTTATTAACCTATTAACTTATAAATGGTCACTTCAGCTGCCTGGGACAATCAAGAGTCAAGCAGGACAGCAATATTTTCCTGTTCTGTGACCACTTTCTCACCTTTAATAACAACTCTAGTGTCCTTAGATGCATTTTAAAAACATTTTGCTTATACAGGAAGTACTTTTGTTTATTGCATAAGGCTGGATTTACTGTAATTCTGTGATTCTGTAAAGCTGCTTTGTGACCATGACCAGTGGTAAAAGTTCTACAGTATACAGATCAAATTTTATTTAGTTGAAATTTAATTTATTTATTACTAACTGAATACCTCTCGTTGACAGGAAAATAGTTATTAGAAATATTTAAAATGTTAAAGCTAAAAATAAGCAAATCAGCTTTAATGTAATCAGTGATAATATTTTAGATTGAAGCCCACGTACATCTGCCTGTCTTTCTGTATGGCAGAACTCTTATTAATACAACCACTGCAGTGCTGTTATTCCAACAGTAAAAATATTAAGTAATCCCACTAAAAATATTCAGTTTAGCTTTTCTAATCAATATCTATTGATACGGGTGTTTGTCTACATTGAGCAAGTACCTTATGAGTATCTTATTTAAAGTAGATTATTAAATCCGGGACATAACTGTCCGTAACATCGTTTTTACTCAACATTTAAATTTCACATATGGTGCAGGTTAAACTTCAAGCAGATATCTAAGTAATGCAGAAGATTTGTTAAATTCTGCCAGACAGACAGAAATAACGTTGTTTCACAAGCACAACCCCAATTTGCAGTATCTCTCTATATTGTTTGCTGTGCATTGCCTACTATAAGCAAATAAAATTATCATTACTTTAAAATAAGAGAAAATTGCATTTAAGCTCCTGACGCAAACTAAAAAGAAACTATTATAACACCCATGTTAAATTATTTCATAACACTAGTTAACAATTCATGTTAACTTATTTTAAGTTAGGATCAGCTTTCTTTTTGAAAGTAGCTAATTTACGCATAGCTTGATATAGCTGTCCATATGTTAGGCAGCTAGGTAAGATGTGCCTCCCTTCTTACCCTGATGCACCCATCACTCTGTGATAGGGTCAATCTGCACTGTACATGGCCCTTTTTCATTGCTTCCATTTATTTATTTATTTTTAATCAATAACAAGTGGTTTTCTTATGAGTACAGTGCCTTTTAGTCCCAATCCTGTGAACTCTCATCACATGGTGCATGTGGAAATACTCTTACTATTACTATTAAACATAGCTGAGATGTTAATTCTCTTTTTTCCCCCCTTCAAACGTGTTCTTCACCATGATTTCAAGTGAACTCAATCATTTGTTCTCGTTTTTTTCCCCACAAAGTTGATGGTTCAGCACTATCCTTCTAGGATTTTTTTTTTATCTAAGCGTTTTTTTCCCCAGTTAGTCTTACTAGGAAGTTGTCTTCTTGTTTAATTTGAATGTTGTCACATTGTGCATGTTCAAATACTTTTACCTTTACTATTACACCAATCTGTACTTTCTACTCTCAATTTGTAATGATGCCTCTTTAAGTCTGAAGTCTAACCATTTTTTTTCCCAGACAAAGCTGATAGTTCAGGATGTACTCGCAGGGTTTAATAATGCTTTGGAAGGTTTTTCCAACAAAAATTCTAGTCATTTTAATGTTGTTATTACCTGGTGAATCATTGTCTATCCTGCTTTATTCTGTATACAGGGTCCCGGGGAGTCAGAAGCCTATCCCACTAAACCAGGCACGAGGCGGGGTACACCCTGGACATGGTGCCAATTCATTGCATGGCACACTGACATACACAAACACATATGCACGCATACACTATGGGCATCAATTAGCCTAATTCACGTGTCTTTGCACTGGGGAGGAAACCCACTATGCCACCATGCCACTGTGTTATAGAACAGGGTTGTCTAAAATAAAAATTTTTCAACACTTTTATTGTTGACATATTGTAGATAAATTGAGTGAAGATGCTCACACTTAAATGCAGTGATTGACTTTTATCTGTTAATAGGTCAGAAATAAAATCTCACTCACACATCGTCTATACCGCTTTAAACTGTATAGAGGGTCACAGGGGCCTGAATCCTATCCCATCAGATCCGCACAACAACTTGGCACAGGTTTTACACCGAATGCCCTTCCTGACAACCCTCCCATTTTATCCAATCTTGGGACCGGCACTGCATCCAGTGGCTGGGAATCGAACCCGGGCCTTCCACATGGCAGGCAACAAACTTACCACTGAGCCATCAATGCCCAACATATTTTGATTAATATATTTTTAAAAATCTATTATACTTAAACGTTTTTTTTTTTTGCTGTGCTAAGATTATAAGTGTATATATTATATATATATAGTGTAATACAATAGAAACAAATAACTAATTTTTAAAAAGGTTCAAAATATATTGAAACGGCTGGAAAATTAATTTTTAACAGAATTAGTGGGCATTTGTTGCACATTAAAAAAAAAAACGAAGTTGGCAGGCAAAAGCAAAAATAAACGTTTCATGCGTGACTGAAATGTGAAAGGACAGAGGGTTCATTAGGTCAGAAACTCTAATATTATATAATTGGCTTCTACGTGACTTATGTGAGCCTCTGTTTTTGCTTCCAGGAACTAGTAACTTGCACACGCACACACACAGACGCGCGCGCCCGCCCGCGCGCACGCACGCACGCACACATTGTGAAGACATAAAAAAAAATGCAAATAATTAAAGCTATGCCAACACCTAAACCTAATGTCCTAACTTCAATAATCAAAACAAAACCATTTGGACATTTTACTTATTTAAACAAAACCTTTGATCTTGTAAAAGAACATTTTAACTTATGGGGATCAGTTAATTGTTCGAGATCAAACAGTCACATATTCCTATACAAGGAATAGAAATAGAAATACAGGAGATACTTAAACTTTCATAATTTGGATTACACACAGTCCCACCAAATAATCTACTGGATCCATTTATAAGTATAATGCTCAAACAATGTATATAAAGTGGCGGCACGATGGTATAGTGTAGTGGTTACGCCTTGCACCGCCCGGGTTCGATCCCCGGCCAGGCTCGATTCCCGTCTCTGTGTGCATGGAGTTTGCATGTTCTCCCCGTGCTTGGAGGGTTTCCTCCGGGTACTCCGGTTTCTTCCCACATTCCAAAGACATGTAGGTTAGGATAATTGGCGTTCCCAAATTGCCCGTAATGTGTGAATGAGTGAATGTATGTGTGTGTGCCATGCGATGGATTGGCACCCTGTCCAGGGTGTACCCTGCCATGTGCCCTAAGTCTCCTGGGATAGGCTCCAGGCCCCCCCCGTGACCCTGAATACAGGATTAAGCGGTATAGATGATGAGAGAGAGAGAGAGAGAGAGAATATATATAGTTATATTAACTCATGTAACACAGTTTTAGAAAGTTTTTAGAAAAGAATAACACGCTTCCTATTAAAAAAGTGAATCTGGAACCGAAAATTAGTCTTACATAATCCACCAAAAAACAACTTTCCACTATAGTGTATGCTTTTTCCCCTTCATAATAATCAAATGCTTATTATAGGGGAATTATTCTTTTAGAGCAATATGCAAGCTTTATTATACAGTAAGATAAAATATTTCCAAAATGATTCCACACTGAATAGACAATAAAATAATAACTTGTGCCATGATTTGCAGCTGAACAAAGCCCTGTTGACTCTGGGTTTTGGTGTAGCCCACTTATCAAAACGTTAAGCTGAAAAGTTAAAAACCGAACATTTTAATGCCACTTCTACACGTAGTTTCAAGTACATAATAATACTGAAAATGTCTAATATTGTACAAACTTTTACTGTCCCTTATCAGTGGAAACATTTTTATTTTAAACAATGAAACGAAACAAAGTTGAAAAGAACAAAGTTGAGAACATCCCTTTCATTAAATATACATTTCAACAAACAGGAAGCATTTAGGAAGAAAATTGTAAATAGTTTTTTGTCATTCTCTTGAGGGTTTTTTGGAAATAACTTGTCTATAACCTTACATACTGAGGGTTTTTTAAAGCAACAAAGTTGGGTGGCCGGAATGGATTATTATGGGAAAAATCGTATCGCAATTTGAAATTTTACCTTAAGAACTCGCCAATTTTTTGCATTTTGCTGAAATTAAATTTTATATGTTTCTTTTTATTCTACTTTCAGTATGAGTTTTTTATTCAGCAAAGATTGACCAGGGTTTCAGACAAACTCCTTTAATCTAACCCATTTAATCTAAATGATTTGCCCCAATATTTTAAAGGGGACAACGTGACGTTTTCTTTTTTAAAACTTCGCTAAAAAGGAGCTCTAAACAAAAATACACCTCGCTGTATGTTGTACAACTGTTGTTGTCTTTATTGTGTTTAAAAGTTTTTCTTGTTGTCATTTTCTTTTTTTTCTGTCTATTGGAAAAGATTTTACATGTAAAGATGGAACAATTTTGGGGCACGAATAAATTAGCGAGCTAATAATGTAATTTAGATTGAACTTTTTATTAGCTGTGTGGTAAAACGTAATCTGACAATATTCCGCTGTGTGGGAAATCCTGAGCACGAGAGTTGAGCAAGGTCAACATCCGCTAGAATTTCCCAGCAGGGAGCGTAAATACAGAAGCACCAACACAAGACTGCATCGACTAGCAGCTCAACAGGCAGCATAAGAGAGTCTCACCAAAAAACTTCAAACCGCAGTTTATAATCCTATCCCATACACCATTGGTAAGTAACTCTTTATATGAGGTTTTATATGAGGCTTTTATATGCATGCATAAAAAACGAGAATTTTACAGAATAAATGTCTGACTCATTGATAGAATCATTGATCGAATACGCATCTAACCTTTCTTTTTCTTCTTTTTAAAGAAATGGCTGGCAAAGATTTGTTAAATCTGAAAAGGTATGTCTTGACTTGGAATTAATGTTTTGTGCATTTTATGCATTAGTTTTAGACCTAGTTTCGTTTAACCTTATAGTATTTTGTAATATTATGTCCAAGTGTATTCAAGTATTACTATGAATGATCAGTAGTTCTGTCCTGTTGATGAGATTAAAAGGCTTCTAAACCCCCCCCCCACCCCAGTTATTATTATTATTATTATTATTATTATTATTATTTTCAGTATACCAATTCAAAACATAAGCACACCTAATTAGGAATTAATTTCCTCTTTACAGACACATTGAATGTGACAGTGGATTTGATTCTGATGACATGGGCATTGACGAGATGGACTGCTCTGATCCTTTGGCCTTGGTAAGTCATGGATAAACATTTGTAAAGCCTCAACATATTTGGTGTTTCTTTTTACTTCATCAAAA
Source organism: Clarias magur (assembly GCA_013621035.1). Classification (NCBI taxonomy): domain Eukaryota; kingdom Metazoa; phylum Chordata; class Actinopteri; order Siluriformes; family Clariidae; genus Clarias; species Clarias magur. The sequence goes on along the minus strand of QNUK01000027.1, from coordinate 375,540 downwards.
CCTGAGCTCATTATGGACTTTGGTGTGTTACAGAGCGGCAGATGTGACCTGCACAAAGGACTCCGTATCGAAGTCACCAACGAGTCTCTTAGCATGCGCTCTATTGCTAATGTTGTAATCGCTCTACAGAGGCTGAAGCACATTGAAAGAGTTCAGTCAACAGAGTTTAGTGACCGGGAGCTCTTTAACATCTTCATGGAGAATGTGATTGAAGGTGTGGTTTGAACATTGTAAATATATATACACATAATTTTGCTTTAAGTGTGTGAGTTGAAACTGATTCTGTGAGCACTGATACACATTTGCCTTCATCACACAGAGAGAATGGTGATCAATTTGAACTGCAATGAATCCAAGAGCTACAGCAGGCAGGATAAGGCTGTGCAGTGCACCATATGTGACAAGTCTAAAAAGACCTTGGTGCAGAGGGGGCCTTTTCTGCTGGCAGTTACTCTGAAGGGTGGAAACGAGAAAAGTAAAGGTAAGTTGCCAATATTGTGTCTACAAAAAAATGTAATCACTATTGTACCACTACTATTGCTCTAGGTTGCTGTATTTTATCACATGTCCTGTTGTAATCTGCCTCTCCTTATAACTCCTGCCATTTCTTTTGTCTTCTATCCATCTTCCATCCATCTTCCAAGAACTTCATTCTGTGATCTTAAAGTTCTGACTTGAAACCTTCACCTCTCAACCAATATACCTATTCTGTCTAATTCATTCTTGCCATTGCACCCTTTGGCTTGTTTGTCCACAGTAAAACCCTCTAAGATCTATTTTCATTTAATTGAAGTGATTTCTTTTTTCAACAGCACTGTTCAACCTTTCAGCCTACACTCCACCAACCTGCAAAGACAACACGAAAGGCCAGGCTGTATGTTTGGGGATTGTAAAGAGCAACTTCTTTCTTTCATGCACTTTGGATAATGGCACTCCTTCTCTGGTCATAGAGGTATGTAAAAATAATCTGACAAAATTCATGGGATCATTTCCAGTAATAGGGATATTTTATTATTTGGGTAATTACATTGGGTGAGCCATATTATTTGGGTGATGTTGCAATGTTTAGTTAAACATGTGCATTAAAAAACAATTCAGTATTTAATACGTGAATGTGTTGATGTAGCGTAAATAATACATTTTTCATAAATTATAATGAATAAGTCATATAAAAAGTTGTTTTCAGGATTTTATTCACATCGATTAATACAAAAAACAAGTATTTCAAGAAATATTCAGAGGTAAAGAGTAGTTATAGTGGCTAGAGGTAGAATGGGGTGTTATAGAGACTGTAATGATGTTTTTAGTTATTAAACATTATTAAAACATGCACACACAGATTGGCATGAAGAGCTATCAGCTTGAGGAACAAATAGAATAGGAACAAATTCATTCTTTGCATGACATAACAGTAAGTCAAAATGTCTAATGCAGTCAAAATGAGAAAATAGTAACATTTTATAAAAGTTTTGAATGAATTTTTTGTAGGAGGTAAAAGACAAAAAGAATCTGAAGGCGATCAAGGAGAATGATAGCATGGAGGAGTTTCTATTCTTGAGGAAAAGTTTTGGTGACTCCCTTAACACCTTTGAGTCAGTCAAATACCCGGGCTGGTTCATCACCACCTCAAAGGACGAGAAACAGCCAGTCCAAATGTCTAAGCAGCAAACAAGTCACCTCCAGCTGTTCACACTGGATGATGAAATCATAGTAAAATCAGAGTGAGATCTGATTCAGAAAAAAACAGTTTTCAGAGTGTATGTACTGGGTACAAATGTAAATCTGGAGACTAATTTTATGTTTAAGTATATCTAAGCTTTTTGTACATACAATGTATGCTTTTATTTAACTTTATTCATTATAAAGCTTGTATTAATCTCAATACTCTTAACTTATTGTTATATTCTGAAGCCTAACAAAATATATTTTTGTCAAATCTTTGCAAGTGATTTGCAAATTCCACACACACACACACACACACACACACACACACACACACACACACACACACACACACACACACACACACACACACACACAATCAAATGATGAACTAATGACATCTTTAAAGGAAACATAAAATTACATTGCTGATGGTAAAAATTATTAAGAGTAGAGAGGAGGAGTTTTAAGAGGCTTAAGAGTTTCTATAGCAGAGGAAAAAATCCGAAAAAAGAAATATTCTCCAAACACTGAACGTAAAACTAAAAGTAAACATTACTCTCCTGTCCAGTTTGGTTTTATTGTTGTTTTTCTCCCTTCCATCTTTCTTGGATTGTTGGCTACATAGCATCCAAAAGTGCAACTTAAATAGACTGTCCTGCAATCATGTAAATTAGTAAAAGGTCAGCCATTTTGCTCCCATCATTCTGAAATGGATTAAAAGTAATAAAATCATTATGGAAAATAAATGTAAGAACTTAAATATAGTAACTACTGTATGAAAATTGGTTTCTTTAAAATTAGACACATTTTCAACATTTGGCTGTTTAATTAACTTTAAAATATTTAGCCTATAAATATCTACGCATACTTGCTACTTTGCATAAAGTAGCCTGTAGTCATGATTATACAATTTCATATACAAACATTATGAGTTCACTGTCTATTCTATTATCATAAATACTATTTTCACAAAGAGTGCATTTCAAGACCTTTACAGACGTCAGAGGTAATTTTTTAGCAACCAATCACAGTCCTTGATTTGCTGCATCATCCCTAGCAACGGATTCAACCATACCTCCTCACTAAGATAAAGGATTTTGTACTTTTGTCTTTCCTCAGAGCTGCACTGAGAAGTTTCCTAAATAGTATATATAATTTAGAGTAGGACTCCCAGCTAGGACTTTTTAAACTAAGATAGGAACTCTCTGAGAGAATTCTAAGAAGCTTTGTGAATATGGGTCCAGATTCCCCGCGATCCTGAATGCAGGATAAAGTGGTATAGACGATAAGTGAGTGAATGAGTGAGTGAGTGAAATAAAATTCTATATCAAATCAATATTTGGTGTGACTGTCTTTTGGCTTCAAACAAACATCAATTTTTAAACCTGCACAGAGTCAGAGACTTTATAGGATCAGAGTCAGGTTTATGATTAACAAATTATACCAAGCAGTTGCTAATGATCAGCAATTTCATAAAGATTTTAAAATTATCATTAACTAAAACAGAAACAGCTGTGTTGGAGGCTGGTGCTGAACCGGAAAATCCACTGCTAAGGTAAGTTTGTTGATGACAAGTTTTTTGTTAGGGGTCGTACACCATGGCAAGACTGAGCACAGCAATAAGATAAAAGTTATAGTGCATTAGCAAGGCCTCTCCCAGACAAAGATTTCAAAGCAGACTCGGGTTTCAAGATGAGCTGTTCAAGCAATTTTGAAGCCGTACAAAGAAATGGAAAATGTTTACGACTATGAAAGACACGTTATCTTACCTCCCTTCAACATGAAGATGACAAGCAGTGCCCTTAGCAAAGAACTGGCGGAAACCAGTGGGACCCACATACACCCACCTACTGGAGAGGTCTGTCCAAAAGCGGTCTTCCTGAAAGAATACCCATACTGTACCTCTGTGTGGAAACAGGGCTAAACAACTCAGGTCAAAAATTTAACTATATGGCTAGAGCAGGAGGCAGGTTGTTCACCGAAGGGCTGGAGAGCAATACAATAATGGGTGTCTGCAGGCAACAGTGAAGCATGGTGGAGGTTCCTTGCAAGTTTCACGCTGCATTTCTGTAAATAGAGTTGGAGATTTGTTCAGGATTAATGGTGTCCTAAATGCTGAGAAATACAAGCACACTGTAAAAAAATAAAATCTTGACTTAACTCAAAATTTCAAGGCAACTTGCTGCACAGCTTTTTTGAGTTAACTCCACTTTTAACCCAAATCGGTGACATAACTCAAAAAAGCTGTGAAGCAAGTTGCCTTGACATTTTGAGTTAAATCAACATCTAAAGTTACTGAGTAAGGTCTCCCAACTTATATTCTTTTGTTAAGTTAAAAGTGTTTTGATAGTTTCAAAGACTTATTAATTTCATAAATGTGAACTTGTCACATGTTTCAAAATGTGTTTAAATTTACTGAAGCAGGTTTTTTTTTATTAACATGTAATACAATGTAATGAAAAAAGCTGTAACTGCATGCTTAAAAGTTTCTTCCAAATTTTATTTTAAACCAAAAGGAACACACTACAAGCACATTCCTTGACTTTCAAATAAAAGTAAACTAAAAGAAACATGGGAAGATGACTTTTACAGTCACAACAAGGAAAATAGTACAAAATAATAATAAATAATAATAATAATAAATATAATAATAATAATAATAATAATAATAATTCTGAATAAGTCTGAAAACAGTCATAGTTATAGTTATAGTCATAGTTAAGTCTTAAGGGATTGTACCCTTGCATAGCAGTGAGTGCCCAATTCCATGAACACCTTCTCAATCAGCCAAATTCTGGCTGTTTGTCACTTCCACTAATTCTGTCACTTCCACTAATTCTGACAAACTCCAAGAAGTGATTATGAATGAATGGGTTGCTATCAGTCAGGATTTGGCCCAGAAGTTGATTGAGAGCAGCCCAGTCGAATTGCAGAGGTCCTGAAAAAGAAGGGCCAACACTGCAAATACTGACTCTTTGCATAAATGTCATGTAATTGTCGATAAAAGCCTTTGAAACGTATGAAGTGCTTGTAATTCTATTTCAGTACATCACTGAAACAACTGAAACAAAGATCCAAAAGCAGTTTAGCAGGAAACTTTGTGAAAACTAATATTTGTGTCATTCTCAAAACTTTTGGCCACGACTGTAGAATTGAGAGAACAGGACACAGAAAAATTTGATGCTGAAACACTTGAGCACAAACCTGAACATCTTTTTTTCCATGCAAACAGTATTGCATATTTCTAAATCTTTCTCTCATAATTAGAGTCTCCCTAATGTTAAATGTTATGAATACCTGAAAGTTTATCAAAGGTGACAATGCATAACATTAGCGCCCTTTTTTCAGACTTCAAATACTGTGGCTCACTGAATGAAAACTGTCCTGGAAGATCTCGATGTGTTTATCCGTGATGGATCATCTGCACTATTCAGAACATGCCTGGTGAGTATGTTGCATTGATTCTCTGCAGGCACTTTGACAAAAATACGGCTGTTAATATTTGTGTTGACATTATTAAGACATTTAAATTCTTATTCATTTGAACTCCAGCTCTTATTTTACTTCATCTGATCATCTAAACTGATTTTAAAGATTTATGAGGTGTTTCTTTCTGTACATTTTGTCTACATTAATCTAGTAGGATCCAAAACGTTCATGGAACAAAAAGAAATATAAAAACATAGAAAAGTGTTGTTTTTTTGTACTCTTTATTACATTAGGACAGTACTCCTGATGGCGGACAGACCAGAGGGATGAAAGTGCGAGTTCCTATTGTGATTGAAGATGATTTCAGTACCAAAAAATCGGAAGTACACTTTTGAGGTGATTGAGAAGGTGTTCACGGAATTGGGCACTCACTGCTCTGCAAGGGTACAATCCCTTAAGACTTAACTTCTCCTATGACTTTGCTTTTGTGAGCTGTTTTCAGACTTCAAATTATTATTATTATTATTATTATTATGTACTCTTTTCCTTGTTTTGTTAAGTTTAGACTGTAATAGGCATTTTGCCATGTTTCTTTTTGTGTACTTTTATTTGAAAGTCATGGAATGTGGTTGTAGTGTGTTCCTTTTGGTTTAAAATTAAATTTGGAAGAAACTTTCAAGCATTCAGTTACAGCTTTTTTCATTATATTATATTACAATAAAACCTGCTTCAGTAAATTTAAACACATATTTTGAACCCAATACATGTGACAAGTTCACATTTATGAAATTAATAAGTCTTTGAAACTATCAAATCACTTTTAACTTAACAAAAGAATATAAGTTGGGAGACCTTACTCAGTAAATTTAGTTAAGTCAACAACAAGTTGACTTAACTCATAATTTCAAGGCAACTTGCTGCACAGCTTTTTTGACTTAAGTGAACAAGTTGGGTTAAAAGTGGAGTTAACTCAAAAAAGCTGTGCAGCAAGTTGCCTTGAAATTTTGAGTTAAGTCAAGATTTTATTTTTTACAGTGTAGAAGAATTGAGTCAAGTCAAGTAGGCATTTTTTTGTCATTTCACCATTCCTCCTGGACCAAAGTGCAACATTCAACATAAATTAATAACAGAAATTAACAAAACTAGCTAAAGACAAAAACCTAATTAGCTGACTAGCTAAGACAACAAATTAACATCTTAAATTGACAAAAATATCTCCTAACTATACAAAAAGACAAACACAGCAAAGACAGAACATTAAGTGCACTCGGATTTGTTGACGGAGAAGTGATTGGTCGCTTTACATCTCAGGGAGCTCTCAGGGGTATGTTTCCTTCTGGCTCTCCCTTTTAGTTATGCTGTCATAGTCCTGTCGGAGTCCCTGCTTGCACTCTGCACTAAGTATACATTCACTTATACTTATGTGACAGTGACCATACCTAACTGCCATCGCTCCATCTCTTTTGTTCTCTCCTCTTCTATCTCTTCTCATCTCTCTCTCCCTCTCTCTCTTTCCTCTGCCCTCTGGACATGTCTGACTCATCCAGGTGTTCTGCTTCTGGTTGGAGATCTCGTCACATGGATCCCCTGTGCGGTCTGCCTGGGATGCGTGTGGTGACTGGGGACGGTTCCACTTTTCCACAAAGATGGTCCTGGCCTCGGCTGATGCTGACAGCTGTTCTCTGAGGACTCATGAATGCAGTCGCTCGCTAGTTCAGGACTGGAGTCTCCTATAGTTTACCTGAGCCTCCAATAACGAACTGGAATCTATATCAACTTAATCACATCTGTTATACTGAACTTCCAGTCTCACACAGTATGACTGCAGATCAATCTCTGTTATCCGTGTAACCAAATGAAGATGAGTTCTCTGTTGAGTCTGGTTCCACTCAAGATTTCTTCCTACTGCCATCTCAGGGAGTTTTCTGCCATCTCTCGGCTTGCTCATCAGGGACAATCTGATCATTTTGATTCACACATATTCACATTTCATATAAACTTAAATAATTATTTTGCTTTGCGACAATGTCAATATTAAAGGCACTATAAAAATTTAATTGAATTGAATTGAATTGAAGTGCACGTTCAAATATGCAAATAAGAGTAACACGACACAATGCGATACTCCGTGATAATGAGTTGAGGTAGTGCAAATTGTCTATGAAATGATATTAAAACAGTAAACATTTCTTGACGTAGAAGAAAAGAAAAAAGTTCCTGTGCAAATAACAATTAGTAGATATTGTGCAAAAAATAATAATAATACAGGTTTATTGAGGAATCAGATAGCTTGTGGGAAGAAACTGTTACACTGTCTGGATGTAAGGCACAGAATGCTTTGATATCATTTTCCAGATGGCAGAAGTGCGCAGAAAGTGCAATAGTATTAGGCAACCTTGGACAAACAACATAACTTTTTCACCATACCATTATTTATAAAAAAAAAAAAAAAAACATGTAGGCAAGTCCCCCATGACACAATAGCTTGTAGATCCACCTTTAGCAGTAAAAACCTGAGGTAATCGTTTCCTGTATGACTTCATCAGTCTCTCACATCATTGTGGAGAAATTTTGTCCCAGTCTTCTTTACAACATTGCTTCAGTTTATTGGGGTTTTTGGGCATTTACGTATAAACAGCTCTTTGATGGCCCCACCACAGCATTTCATTTGGGTTGATGTCTGGACTCGGCCAACTTTCACAACCTTAATAATTATCTTTACAGCCATTCTGATGTAGATTTACTGGAGTGTTTTGGATCATTGTCTTGTTGCATGACCCAATTTTGATAAAGCTTACTTCACATTTGCCACTAGAATACTCTGGTATATTGAACAACAAGCCTAAATCATCACCCCTCCACTGGTGTGGTGCTTAACCTGTTAAAATGCTGTTTGGTTTTTGCCAAACATGGCATTGGGCATTAAGGCCAACCAACTCATTTGTCTATAGGATATTGTTCAAGAAGTCTGGGGGTTCAGATGCAGTTTTATAAACTCAGTCATACTTCTGTCTTATTTTTAAATTCAAATTCAAATTTTATTTTAGACTGACGCTTTCTTCTGGCACCCTTTCCAACAAACCATAATTGTTCAGGCTTTCACCAATTACATTGTCACGGCCTTTAACATTTAACACAGCTCAGTAAGGCCTGTAGGGTCTGAGATGTAGCTTGTAGTTTTCGATTTTTATAAGCATTGAATTGTCTGACCTTGGGGTGAATGTGTGGGGACGTTCACTCCTGGGAAGATTGGCAACTATATTGAATTCTTTCATCTTGTGTATAATCTTTCTTACTCCATATTCCTTTGCCTCTTGGCATTGTGTTACCACACACTGTGTTTTTTACAGAGGTCTGGATGGTTGATGATTAATTAATCAAAGGCTGATGATTAGCAGAACTTGGCTGCAACTCACCCACTATCATGGATTTGTATTGGTCCTCTAAGATGCATTCTTCCAAATATCTCTGTACATGAATGCTACAAAACTACATATGTGAAACCACAAACCAACACACAACAGTCAGTTATCTTGAGCAGAGGTACACAGTACTTCAATATACAATGGGCTAATAGATTTACATGTGTCTAGTACAGCAGGCCCCATCAGACATTTTGACTTATTACTGTGCAATTGTTTTAGTTATCTATTCATTTGTCCTGAATAATTTTCTAGTCAGTAGGATACAGTTTGAATTTGGTGTTTCCACAATTGGGGTGGTCTTAGCATTCTACAAATATTACATACTACCATTAGTACCCGTTGTTGATAGCTTGAGAGTTTTTAAAAATGAATAAAAGGTTTAGGCTACGAATGAGCTGATCAGCTTTAATGTAATATTATTATTTCAGTTGAAACTCGTACATGTCTGTCTTTCTGTATGGCAGAAATGTCTGTCTAAATTATTATTATTATTTTTTTTCCCCCCGATTTTCTCCCTAATTTAGTCGTGTCCAATTCCTCCCCGTCACTAGGGGGCTCCCACATTAAGGCTACTACTACCACTCAGCCGGGAGGGCCGAAGACTATCACGTGTTTCCTCCGAACCACGTGACGCCAGCCGACCGCATCTTTTCGAACTGCTCGCTCGCGCACCATTGGGGGCGGCGTAACACACTCGGAGGACAGCGCTATCCACTCCCTCCGCTGCGCGAGCTCACAGACGCCCCTGACTGGCTGTAGAGCTGTGATTAATGTCGGAGCACTATGTACCTCTCATCCCTCCCCTCTGAGAGAGCTCGGCCAATCAGCTCTCTCTAGACCTCCGGCTGCGAGAGGTTACAGCACCACCCGGGATTCGAACTAGCGATCTCCGGATGATAGGGCGAGCGCTTTAACCACTGGGCCACTCGGAGGCATAAATTATTAATGCAAAAAAAAATTTTTTTTTTATCTTACTCCTTGTTTACGCTTAGTTGTACTTTTGTCGTCAGCCAATTACACTCCCTTTTTAAAGTAGATTGTTCTGTATGTGGTAGATAACTGTTCATAAAATCACTTTTACTCAACTTTTTTTGCTTTAATGACAAGACAGGATATGAATAGGTGGACCACTTTACCAGTTTGTTTATTTGGAAGAATTAATAAAATTAAAATTAATGTGCTCCCCTGTTTACTTCATCTATTTCAGTTCATATCTTGTTATTTGAATGATAATTTAAGTATCTGAACGCATCTATTAGTAAATTTATAGGGAATAATAAAAATCCAGGATCAAATTCACTTCTCTTTTCAAGCCAAAGGAGAGTGAAGTCAGATCTTTGCCCAACATGCACATTGGTTTGATCTGGTTCATAAAATACTGGCGAGAATTGTAAAAATCTCATTAGAGCTTTCTTCTGATTTAAATTATTTACTAAATTTACTCAACATTTTGATTTAACATAACGATTGTTTCTGTGTCTTCTGCAGACTAGGCAAACTAGTGTGTTGATTAAACCTCAGGCAAATACAGAAGAACTGACAATTTCAGTAAACTCTGTCCAGACAGTTTTGCATGATGCTGTGATTAAATCTTGCTAGACAGACATACAGAAAACTTTTTTTTTCTGAGACTGGTTTCTGGGCCTCCAATGTGTGAAACAGAAAAACATTAAAAAAGCAAGTTCTGACCAATGTTCAGGCAAAACCTCTCTTTTATTTATATAGATCGCATTTATCCAATATTTGCGACACATTGGAATAAAACAATAAATTAAAGTATTGAAAACAGTACCATATTTGTAATAAATAAGTTAAATAATTAATGTAGCAGTTATTTTTAAAACATAAAATATATAACCACATAAACAGTCATATAAAAATATATAACCACATAATCAGGTTGTGAGATTAACTTAAACATAAGATTAGCCTAAAGTTTTGTACTTAGTACATACTTTCTGGAAACTGTTTTTCTAAATCAGACCTCACTCTGAAGGACTACTTCCTCATCATACAGTGAGAACAGCTGGAGGTGACTTGTTTGCTGCTTAGACATCTGAACTGGCTGTTTCTCGTCCTTTGAGGTGGTGATGAACCAGCCCGGGTATTTGACTGACTCAAATGTGTTAAGGGATTCACCAGAGCTGTTTCTCAAGAACAGAAAGCGCTCCATGTCATCGGTCTCCTTGACCTCCTGAAGACTCTCTTTGTCTTTTACCTCCTGCAAAAATAATTAATCAATCACTTGTATAATACGTTAATATTTACTGATAATAATAGATTTACTGCTGTGCAAATGTTTTAGTTATGCCTCTTTTTGTTCAAAATTTTTGCACCCCAATTTACCTCTGGCCAATGAAACTTCACTTTTCCTTTATATATAATCATTTAAATATTTGATTTTTTAAAACTTTGTATTAAACTATGTGTATAAAATCTTCGAAAGATCCTTTAATGATCCATCTAATATAATTTATTGTAAACAGGCATTTGTCACATTCCACCACATTCACTTCTAGTAAATACTGTCCAAATCCAGGATGTTGCATCATCTGAACAACTGACACTTGTTAAAGTGACACAATGACAAATCATCACTCCAATCGCCAAATCACCCAGTTACAGTTCACTACTTTAGCAGCTCTGTGCTTTGATTGTGAGTCACTTTGAAGAAAGAAAAAAAAAACACCTGTGTGCCAAATGTCCAGATGGCTTTTGTCAGATGATTATGTTTACATACCTCTATGACCAGAGAAGGAGTGCCATTATCCGAAGTGCATGAGAGAAAGAAGTTGCTCTTCACAATCCCCAAACATACAGCCTGGCCTTTTGAGCTGTCTTTGCAGTTTGGTGGAGTGTAGGCTGAAAGGTTGAACCGTGCTGTCAATAAACAAAATCACTTCAGTTAAATGAAAATACTGAAGAGCTTACACAGTTTTTTTTTTTTTTTTTAAACAAACTAGCACATCAAAAAGATGCAGCGGCAAGAAAGAATGAGACTGGAAGGGTATGACGGTTGAGAAGTGAGAGTGATGAGTCAGGACTTAAAACAAAGCTCTGGACAGTACCACAGAATGAAGTTATAGACATATGGACAGAAGAGTCTATAAGTCTAGAAGTGAAAAGGCAGATTATGAAGAGGCATGTGAGAAAATACAGAGCCTTAGACCAACTAGAGTGGTACAATTGTTATTACAATTCTGATTCTAATCTAATGACTAATGATATACTTAGACTGAATTTTGACTTAGGCTTTGAAATTGAATACATACATTTAAATTGTTAGTAGTAAAAGTGTTTTTTTTTTTTAATGGTAAGTTTACCTTTATTCACCTCGTTTCCACCCTTCAGAGTAAATGCCAGCAGATAGGGAAAACTATGCACCAAGGTCTTTTTAGACTTGTCACATATTGTGCACTGCACAACCTTATCCTGCCTGCTGTAGAGCTTGGATTCACTGCAGTTCAAATTGATCACTATTGTCTCTGTGTGAAGACAAACGTGTGTCAGTGCTCACAGAATCAGAATCATCATCTCACACCACAGTAAAAGTAAGATTATATGCAGATATATATAGTATTCGAGCCACACCTTCAATCACATTCTCCATGAAGATGTTAAAGAGCTCCCGGTCACTAAACTCTGTGGACTGAACTCTTTCAATGTGCTTCAGCCTCTGTAGAGCGATTACAACGTTAGCAATGGAGCGCATGCTAAGAGGCTCTTTGGTGACTTCGATACGGAGTCCTTTGTGCAGGTCACATCTGCCGCTCTGTAACAGAGTCCATAATGAGCTCAGGTTTAGATAAAGTAAAACGGAACACTAAATATGTTGAGGTTTTACAAATGTTTATCAATGACTTACCAAGGCCAAAGGATCAGAGCAGTCCATCTCGTCAATGCCCATGTCATCAGAATCAAATCCACTGTCACATTCAATGTGTCTGTAAAGAGGGTATAAATTTATAAATTAAAAGTGTATTTCTTCACGTAGCATACCAAAAATCGGTTTAGAGCGCCGTTAACCACTCATTGGTTTAGAGCGCCGTCACTCACTGCTTGATTTGCGAAGTGGAGTCACAGCTCCACGATTATCAAGGAGAGAGACGCACATCACGACTCAACCACGACACATCACTGTTTACAGTCACTTCTATTTTTTTAAAAAAAATATATATCTCCCTGATAGCATGTTTGTCTGATTATTTTCGCATTTGTAGTAAACAGATAAACGTTACTTCATCAGTAGCTTTTATAAATTAATGTGCAAAAATCTTTTCTCAAAAATACTAAATGATTTTCAGGCTCTAATTGAATCTACCCGCGGCCCCCTCTCACTGGTTCATGTTCTTCCCCGTGACAACCCCGCCCACACACACACACACACACTTAAAAACCCGTGAATCGCCCCTGCTTTCAAGACAAGACTTACCTTTCTAGTAGTGATAAATCTTTGTCAGCCATTTCTAAAAAAATAAAAATAAAAATAAAAAAGTAGATGTTAATTTACATTTTATCCATTCAGTCAATAAATCACTTCAGATTTCCTGCACGTGCACATAATAAACGCAGAGAATACGTACCAGTGGTTTATAGCAGATCGGATTAGAAGTTGCGGGTTGAAGTTCTTGTGTCCGTGTGACACGTTTTCTGCCTCTTAAGCTGCTCGGTCATGCAGTCTTGTGTTTGTGCTGCCGTATTTTTATGCGTCTTTCTGGGAAAATCCTTTTGCGCAATGCGCACGTCACCGTAAATTTCATGTTGACATTCTTTTTATGTCTTCTTGGGAAATTACAATCCCTCGAGTACAATCTCACTCTTTTACTCTCTCTTTTTCCTTCTCTCTCCTTCTTAATTATTAGATTTTTTAAAACGTAGCTGTATTATTATTATTAGTAGTAGTAGTAGTAGTAGTATTATTATTAGTATTGTTATTAATAATATTACATAACTACAACAACAATAATAATCATTTATTATTAACCTGTCCTGAAATTAATTGTACAACATTTTGGATTTTTAGGATTTTCACTAACATTATGGCATTTAGGAACATACTATATGTGTTTAGGAGAACCTTTCCCTTTTTAAAAGAAAATTTCCAGTTTGCAATGAGAAAGAAAAAACTTCCTCTCTTTACAGTGTGATGTTATATGTGATTCTCCAATTTTTGTTTGATCAGATGTGATGAATGTCAAACCTCGAGTCAAAAATAGGGAAATCATTATAAATGAAAGGTCCAGGGGTGGTCACATCACCCAAAGCAAGATTTTTCTCTGGCTTCCGAATATCTGGTTGGCCAATTAGATAGTTGGGGGAAGGAATGATCGTGATCGTACTTCAGATGCCTGTTGTCTTAATTACTTTCATTTCTGTTAAACAACTGCATTCAAGTACTTTGTACTGCACTGATACATGTCCAACCTGACTAGGGTGGACACATGGAATGTGAAGGGCATGCATGGGCAGTGCAGGCAAGAAGGAACATTTTCAATTGCACTTCTACAGGAGACATTTGTAAGTTATGGAACATTTACAGCTCAAAAGAGACTGGATTGGTCAGGTATATTTCAATTCTTTTTCATCAAGTAAACAGGGAGTTGCCATTTTGATTCATAAAAACTTATCTTTAATCTTAGAATGGACTGAACAGGATCCTGAGGCAGATTTATTATCATCACTGGTCACATCTTAGAGAAACCTTTAACTGTTTTGAATGTGTATAACCCAAATAAGGACATGAGAATCCTGACTTTATATCAAAGATGGTCCTATAGTTTAATCATCACTGTAATGGTCTACTCAGGGGATTTTAATTGTGTCATGAATAATAAGTCGGACATGTCATCTATAAAATCGACCTCCTGTTCTTTACAAACTCTTCAAAATATGTGTCATGCCTCCGGCTTGGTGGATACAGTATATGGACAGAAATACATCCAGGTGTCAAAGACTACACCCTCTACCCTCTAGCAGTTAAAAGATTGGAACAGCTTCATAAGTCTTTACTCACACACAAATTATTGGAATCTTTTAATTGGACTATTAGACTATTCAGAACATGTACAAAAATTAATAACATTCAGCAGGCAAAGGTTTTACGTATATGGGAAACAAACCTAGTCATCTTTTAGCATATCACCTCAGCTGTAAACAAACTGAAAGGTCCATTAAGGCTATTAAAACTACTGAGTTTTAATATTTTTTAATCAGCTCCGGTTTTTAAAGATTTCTATGAGAATCTGTACACTTCCTTGTGTGCATCTCAAGCCCCTGCCATTTTCTTGGAAAAGATGCCTCTACCTTTTATTTCAGAGCAGGACCAGGCTTTTCTTAACATGCCTCTTTCAAAAGAAGATATTTTTGTGGCTATTTAATCTATGTCTAGCGGTAAGGCACCAGGGTTCTCTGCATCTTTAAATCTAATACTTGACAACCTTTTGGAAGAGTCTTTCTCCATGTTCCTGGAAAACTGCCTCTATTAGTTTGATTCTCAAAAAAAAAAAAAGGAAAGAACTCATGAGACTGTGCCTCATATCGTCCACTTTACTTGATGTAGAGAGAATTCTATCAAAGATCATTAAACCTGACCAAACTGGATTTGTTAAATCTCACTATGGTTCAGATATGAGTCGTCTCCTGAATATAATACATCAGTTTACTTAAGTTGGTGACCCAGCTGCGATAGTATCTCTTGATGCAGAAAGGCATTTGATAGGGTTGAATGGAGGTTTTCGTTTCAAATGTTTGACAAATTCAGTTTGGGCTCCAACTACATCAGACTTGTCAGACTTCTTTACTCTGATTCAACAGCTATGGTTGACACTAATGGCTTATTATCATGTAGATTTTCAATTCCTAGAAGCTGCCATCAAGACTGCCCCATGTCGCCACTCCTGTTTGCCTTTATCATCTAACCCTTGACAGAAAGTATTCGCATGCATAATGGCACCTAAGGCAGGTGGGATGGAACACCGCATATCATTATATGCAGACAACGTTCTTTACCTGAGGCAGCCACAATCATCAATTCCTTGTGTGCTGGAGACAATCTAGTGGAACCAGTCTAGTGGATACAAAATAAATTTAGGGAATAAAAAAAAAAATTTTTTTAAATGCCCCACAAAATGCCTCACAAAAAGTTAAATTACACTGTCCCCTTTACATCATGGGTTACTTCTTTTATTTGGGCATATACATAACCCCCGATTTAAATAATTTGTTCTCTGTGAACTTCTCACCCTTTATGACAAGACAGGATATGAATAGATGGACCACTTTACCAGTTTGTTTATTTGGAAGAATTAATAAAATTAAAATTAATGTGCTCCCCTGTTTACTTCATCTATTTCAGTTCATATCTTGTTATTTGAATGATAATTTAAGTGTCTGAACGCATCTATTAGTAAATTTATAGGGAATAATAAAAATCCAGGATCAAATTCACTTCTCTTTTCAAGCCAAAGGAGAGTGAAGTCAGATCTTTGCCCAACATGCACATTGGTTTGATCTGGTTCATAAAATACTGGTGAGAACTGTAAAAATCTCATTAGAGCTTTCTTCTGATTTAAATTATTTACTAAATTTACTCAACATTTTGATTTAACTTAACGATTGTTTCTGTGTCTTCTGCAGACTAGGCAAACTAGTGTGTTGATTAAACCTCAGGCAAATACAGAAGAACTGACAATTTCAGTAAACTCTGTCCAGACAGTTTTGCATGATGCTGTGATTAAATCTGGCTAGACAGACATACAGATTTCTGGGCCTCCAATGTGTGAAACAGAAAAACATTAAAAAAGCAAGTTCTGACCAATGTTCAGGCAAAACCTCTCTTTTATTTATATAGATCGCATTTATCCAATATTTGTGACACATTGGAATAAAACAATAAATTAAAGTATTGAAAACAGTACCATATTTGTAATAAATAAGTTAAATAATTAATGTAGCAGTTATTTTTAAAACATAAAATATATAACCACATAAACAGTCATATAAAAAATATATAACCACATAATCAGGTTGTGAGATTAACTTAAACATAAGATTAGCCTAAAGTTTTGTACTTAGTACATACTTTCTGGAAACTGTTTTTCTAAATCAGACCTCACTCTGAAGGACTACTTCCTCATCATACAGTGAGAACAGCTGGAGGTGACTTGTTTGCTGCTTAGACATCTGAACTGGCTGTTTCTCGTCCTTTGAGGTGGTGATGAACCAGCCCGGGTATTTGACTGACTCAAATGTGTTAAGGGATTCACCAGAGCTGTTTCTCAAGAACAGAAAGCGCTCCATGTCATCGGTCTCCTTGACCTCCTGAAGACTCTCTTTGTCTTTTACCTCCTGCAAAAATAATTAATCAATCACTTGTATAATACGTTAATATTTACTGATAATAATAGATTTACTGCTGTGCAAATGTTTTAGTTATGCCTCTTTTTGTTCAAAATTTTTGCACCCCAATTTACCTCTGGCCAATGAAACTTCACTTTTCCTTTATATATAATCATTTAAATATTTGATTTTTTAAAACTTTGTATTAAACTATGTGTATAAAATCTTCGAAAGATTCTTTAATGATCCATCTAATATAATTTATTGTAAACAGGCATTTGTCACATTCCACCACATTCACTTCTAGTAAATACTGTCCAAATCCAGGATGTTGCATCATCTGAACAACTGACACTTGTTAAAGTGACACAATGACAAATCATCACTCCAATCGCCAAATCACCCAGTTACAGTTCACTACTTTAGCAGCTCTGTGCTTTGATTGTGAGTCAATTTGAAGAAAAAAAAAAACCAAACACCTGTGTGCCAAATGTCCAGATGGCTTTTGTCAGATGATTATGTTTACATACCTCTATGACCAGAGAAGGAGTGCCATTATCCGAAGTGCATGAGAGAAAGAAGTTGCTCTTCACAATCCCCAAACATACAGCCTGGCCTTTTGAGCTGTCTTTGCAGTTTGGTGGAGTGTAGGCTGAAAGGTTGAACCGTGCTGTCAATAAACAAAATCACTTCAGTTAAATGAAAATACTGAAGAGCTTACACAGTTTTTTTTTTTTTTTTAAACAAACTAGCACATCAAAAAGATGCAGCGGCAAGAAAGAATGAGACTGGAAGGGTATGACGGTTGAGAAGTGAGAGTGATGAGTCAGGACTTAAAACAAAGCTCTGGACAGTACCACAGAATGAAGTTATAGACATATGGACAGAAGAGTCTATAAGTCTAGAAGTGAAAAGGCAGATTATGAAGAGGCATGTGAGAAAATACAGAGCCTTAGACCAACTAGAGTGGTACAATTGTTATTACAATTCTGATTCTAATCTAATGACTAATGATATACTTAGACTGAATTTTGACTTAGGCTTTGAAATTGAATACATACATTTAAATTGTTAGTAGTAAAAGTGTTTTTTTTTTTTAATGGTAAGTTTACCTTTATTCACCTCGTTTCCACCCTTCAGAGTAAATGCCAGCAGATAGGGAAAACTATGCACCAAGGTCTTTTTAGACTTGTCACATATTGTGCACTGCACAACCTTATCCTGCCTGCTGTAGAGCTTGGATTCACTGCAGTTCAAATTGATCACTATTGTCTCTGTGTGAAGACAAACGTGTGTCAGTGCTCACAGAATCAGAATCATCATCTCACACCACAGTAAAAGTAAGATTATATGCAGATATATATAGTATTCGAGCCACACCTTCAATCACATTCTCCATGAAGATGTTAAAGAGCTCCCGGTCACTAAACTCTGTGGACTGAACTCTTTCAATGTGCTTCAGCCTCTGTAGAGCGATTACAACGTTAGCAATGGAGCGCATGCTAAGAGGCTCTTTGGTGACTTCGATACGGAGTCCTTTGTGCAGGTCACATCTGCCGCTCTGTAACAGAGTCCATAATGAGCTCAGGTTTAGATAAAGTAAAACGGAACACTAAATATGTTGAGGTTTTACAAATGTTTATCAATGACTTACCAAGGCCAAAGGATCAGAGCAGTCCATCTCGTCAATGCCCATGTCATCAGAATCAAATCCACTGTCACATTCAATGTGTCTGTAAAGAGGAAATCATTTCATAAATAAGTGTGTTTATTTCTTCACGTAGCATACTAAAAATTCTCCAATCTCTAACTATATTGCTTACTATACATAAATAATAATAATAATAATAATAATAATAATACATATTGTGCAGCAGACCAGCAACAAACACATCATGCAAATGAAAACATCCAATACACTAATCCAGTTAAATGAAACTTCATAATGCTAATGTAATAAGGCATTGTCCCATAAATTTATTTTATTAACTGCTTCCAAGACAAGACTTACCTTTCCTGTAGTAATGAATCTTTGTCAGCCATTTCTTAAAAAAAAAAAAAAAAAAGTAGATGTTAATTTACATTTTATCCAATCAGTCAATAAATCACTTCAGATTTCCTGCACGTGCACATAATAAACGCAGAGAATACGTACCAGTGGTTTATAGCAGATCGGATTAGAAGTTGCGGGTTGAAGTCCTAGTTTCCGTTCTGCCTCTTAAACTGCTAGATAATGAAGTCTTGTGTTTGTGCTGCCGTATTTATACTGTATGGGTGTGCGCTGAATCATTGCGCGCCTACGTCACGTCACGACACGCTCACTGGGAATTTCACATTTGACATTCTTTAGAGTAAACACCATCCCTGGAGTTCAACTCTTTGTTTTTACTCTCTCTCTCTCTCTCTCTCTCACACACACATTTTCTCTCCTTCTTAAAGATTATATTTAAAAAAAAAGTAGCTCTATTATTATTATTATTATTAATATTATTATAAAACCACCACCACCAACAATAATAATCATTTACGTGTCCTGCAGGTTTAATGTTCTCAGGTGTGTATTAAAGTGTTCCATCTGATCATTACCTGCCACGACATTCATATTGCAGTGTCTGATTTCACTTATGATTGTTTTCCCTCCATAGGTATCAAGATAGTCTTGCAGGACATTATCAGCATAAAAACACTAATATGCAAATAAATAAAATAGCCTTTTATCATGTTCTAAAGCTGAAAAAACAGTTTTGCCAATATGGATTATGGTTTAACCCACCCTTTAAAGTGCTAAGCATTTTTAAAAAAGTATAAGCCTACATTATTAGGTACTAAGGATTAAAAAAAGAAAAGAAAAGAAAAAAAAACTTTCCTTCTTATGATGGAAGCACCACATACGTTAACACTGTCTATTTTAAATAGAGTTTTAAGCAATATTTTAATAAAATAAATGCAACATGGTTGTAATAAATCATCATCCAACAGAAATAAGTACTTAGGGGAGAAAAAAAACATTTAATGGAGCTTTATAGGTTTTTAAAATAGCTGCATTTGAAAACATTTCTGAGAGGTTTTAAACATAGACCGCTATAAAACATGGGTGTTAGCAGCTGTACCTGTTTAGTTGGTTTGAAAACCGGATGCTGGCAAAGTAAATACAAGTCATAAATATCGAATGGTATAACCGGAGGGACAGCTTGAGACCTTTAAGGGTTCTGAGATTATATTCTCCCCCAAAGGTCTCTCTCTCTCTCTCTCTCTCACACACACACACACACACACACACACACAAAGGGTATTAAAGGGTATAATTTTTTCCCTCTCTATAAAGGAGGGTGGTCAAAGTTTAGAAAATAGACGACAGTGAAATTAATTGTACAACATTTTGGATTTTCAGGATTTTCACTAACATTATGGCATTTAGGAACATACTATATGTGTTTAGGAGAACCTTTCCCTTTTTATAAGAAAAAATCCAGTTTGTAATGAGAAAGAAAATACTTCCTCTGTTTACAGTGTGAGGTTATATGTGATTCTCCAACTTTCGTTTGATCAGACGTGATGAATGTCAAACCTCGAGTCAAAAATAGGGAAATCATTATAAATGAAAGGTCCAGGGGTGGTCACATCACCCAAAGCAAGAATTTTCTCTGGCTTCCAAATATCTGATTGGCCAATGAGGGAATTGGGGGAAGGAATGATCGTGATCGTACTTCAGATGACTGTTGTCTTAATTACCTTCATTTCTGTTAAACAACATTCATTCATGTACTTTGTACTGCACTGATACATGTCCAACCTGACTAGGGTGGACACATGGAATGTGAAGGGCATGCATGGGCAGTGAAGGCAAAAAGAACATTTTAACTATTGCACTTCTACAGGAGACATTTGTAAGTTATGGAACATTTACAGCTCAAAAGTGACTGGATTGGTCAGGTATAAGAAAAACTTACCTTTTATCTTCGAATGGACTGAACAGGATCCTGAGGCAGATTTATTCTCATCACTGGTCACATCTTAGAGAAACCCTTAACTGTTTTGAATGTGTATAACCCAAATAAGGACATGAGAATCCTGACTTTATATCAAAGATGGTCCTATAGTTTAATCATCACTGTAATGGTCTACTCAGGGGACTTTAATTGTGTCATGAATAATAAGTCGGACATGTCATCTATAAAATCGAACTCTTCAAAATATGTGTCTTGGTGGATATATGGACAAAAATACATCCAGGTGTCAAAGACTACACCCTCTACCCTCCAGCAGTTAAAAGATTGGAACTGCTTCATAAGTCTTTACCCACACACAAATTATTGGAATCTTTTAACCGGACTATTAGACTATTCAGAACATGTTAAAAAATTAATAACATTCAGCAGGCAAAGGTTTTATCTATATGGGGAACAAACCTAGTCATCTTTTAGCATATCACCTCAACTGTAAACAAACCGAAAAGGTCCATTAAGGCTATTAAAACTACTGAGTTTTAATATTTTTAGTTAGCTCTGGTTTTTAAAGATTTCTATGAAAATCTGTACACTTCCTTGTGTGCATCTCAAGACCCTGCCTTTTTCTTGGAAAAGATGCCTCTACCTTTTATTTCAGAGGAGGACCAGGCTTTTCTTAACATGCCTCTTTCAAAAGAAGATATTTTTGTGGCTATTTAATCTATGCCTAGCGATAAGGCACCAGGGTTCTCTGCATCTTTAAATCCAGTACTTCACAAGCGTTTGGAAGAGTCTTTCTCCATGTTCCTGGAAAACAGGCTCTATTAGCTTGATTCTGAAAAAAAGGAAAGAACTCATGAGTCTGTGCCTCATATCGTCCACTTTATTTGATGTAGACTTTAGAATTGTGGCTTTAGAAATGTCTTAGCTCATTCTATCGAAGATCATTAAACCTGACCAAACTGGATTTGTTAAATCTCACTATGGTTCAGACACGAGTCGTCTCCTTAATATAATACATCAGTTTACTTCAGCTGGCAACCCAGCTGCTATAGTATCTCTTCAATTCCTTGTGTGCTGAAAACAATCTAGTGGAGCCAGTCTAGTGGATACAAAATAAATATAGAGAAATCTCAAACCATCTTTTTAAATGCCCCACAAAATGTTAAATTACACTGTCCCCTTTACATCATCGGTTACATCTTTTATTTGGGCATATACATAACCCCTGTTTTAAATAATTTGTTCTCTATGAACTTCTCATCCTTTATGACAAGACAGGATATGAATAGGTGGACCACTTTACCAGTTTATTTATTTGTAAGAATTAATACAATTAAAATTAATGTGCTCCCCTGTTTACGTCATCTATTTCAGTTCATATCCTGTTATTTGAATGATAATTTTTTAAGTGTCTGAACGCATCTATTAGTAAATTTATAGGGAATAATAAAAACCCAGGATCAAATTCACTTCTCTTCTCAAGCCAAAGGAGAGTGAAGGCAGATCTTTGCCCAACATGCACATTGGTTTGATCTTGTTCATAAAATACTGGTGAGAACTGTAAAAATCTCATTAGAGCTTTCTTCTGATTTAAATTATTTACTAAATTTGTTAAAACTCAGTAAAACTATAATAATAATAATAATAATAATAATAATAATAATAATAATAATAATAAAAGAAATGAAAGGGCAATGTTCTTAAATCTTCATTATATTTCTTAGTTACTCCTATAATAATAATAATAATAATACCTAGAGAGGAATATTTTCTAAAGAAAATGTGAGGTACTTGCCATGGCAAAACTTTGGAGCCATGCTAGCAACATGCTAACCACTCTAGCAGCATGTTAGCGACATTCTAATGATGTTGCCAGCAACATGGTAATATATGCATAATGCTAGCAACATACTAATCAGCTAAATGTCATGCTAGCGACATGATAATTACCCCAGTATCATGCTAGCTACATGTTATTCATGTTATTAGCGAAATGCTAATATAGTTAGCATAATGCTAGAGACATGCGAATATTGTTAGTATAATGCTAGCAACATGCTAATCGTGTTAGCCTCATGCTAACAGCATGCTAATAAGGTTGCTACGAGGCATGGCTTATGAGCGTCTTGATAAATGCGAAAGACTGATTGGTTGTCTGAGCTAAAAAAAAAAAAAAAGAGGGAAAAATAATAATAAGCCTGTGAGATAATAGTAGTGTAGTAAATAGTAAATATAGTATGCTTCACAAGCATAATTATTATTATTTCACAAGCATAATATTATTATTATTATAATTATTATTATAATTATTACGGCCATATGTCGTCATAGGTGAAGGGCACTATTGTTTTCCTAAGTATAATAATAATAATAATAATAATAATAATTCTTTTTTTTCTTCTTTTTTTTGCATAGCTCATACACACTTATGTCGAAAAAACTTTAATAATTATTAACCTGTGGGACATCGTATTGAGTGACATCACTTTGAGTAACATTATAGTGTGATGCTTTTTTCCAGCTTCTGGCACTTTTTGGTGGTCTAAGCATAAAATTCCCCCTTAATAAAATTATGTCATAATGGTATTGGGGAAAAAGTAATAAATTAAAAATGATTCTTTAAATTCATGTGGCTACTGTGCAACTGTCTCTCTGGTGTGCCCAGACAATGCGCAGTTTCACAAAGCAGCTATACAGAAACCCAGATGTATCTTTAAAAGCCAGAGGTCATTGTGGTAATGAAAGGAATTACATGACACAACATGACTCCAGAAATTAAATCCACCCTCCACTGGATGAGACAGGATACAGCCAGTCAGTGATATCTTGTTTGATGTCACAATCGGGAAGTGAGTGAGCTGGTTTGATCCTGAATTTAGGTGACAGTTTGTAACGCTCAAAACATCTCAGTATCTGTTAAATTGCCCATAGGTTTTACTGAATGTATGAGTGTGCATGGTGTTATGTGATGGTCTGGTACCCCACATTCTCAACAGTAATGGTACCAAACAATAATTTTCCTTGTTGCTGAGATGGTATCATGAAGGGGACATGTTTTGTACTCTTAGGAGGATAATTCATTAGACACCTTAACAACTCTAAAAGCTAATTAAAGGCACTGTACATCAGATGCACTTTAGTAGAAAAAAAAACCCTGAACAAACAAATGAATAACTAAATAAATCTCTAGCATTAAATGCAACAATAAGGTTTGGTAGTATGAATTGAGGACAATTCAAAGAGACACTCTAAATTCAAAGAGACAGAATAATAAAAAAAATAATAATAATGTTTCAGTGTTTCTAGAATGCTATGGACAAATATAATTTTGGAAACAATTAAAAGAATCAAATAAATTCTTAAGCATACTATTTACAACAGTGTTGAATTTGAATTACTATTCCAGTGAAATGTTATGTGGAACTGGAGTTTGCCATCGCAAAGGTTGACTACAAAAGGGTTTTTTTAAAGAGGAAATTGCACAATTCTCAGATTTGTTTAAAGTTTTCCACCAGCACAGATTAAACAAATCACTGTAAGCTTTTATAAAAACAACATATCGTTAATCTTCCTAACAGGCTTATCTGGTTTTCTTGATGTGTGTTTATATGGAGATGCGTTTGACTTTGTCTATCTTAAGGAGAATAGTGCAACGGAAACATTTCCTGTTGGATTTAGCACAGACTGGAAATTCCACGCTAAGGAGTACTCTCATGTTTAAACATGTGTAATTGACATACTCTCCTATTATACTAAACGTCCAGCCTTCCAACAGTCAGTATGACTGCAAAACAGGTCTGGTTCCTCTTCAGGAGTCTAGTTCCTCTTAAGGTTTCTTCCTATTGCCATCTCAGGGAGTTTTTCCTTGCCACCATCGCCCACAGCTTCCTCATCAAGGACAATCTACATATTTCCACACACATGTCATCCTTTTTTCCCCCATTTTCTTGTTAATCCTGTAAAGCTGCTTTGCGACAATGAATGTTGTTATATAGCGCTATATACTTTAAAAAATATCTATTTTAATAGCTAATACAATTCATAACAAGCAATATAAAGTATTGAGACAAAATTTAAATTCAATGTTTTAAATTAATGACAGTCAAGACAATTCAATTGCTACACAACAACCTACGTTTAAGTGTGAATTTTTTGGCTGATCTCTTGAGATGTTAATTCAATGTATCCACATAATCTTCCTTCCACATGATTCCATCTATATAATGAACTAGTGATAATAATGTGAAATATAGTTGCAAGCAACGATATCGGGTCCAAGCTTGGGCGCCACCGCCACCCGAGCGCCCCAGTAAAATGGTGGGCAAAGAGTGCACGTGCACTTAAAGGGAAATGGCTAATGGAAAAACATGACAGGTTGGATCTAATGAAAAAGAGTATAAGAACGTCGAATGATGTCAAACGGGACTCAGCATCTAAATTCTAATGTCTATACTGTGTGTATATAAATATGTATGTGTGTGTGTGTGTGTTTGTGTGACGTTATTAGCCACTTGTCAGCATAAGGCATCGCCATGGCTAAACTGTTTGAGGTATCAGAAATCCGATTGCAGTATTCCATCCTCAATGTTTTGAGATTATATGGGGGCCGGATTGATGAAGATGATAATGGTGCAGGTGCTTGGACCTGTCACTGTTTTTGCAGGATGTGTAGGATGTACAGTGCGTGTGTGTATAGGATGTGTAGTCTGTGTAGGATGTGTAATGTGTGTAGACAGTGTGTGTGTGTGTGTGTGTAGGATGGTTAGTGTGTGCATAGTGTGTATGTCTGTGTGATCGATGTGTAGTGTGTCTCTATTTCTAAGGTGCTTGTGTGTATGTATGTGTCCATGGGTAGGATGGATAGTGTGTGTGTAGGACGTGTAGTGTTTGTGTATTTGTTTGTTTGCGTGTGTGTAGGATGTGTGGTGTGTATAACGCCGCCCTTGTGCACCAGACTGAAAGTTGCACAGTGGGCAATTTAAATGTTTTTATTGTTTATATTTATTATTTCTACATATGTTTAATTTGTAAGCATGAAGCCATATTAAAAAAAAAAAAACGGTCATCAAGTGGACATAGTTTAGTCCTGCAGGAGTCAGGCCAAAATCATGTTTAGGCAATGGGCTCATAAATATAAAATATTGTTGGGAGTCGTATGAGCATCAAAAAAATCATGAAACTAAACTGATTTACTCACAACCTGTTGTTCTTTCTACGTAAAATGTTTTGAAACATTATGACTTTCCACTTGTTGGATATAAGTACCTTATTTTTCCTTAAAAATACCTTGACATAGCAACAATATTCAGCCCATCAAAAAATCCTTTACAGTTTCACATCAGCCATGTCTTCAAATTATTGTGCCTGATTTTGAAGACAATAAGCTGAAAATTAGTCACAAAATATTTTAATTTCTAAAAGTAGACACTTTCTGCAGCCAGTTGGTGGCGCTATGACTGAGACTCACGGTACCCATGTCACTGAGAGCAGGTTTCTTCTCTTAACCCACTGAGGTTTGATGTACATCACTTAATTTACACAGACGTTATTAGCCATTTCCTATTTGTTCGATCCTTAATGCCTCGAGATTATATTGGACCCTGTTCGGTTAAAAACATTTGAATCCCGTAAGAGTAGTAGATCACATTCCAGTGGGTGCGTTTTGCAAACAACGCAAAATAACTGACTTCCTGTTTAGTGGATTCCATGACATGGGGTATGCAAGGTGTTCTCCTCAATGAGATCTAAATTTATATTGGGTCTCATGCATATACAGTGGAACCTCGGATTGCGATTAACGTGGTTTACGAGTGTTCCGCAAACCGAGCAAAGATTTTTAATACATTTTTAATCGGAAACCGAGCAAGTATTAGTTTACGAGCACCTAGTATCATGTATCACGCATGCGACTCTTATTTTGTCACCGAGCGGCAAGTGATCGCAACTGAGCCAATGATTTTTCTCTCTCTTGCGCTGTGGGAATTATGGGTAATCGTCTCCCCTGCTGAGTCCCCTGCTGCGTCTTAGTGCTCATCTCTTATAATCAACATCTCCCTCTCTCTTCTTTGACACTGTGCCCCCCACTCACCGACACACACACTTTGTGTGTGCATGTATATTTGACACTGAGACACCGCGTAATTTGACACCGAGAGAGAGAGAGAGAGAGAGAGAGAGAGAGAGAGACACACACACACACACACACACACACACACAGATATCCCTGGCGCTTTACACACGCTTTATTTACACAGAAAACTCAGCTGTCGCAATTCTTTTCTAAGGTAAGGTACTGGTTCATTTGTTATTTTTTTATTTTTTACTTTACAGCAGTGATTCCGTTAGTATGCTCACACGAGTATCATTAGAGAGATTTCTTTTTTTCCCCCTTTAAAACAGTGTTTGCATTGTGTATGTTAATTGTGAAACTTAAAAAGCGAGGTGTGGGAGGAAGGAGTTTCACTGTTTAAGACGAGGCGAGGGAAGGGGCTAATTCCATACACACACACGCATACAATACACGGCACCATTTTTAAATGTTAAGTGCAGGTTAATTTGTTTTATTTTTACTTTATATGTTGTATTAATTATTTTTGTCTTTATTGTTTTGGGCTGTAGAATGAATAATTTGAGTTTTCATTATTTCTTATGGCAAAATTTTATTTTGTTTACGAGTATTTTGGAATATGAGCCCGCTTCCGGAACTAATTGTGCTCGTAATCCAAGGTTCCACTGTATGTGAAAGTGGATATGAGTTATGCAGCTAAATTTTGACAAAGTTCCGGGGGCGCTGTACAGGCCCTGTGCCATGCCCGGGGTCCAGGCACTCAGGACTTCCTCATAATCAGTTGCAGTCTACACCCATTACATTTTGGAACCGTAGGTCTTTCCACTCGTAAGACATGAAAAAAAAAATTATTTTGTTAAAAAAGATAGCAAAACGATTCAAATTAGAAAAAATTCTTTACGATTTCAAATCACCCATGTCTTTTCACTATTCGGACTGATTTTTAACCAAATCAGGTTAAAGTAAAGGAAAAAATATTTGTGATTTCCAAAAGTTCCTGTTGCCAGTTGGTAGCACTACGACATAGACTCATGGTTGTCATATGATGTGATCAGCTTCCTACTCTTAACATAATCCTAAAGTTCCATGTACATAACTTAATGTACACAGACGTTATTAGCCACGTCCTGTTCATAATTATTCGCCATAATTTTTAATCGTCACAGCCAAACCTTTTGAGATCTCAAAAACCCCTTCGCAATTTTGCATCGTCAATTTGTTTAGATCATATTTGCCTGGTTTGGTTCCAATTGTATTAATTCCCTAGGAGGAGTAAACTTGTTCAGCTTGATGTGATCTAAATGTACACCGGGTTTTATAAGTATGCGTGCAAGTGTGTATGAGCTATAAGGCAAGATATTCTGGGGGCACTATGCTGGGTGTGTGCGACTCCCCAGGTCGAGTCCCACTGAAGACCTGATGGCCGCAGATTCCAACCTGTTTGCAAATTTTGTTGAGTTTTTGAGTATGGTAAGACCCCCAAAAGTGGCAAAAGCATGGAAAAATAATAAGTTAAAAAACAAAACAAACAAACAAAACAAAAACTAATTAACTAAAATTATAATCCTTAGAATAGGGCCCTGCGCACTAGTGCTTGGGCCCTAACCAGTCCCTCCTGCAGCAAAGCACCACACAATATGTTGCTGCCACCCCTGTGCTTTACAAGCCTCCCTCTTTTTCTTCCAGACACAATGGTGGTCATTACAGCCAATATTTAAATTTTTGTTTCATCAGACCAGAGGAGATTTCCCTGATGAGGAGAAAGATCTTTCTTATGTGCAAACCTTAACCTGGCTTATTATGACAGTTTTGGACCAGTTGATTTGTTCTTTCCTGGGCAGCCTTTCAGATTATGTTGACTGGTTTTACTAGAGAATTAGCTTTACCAGTTTCCTCAAATGTCTTCACAAGGTCCTTTGCTGCTGTTGTGGGATGTACGACAGCTGCTTTATCCTATGGTGTTTATATGGTGTTGCACACTATTGTTTGTACATATGAACATTGTACCTTCAAAATTGCTCCCAAAGATGAACCAGACTACAGGTGTTTTTCTAAAGTCTTTTGATTTTCCTATGATGTTAAACGTTCAGTTGCTATTGCTACTCTTGCTTTTTTCAATGCTGTTATTTGGCTTCTAACACACTAAATAAGCTAAATGGTGAAAAAAGCTAGAAATGTGCATCGACCGACAGACCCCAGTTACAAAAAAATAAATAAAAAAAATGTACAAACCGTACATACACGATTATCTGTCAAAACTTGGATTTGTCATGCCCAGCAAGTGAAAGAACTCAAATCTAAAAGCTTTATGCACTAATATTTTCATGAACTAGTATACATGGTTTTATTACTTGTTAGGTGACTATAATTGCATTGTGATCCTACCTATACTACAAGCCCATGTAAGTTCCAAATAGTTAATTTCTTACAGCCAAATTCATGCAATACACATCAACAGCATGTAGAACTAGAACTATTAGTTCTATAGAACTATTGTATTCTCTTTGACCTGTGTTTGTATTTAGATATACAAAGATATCCTAGATATACCCTAGATATCCCTTCCATTCTTGAATTAATGCTTAAAAAATTATAATACAATCTCTCTTTGTCTTTACCTGCATTGGTCTGGGTCTAAATTGTGATCTACTGCCATCTAATGGAAGTCTACAAAAGTTGGGGGGGGAAAAAAAAACAAACAAACAAAAAAAAAATCAACAACAACAATGTCCACACTGACATTTATTCCCTTAAAAAAGATCGAGAGATTGGGAGCATTTAATGCAGGAGCAGTATTTAATATTACAGAGAGGCTTAGAGTTTCTACAAAAACTACAAAACCAAATGACAATTTAGCTAACTATTTTTAACTAAACAACAAAAATCTAAATTGACTGCTAGTAATTATTGCCTCTATCAATGACGAAAAAAAAAAAAAAAAAAAAAGTGTATTTTATTTACCAACATGCTGCAGAACCTCTCACAGTATGGGGGGGGGGGTGTTACCTTTTTATAAGTATACTAGAACTTAAATTTAATTTACTATTTGGATTCATTTGTGCAAGGTAGCATTCAGATTTTAACAACAAGCGATTAACAATTTTAAAATATTTTCAGTAAATATGCATAATTTTTAATCAAATTTTGACCTTGTTGCATTTTTCAGAATTTTAGGTCAAGTTAAAATATGTCAATCAGGAAGAAAAACTAAAGCAAACAAAAACAAACCAAAAAAATAATAAATCACTCAAACCTAAAATAACAAGCATCTTGTTCTGGGAAAAAAATAATAAATCAACAGAAACCATTTAATTAAGATGTTGGGGCACTATAAGGCATATCCCAAAGTCATCTGTTGTCTCCGAAAGTCAGGTATACAATTGAGTTCTTGCAAATGTCAAGTCCGTCATACAGTGAGCGGTTATGTCCTGTGGCCAGGCCAGACGTCATCCTGGAGGGGGCCCAGCCCATCAGTATAAATGTTTAATTAACAGGATAATAAG
Organism: Clarias magur; assembly: GCA_013621035.1. Classification (NCBI taxonomy): domain Eukaryota; kingdom Metazoa; phylum Chordata; class Actinopteri; order Siluriformes; family Clariidae; genus Clarias; species Clarias magur. The sequence goes on along the minus strand of QNUK01000027.1, from coordinate 345,164 downwards.
GGTCACAGTTACAGTGACCCTTACCTTTAAGGGGACAAGTGAACCCAAAATATGCCAGTAGATTTCCCCTACATCTTAACAGCTTGTTACTTTAAATGGTCACCAATCATTTGTCATTAACACTTTCTAAGACAGTAAACCAAGTCATGACACCGAAGTACACAAATCACGCTTGTCCATGTGTACATGAACGGAAATCAGGAAGTCATTACAGCATGGTTTGAGTACGGAGATGAAAATTGTACATGAAAGGGTAACATTGTTTGATCAAACTGATGGGAGTTATCATTTGAGCACACATTTGGGCAAAATTCACTGAAACAAAAATAATCTGATTAATTTCATTGAACTGTTTATCATGAAGAGATTTTTTTAAAGCTGCCTGTTGATTTGGAGCCATGTAGAACACAAAACACTTTTAGAGTGATTCTCTGCTGGTAGTTCAAGTTTGGCTGCTGAGAAACAAACCATGTAGTTCAATATGTAAAATAAGACCATGGAATCTCATTAGAGTGTTAGTAACATCTTAATGAAACATATGCTTGGCCAGTTGAGCTGTGGCCCAAACAATGTATAAAACTCACAGGCTTGCATGGTATTACAATAAAGACCGAAAACCTTATTCCCAGATTACATAGACATTGCAAAACTTTTAACTTTAAAGTGGTTTGGTTTTGGAGTACAACAGCATCATGTAACCAATCATGTATAAAGACTGAAAGAATTGTATATCCTAAGACTGTGGAAGATGAACACACCACAAAACTGCAATGCAAACTATGACAGATAAACAAATTAAAAGCCAGGTTCCATAAAAAAAAAAAAGTGACCCCAAAAATTACAAATCAACAAAAGGAGCAGTTCCTGCTGCCCATGCTGGCACTCAGTTGTCTATTGGCACATTATAAAAGAAAAAAACAAACAAACAAGAAAGAAGAAAAAAAAAAAAAGAGCCAAGGCTTTAACACACAAGTATGCCACACAGACAGATGCCAACCAAACACTCCCACAGAGTGCACAAAGCCAGAATCAGCACCAATGATTAATGAAATCTGGGAACTTTTTACAAGTAAAAGTTAGAATAAATGCAAAAAATTGAGCCGGATGAATCCTTGTCCAGATAGATCAAAGAGCTTTTGTCTGGCCTGGAGCCATCAGTCCTGCATTCCAGCGTTTCGCTCATACCTGCACACTTCAGACAGTGAGAGATCCGTAAGATTCCACTGCAAGCCCTCACAGGTTCACATTCTCTGTCGTACAAGAAAAAAAAAGAAGAAAGAATTTCCAAATAAGTTCATTTCTCCCACAAGAAATTGCAACCATAAATATTTATTTTTTTTGTTTATAATGTCCCAAAAACTATTACAAATATGAGACATTTGTGACTCCAACACTGCAAAGACTTTACAATGCATATGGAATTCTGCAGTGTTGCACTTCACACAATAAACCGAGTAGATTAATTCTAAAATGTATCATAAATTACAGGGGCTAAATACAATAAGAGATTATAGTGATGTTCACATTGCCAGCTTAAAGGTGACTCAAGTTGAACAGTGGAGGACAGCAGAGAATGCAGTCGTTGGAGGAAAAGTGAATTCACTAATTTAGTACACATTTGGGGCAGTGAGCCTGTCCAAGCAAAACTGGAGGTTCCCTCCAGTAATAGGACAGTGTTTGAGAATTTGAGCACTTCAAAAGGAATGACAAAATGTGGCCATAAACGAACATGGCCACAGTGCAAGCAAAAAGTCAAGCGCCTCAAGACCTGTTTCAAAGGATAAAGTCTGAATAAAAGCTGTATGCAATTATGAATGAGAACCGTCATAACGGGCAAATCCAATCTGATCAAAGACAGAACTTTAACAATGTGGCCTGTAATGTGAACGTAGCCTATATCGCTTATTGTTTCAGCTGATCTTGTGTATAGACACATGGTGCATGAACAGGCTGCTTTAGAAGACACCAAGTTTTATTACAGTTCTTGCACATAATTTTATTCTTTGCAGTAGTAGTAGCAGTAGTAGTAGTAAAGTAGAACACATACACAATCTACTGGGAAAAAAAATAAGAACAGTGGACAAATTGTTAGCGGCAGAATGATTGGCTCCCTTTAAAACATGAGGGAAAAAATATCTACAAAAAAATGCAACAATAAATATTTGATATGGAAGATGTTTCTATAATAATTTATTAAAGCAGTGCAGCCTTTCTGCAAAACACTGGTTTCATTGCTGGCAACCCACAATTTATTAATATTTAATGAATACAAATATTTTTACCCATTTTGCTCTCATAGAGTGTCAATAATTCTGGAGTTGTAGTGGTAAAGTGGTATCTAATACAAGGAAAACTGGAATATAGGTCTCAGCTAAAGTGCTACAATACATGCAAACATGTTAGTTCCAAAGCATGATCATGAGGAGTACACACACTGAATGTTGAAAGATTTGATGGGCAGGACAAGCGGCAAAATAAAAAACAAAAAACAAAACAAAAAAACATTCTTGTGTCATTAATTAGGCAAAACTCATGTGCACATGCCTCTTTAAAATGTGCATGAGTAAATGCAAATGATGCTTCACACACACAAACTCATGCTGAGCACTGAACTTGCCTTTACCTCCACACACTTAACAGTAGTTGTCAATTGCATCAAAGAATGAAAAGTGAAGAGGAAAATCTAGCGTTGCCATGAAAAAGAACAGAGAATGGAAGGGAAAAAAAGAGCCACAAGTTTGGTTAATATTAACAAAAAGTTATGTGGGTTCTTTTTACAACCGCTTCATTTTGTCAGAAGTTAAACACAAGTGATATTTCACCTTAATAAGACAAAAAAAAAATTATAGAGAAATAGAGATTCCATTGATCGCCAATGTGTGTGCAATTTTGAGAGCTCTACTGAGGTTTTGTTTAAAGGTGGAAGATCACTTCAATTTGCAAACGATGCATTGGTGCACTACTAGCCATTACCAAATATTACGTTGATTGAGTCCGTGTCTTCAGTCACAGCTCTGTACCTTGGGTGATGTTTTTCTCATTTAGGAGTTTGGTCTGGCTGTTAGGAAGGATCCTAATCTCTGGAGGGCCAGGGCTCTGTGATACCCGAGATGCCATCAAGGCATTGAGATACTGCAAGCGGGTTACCTGTGTCAAATATCAGAATGAGAAAGGGGAAGGAAAAAAAAAAAGAAAAGACAGGAATCAGGAATATACTTCTGTTAATTGTATATACAGTGAATACTGGTTTTAATTGGGAACCCAATGATTTAGAATTTATTCGTTTTTTGGTTTATTTTTGTATTACTTGCTTTAAGAGTGTTCCAAGCACGCACATAAAACTGTTCTAACAATGTGGTGAGATGTGAAGGTCTCTTTATACATTGAGTCTTTAGCAGGTGGATTGGCATCTTTAATTCAGGCCACATGTTTCAATAGTTGTCAAATCTGCATCAGTTTCTGAATTTGAATATGACTAGACCTTTCATTATTTAGGCATACTTTACATTTGATTTATCTTGTAGAATATTTGGCCAAATCAACCAAACTACATACAATGATACCACAGATCTTGCCAAGACAAATGGACCAAGACATCCCCAATGCAATAACAATTTGCCATCATATCAGTGCAGTCTTTCATGTAATTAGACCCAGTCAGGGTCATTTTTGGTGGCTCATAAATAACAAATCAAAATTAACGTAATTACAGACATAAGGATTGCGTTCAATACTCGGATGAAAAATCTTTTGAGATACTTTGTCAGGCCTTTACTGCAGCTACCTTCAGCTGCTGCTTGTCTGTGCATCTTATATACACTGCTCTGGATTTAAATAAGCAAACAGTTAAAAGCCTTAATTGGATAATTACTGCAGTGATTAATATGCTTCAAATAATGAATTTAACCCTAACCAAAGCAGTTCGTAGCTTCTCATTTCTTAAACAACCATGGCAAACCATGGCATCTTCGTGGCAAAGATGTTACTCGGTCTGAGAAGCGTCAAATTATTTTCCGGCTTCAAGATATGGGCGGTTGCTAAAACAAGGAAAATTGTGTTAAAAACTGTCCAATGCCTTGTAAAAACCTGGAAGGATAGTCGCGAACCATCACCTTAGCACTGGAAGAAGGTCATGAGGTTTAATGAGACAAGTGATCAAGGTAAAAGGAGAGGCTGATGAAGTGTCTATCATACAAGCCTATAGGGACATTGCTATGATTTGGGATCGCTTCTGTAGGTCAGGTCTAAAAACAGCAAAATTATATGCTCAAAATATGAGGTCAGCTGACTACCTAAACATATTGAATGACCATTTTTCACAGGCATATTCAAAGATGATGATGGCAGAATTCATCAGGCTCACTCAACTTGTTAAAAAGTGGTTCAAAGAGAAGGAAAGATCACTTCGGCACGCGGAATGACCCCCACAGAGTCCGGACCTTAAACCCAATGAGAATCTTTGAGATATATTGGTGAAGTTTTAGCCGCATTTCGATTCTCCCATTATTAATACAAGATCTTAAAGAGAAATTAATGTGACTCTGGATAAACATAAATGCTGTGATATTTCATTACTTACTGACATGATGCCACGGCAAATGTGTGCTGTGATCAAAGCAAAAGGCAGCCCAACAAAATATTAGAGTGTGTTATTTTGTTTTTGGCAAGATGGTATACTTATTTGTGTTAGAAGCCTGAATGGCTTACCCTAATGAGCTGCAGGTCAGTTAGGGCTCGAACCGTATAGTCAGGACAGTAACTGGACGGGCTTGTGGCTTCTCCCAGCTCAAATCCGTCTCTTGGGGAGCGATGCTGCGTGGACACTGGAGACTGATGTACTAGGAAGATATACATGGATCATAAATTTACGTACAAAACTTGCATCAGCTACAACCAAGCAGTGCAAAGCAGACAACGGAACCTAGCTCTAGAGGATTCAGGGTACTTCACCCATTTCTAATAATGAAGACTTCTATTAAAGTGCATGGTGATATGTCCCATAATATAATTTCAAAGTACCTGAATAACCATTATCAATGCTTTGTAGGAAACATTAATGAAGTGTTTGTGTGATTGGGGGCAAACACTGGACTGTATACTGAAACACATTTTTCCTGCCCCTTCCAGGTTGGTATACTTATTCAGTTCAAGTTAAGGAATTTTTTGGGAAATGTTATGATGGTGATTTTCTATAGCTAAATTAGAAAGAAAATCAGGTGGTTTTACACGCGGGTTTACAAAAAACATACCAGAGGAAGGTGTTGTCAGCGCCGACACGCCATAGTAGGTGAAAGCTCCGTTCTCAAACTTTAGACCCTCTTTGCCAATCTCCACTTCCACACGCCCCTACACACACACACACACACACACACACAAATAGTTACCAGAAGAAAGCCATTAGAATATAAATCAGCATAACCAAAAAACTGTTATGATGATTCTTTTCTGCCATGTGAAAGGTCTAGAGTTTGTTTCCCAGCAAGTTTCCAAGCAAACTTCCCAGCCAAGAAAAAGTGAGAAAAAAAAAGGAATGGTTACATCAGGAAGGACATACGTTATAAATCTTATGTCACCATCAAATTGTAAGATCCACACTGGCGGTCCCTAATGGTAGTAGCTAAAAGCAACAATTAGATGAATCCATAGTTTGGTATATTTGTTTTATTCATTTAAAAATGTGCAACTCTACATTAATTCCATTCGCAATAAAACTACAAGAAACTTTCCTTTTCTGTTGTTTCCTTTTCCTCTCTGTCTTTCCTTATTTTTATTTATTTCTGAAGGCATCTAATATATGCAATAATCTCCTTTCAACCATTGGTATTGAGATGTGCCTGCTACTTATGATCTGTAACTCAATCATACAGCTCTAATCTGAGGTGCTGTTAATTGGTGACTTTTAAGACTGGTAACACTAAATGGATTTCTCTGCAGCAGAGGTAAATTTTGGTCTTACTTTCATGGGACGGTCCTCATGAGATCCAGTTTCATCATGGTGTTTGATGGGTTTTGCAAATGCACTTGACAATACTGTTCTTCTTGTTACTTGATTACCAATGCCAATGTAGACAATAAATCCAAACTTGTGCCCAAACTTTTGACTAGAGTGGTGTCTGTGTGTATATATACGCATCTTTTATACATCTAATAAAACTGTAAAGTTTGTGTGTCATATATAGGCTTTGTTTCATTGCAGTTGGCCCATGGGAAGATACACCAATTTGAAATTTGAATGGAAAATGCCCTTATTTCAAAAACTTTTTTACTTTCAATACCACAGATGAAGCTGGACGTATTCTAAACTTGCTAATCTGTGGATTGAACTAATCTGCGCCCGAATCTGTGGCTTGAACCGTTAATCTTCTGATCAGTAACTCGGTGCCTTCACCCAATGAGATACCACTACCCCGGAACAATAATCAAACAATAAAGTCTCATGAATCTTGGAATTGTCATGCCATCAGGAAAGAAAAACGAAATGCATAAATGGAATAACCTGGTTTAAACTGCCCATTTTTCCTGCTTCATATCTCACAACGTTCAGACGGGACTCACTGCTGAATATATCCCTCCCCCTATGAGGTGTTTTGTGTGTTTAGCCAAAGTTGTGCAGCTAGCACAGGGGTAGCTCAGTGGTTAAGGCATTGGACTACGGTTCAGAATATCCCAGGTTCAAACCTCACAACCACTAAGTTGCCACTGTTGGGCCCTTGAGCAAGGCCCTTAACCCTCAATTGCTCAGATGTAATGAGATAAATGATAATAATAATGTAAAAAAAAAAATGTAAGAAGTCGCTCTGGATAAGAGCGTCTGCCAAATGCCTAGATGTAACACTAGTGTAATATAAGCACATTTGTTTTGGTAAAATTAAATGTTTCAGATCCATACATTTGTGTAATGTAAGTCTAGATTATCTTAGATTAGTAATTATTAATTATTCAGCCCTAATATATACATACACATGTGAATGATTAATTCATGGTGCTGAAATGTCTAAATTTGCAAAGCCCGAGGCTTCTCAACTTCCTTGTCAGTGATCATAATTGACCGCGGCTGGTATCGGCTCTGTGCCAAAGTAAAAAGTGTTTTACAACATGCATTGGATTGACTCAGAGTAATGGGAAAATCAATGTTGTTTTGTGCAGCTCTGCGAAAGAAAAATGGTTTGCATAAATCAGAAAAGAATTTGAGTAATTTCTCAACAACTGCAGATTGCAAGTATGGGTTATTTAAATATATATATTATAGGTCTAGTGTAGTCATTAACCACGACTAAAAAGAACATCCACACTACAGTGTCACACTCAGCTCAAAGGGAATTAGGACACAGAAACCACCAAAGCTCAGCCAGTGAACAGGAAAATTCTTGAAGTAACTACAATTTTCTTCAGCAAAATAGTATTTTTTGTTTATTTCCTGTTAATATTAATTTGATTTGTTTATGCAGTAGTGCACAATCTGCCAATGGTTACTACTGATGTTTACATGTAGCATACACCATCATTGAGCAAACTGTATTTGTTTCATTGTATTAAACAGTTTTAACTAATGCAAAATAAAACTTGGTCAGTCATTTATCATGTGTAGGCTTTGACTTAAAAACAATTAAAGAATTTTACTTCAATGTTTAATGAAAAGATGAATTTCAGGCAAGTATAGCTAGACAGCAGTTGTCAGTGGAAGAGCGAAAGAGAAGAAATAGGTACCAAAAGAAGAAGAGAGATGATTTAAAGAGACCCCGAACAGAGGGATGTATTCTTAAAAAAGGAAACAGAAAGATGGACTAATGGTCTCTGAGAAAGTTGAGAGAGCACAAGATCATTCACACCCTATAGGCAATTTGGAAATGTCAAGTATCTTAATCTACAGGTCTTTGGACTGTAGGAGGAAACCAGATTACCCAGAGGAAACCCACCCAGAGTAGTAAACATGCAAACTCCATGCACACAGCCCTGAGGAGGGAATCGAACCCCAGCCCTTAAAGTGCAAGGCAACAGTGCTAACCACTAAGCCTAAATGACAATACAGTGATTTAAAAAATATAAAAGCTGGATTTGAAAACAGTTCGAAGCTAAAACCTGTTTACATTAAAAACGTTTTGAATATGTGAAAGGTGTTAACTGCTACATAAATGTTTGTAATAAATTTGATCTGTAAAACATTTACGTTTAGGTTACCCACAGCTCCGTCCGAGTACATGAGGTTTACCCGCGGCTCCACTCATATGCAGATTCTGACACCTGCTCCTATCATTGCCTAAGAAGCTTCTTCAATGTTTCAAAAAGTTGCTACTGCCTACATTACAGCTCTAGAGGTATGCATGCGACATGCCCACAGTATGACATAAAAGCTGATAATCATATGTGACTATCTGCGAAAACATCACCGTGCCCGTACCAACTGCTGCCCAAACGAACAGAATTTCTATTTTTTATATATTTGGATAACAGATATTCCAGGCTTCCAGAACGTATTAAGCTCACAGTCCAGTATTTAACTGTAGATGCTACTGTGTAGAACGACTCACACACACACTCACACACACACACACACACACACACACACACACACACACACACCTCTCTCTGTCAGCAAGCTGGAATCATTTTGTTTGAGTGACTTTAACGAGAAACCTCTCTAATGACACTTGCTTTTGCCTCCTTTTGAGGGTTTGCAGAAATGTGACAATGTGTTAAACAGATTTATCTCCCACACTGCTACAGCCTTTTTGGCCTCCATTTAGCCATTGTTGCAGTACAGTTACTAAAGAAGAGTCCCTACAGTTGGACACAAAATAAAGAAATGCTTTACGAGCACACACACATGGTCCCGTGATATATTATACAGAACACGTGCATGGATGTTAACTATACGAGTGATGTACGCGCACTGAGATCGAGCATGGAAGACGATTACCCACAATCCCACAGTGCACAAGAGAGGAGAGAGAGAAACCAGAAAGAACAACATCTCTTAATGTCCGTCAGTGTTGAAAAAAATCCCGTAATGCACGGAAAACGTTATTTGTACAAAAATGTTACAAACGGGGACGGTGTTCCAAAACAAGGCTTGATAACCCAGGCCACACTGTAAAACAATATACATGTTTTTTTTTTAGAAATAATAAAGCTTTTTTCTTTTTTCAAAATTAAAAACAGATTTTGTCCCAGTTCTCAAAAATGACTGACTCATGACTAGAGCCGTTGCTCCGGCTACTCATGCTGTGCTTCCAAAGTTTATACTGAACAGACTCTATGCTCCGATTTTTTAAAAAATATGGCAACTCTTATTTCAACTCTAAAAGGTCTTCAACTCCCAGTATGCCAAGCCCAACTTTTTATTTTTATGTTGGAAAATGCTGCAAAAGGTTATGAACCCCAGCTTTCATGGAAGATACGGAAACAAGCAGCTCACCTGCAGCAACAGAATAAAGTAGTCCACTGGATGATTCCGTGTGTAGAGGTAGTGCTCGGGACTCATTTTGTTGTTTGGGTCAAACTTCACTTCTTGATTGACACTGGGATGTCGTAAGAGATGAAATAAGACCTTTTCTGACACGCGTTGTGGACAGAAATGCTCCACTTCTGAGAAGTGTGAGAGATACAAGAGCAAAGAATGTTTAAACTCATGGAAGTAAAACATTATCTGCTAATACTCTAACCTCATTTTCAACCAAAAATATTTAACATTTAAGAATCAAAAGCAGGAACCATCTAAGGAAAAAAAAGTGATTGACAAGCTCCACAAAGTTTGTCAATCTCTAACTCAAGAGTTAGAGTTTCTTAAGCAGCCTATGACTACGATAAAGGTGATAGCTTTGTTTGCAAGTACATACATGTCTAAATGCCTTCCAGTATAGAGGATCTGGTATGCAGTCAAGACCAACTAAATCAAATCACTGTTGAATGAGTAGGAAAAACAAGACTCGAAATTGTTTAATATTATCAAACTGTTTCTGTGACTGCAGAAGAAGTAAGGATTAACATTACGAGTTAAAGTTTCATGTTTACAACTAATCTACAAAAAAAAAAACTTTAGCCTGAGGGTCACGTAGCACTGAAATCCTACTTGAAAGATTCTTCCATTCATTTCTCAGAATTACACAGATGGAAAAAAGCAAAAAGTTTGCCAAGTGTGTAAAAGCAAGTCACAGATATTACCCGAGTTCAAAGAACATGGAGTTAGTGCCAAGTAAATGATTAGCTACTTACTGAATTTTTTTTTTAAATAAAGTGTACTTCATCCTGCTTTTATGTTTTCTCTCCAAAAATCAAGATCATACTGGGTTTCTATAGCAGTACTGCTTTGATTTGTTAAAGTCAAATCTCTTATTACTGAACCACTAAACTGAGACCACCTTGCTTTAAAAGGTCTCACAATTTGGTCTACAGCCAAGTGTGATTCCTGTGCGCTTGCCTGCCCAACACACACACCAGAGACTGATTAGAATGAACTAAACACTACATATGTGGACGCTTAAAGTACTGAAAGTTACACAAAATGCTGAAAACTAGTTGCTTCCTGACACTGTAATTCTGAGCAATGAATGAAACTTTGGGTGTGCCATACTTTTTAGATATTTGAGTTGTACATCAAATCAAACGCACTACATTTACTCTTATTAAGATTTGATAACCTGGCTGCTATGTGTGATATTGGAGAGATCTTATTCAGTGTTTTAAAGACCCTGGGCATTTTGATTATTATAACATTTACATAACCCAACAATGCATTAAAAAACAAAAACAAATGTAGGTCAATCTTGAAAGTTTTGCATAAATATAGTATTGAACTCCATGTGTATTGATGCTTTGCAAGTCACACCTCCATGTTCATGCGATGCCATGCAGCATGATATTAAAGAGCAACGGAACAACATATTTTCTGATTACACAGTATGTTCACTGCTTCCGGTCTTTGTGAGAGGCAATTAATAACAAGTCACAAAATAAACAGGGTAAAAGGAGGAAGTAAGATTTTTTTGACTACATTAAATTAACTCAGTCTTCATCACAAATGCAAAAACAAAAAAAGAAAAAAAAAACTAAACAAACAGTTGTGCATCATTGTAATAACTCAAAACAGGCACTGAAAAATTCAAAATGTTCAGACCTCTGGAGAGAAAGCGATGTGTAGCAAGTAGAAGCTGTGGAGACGTGCGGATCTTCGCCTCGCCCTCGGGAAGCTTAAAGAGAGAGAACTCCTCCTGTGCTGCACGGGGCTCTAACGGAATCTCCAGTGGAGGAAGAGGACGCTTCAATTTCATGTTCACTGTGGGAGAGGCAGGGGGAAAAACAGTCTTAGAATAAATGTATTAAGTAGAAGGTAGAAGATGCAAGGAACAACCCGAGATACTTACTATAGCCATCAGACTCATCCAGGATCTCAGACTTGATGATCTCTTCAATCACATCTTCAAGTGTGACCAGACCCAGCACCTCATAGAAGGGGTCTCCCTCTCCCTCATTATTCACCCTCTGTACTATGGCCAGATGAGAGTTGCCTAAAAGAAGCATGGTGTCATCAGAATTGGAGTGCTTCATAATTATTATATATATATATATATATATATATATATATATATATATATATATGTGTGTGTGTACAATGTATTATTTATTTATTTTTATTATTTCATAGTGGTGGGCTGTCTAAAAACAGCCCATCTTTAGTTGACGTGTGTGGTTTAGAACGTGGGGGACACTTTGGGAAGAGGGCTGTGACCTAAATGACCCAGACTTTCAGGTCTTGATTTAAAAATCACCTTTCTTAAACTCCTCTAGCATGGCGTCCAACTTGGTGTCGTTGAAGACAAAATGCAGCGGGTGGTTGTAGAACTTGGTGATGGTGGTCATAGGAGTGCAATCGGCAGGATCCACCAAAGCCAGGTCCTTGACATACAGGATCTCGATGATGTTGGAGCGCTCCTCCTCATACACAGGGACGCGGGTGTAACCACTCTGCATGATCTCGGACATGGTGCTAAAGTCCAGCACAGCCGTGGAGGGGAGCATGAAGCAGTCCTTCAGGGGGGTCAAAATGTCCTCCACCGTCTTGCTCCTCAGTGTCCCGCGCCTGAACTCCTCCTTGACAAACTCACTGTATGGATCATTCACATTTGCCCGAATCAGCTCCATCACCTTTTCACGCACTCCACAAGTGCTCACGTCACGCTTAAGTGCCAAATCCAAAAAGAGCCCTAATGGGCAAGACAGGGGACATGTGATGACCAGACAGCTCTGGGCCAGCCATACGAGACTTGGGGCAAGATAGAATCCATAACCCGAACTTATGATGTGGGGCAACAACTCTGCGACCAGGAATATGAGCGCAGCACATGCAAATGCAGCAGGAAGGATGGATCCAAAGGCACGGTAGAAGATCACACCAAGTACCGAGTGGCCCAAAGCGCACAAGAACAGCAGGGAGCACAAAAGAAAGTTTCCCCTCCTCCGAATTGGCTCCAGGCGCTTCGCCAGCCGTCTCTCATTTTCTGAGCCACAGCTGTGCAGCACATAGAGCTCCAGAGGGTCAAGCCACAGCAAACTCAGATTTAGGCAGCGTACCAGCGAGCATATAAACACTACCATGATGATAATTATGGCTAGACCCCATGTTGGGATAAATTCGGGTGGCAGATCCGGATCTTTAACAAGGAACTCATCCGGCCCCGCGGATTCCCAGGTTTCCCCGGTGAACACGCACAAGCTGTGTGAACCCGGATGTGTTTCATCGGCTCCCTGCTCAGAGATCTTTCTAACCTCGGTTTGAACTTCTATTAAGCCGCCGTTCTTCTCACTCACAAACTCTCCACGCACTTGGAAAGCAGATGCATTGCGCAGTGTTTCTTGGCCACAGGCGTTTTCACCCCCTTTAGCGAACGCGACCCAATTCCCACTGAGCAGGTAGGAACCGAACAACCGGAGCGTGAAACTGGAACCACGCGCAGCAGTCAGGACCCGGCCGCGCATGTACACCTGCCCGGTGGTGTCCTCCAGTCTCAGGCCGATGACCCGAGTCGAGGTGTTTTGACTGCAAACGCCAGACTTGAACCAGCAAGCCGACAATATCATTAACAAGATGCGCAGCTCCACCGAGCCAACCACCATATTGGAATCGGGCAGCTCGGTTTTAGTCGCTAATCATGTGACAGCCTCAGCGGGCTAGCCTCCTAGCACTTTTTTTCTCGTTGCCATAGAAAACGACAAGAACGTCCTCGCTAGCGCCGCCATGTTGGTTCAGGAGCACCAAGACTAGAAAACCAAAACAAATCGGGAAACAGCAACAAAAATAGCTTTATCCCAAACGCTGCTGTCCGGAATGAAGAAGACCGTTTTTTTTTCAAAGCGGAACTACGTGTAGTCTTGTATGGGCCAATAATATTGGAAGAATGTGTACGACCAATAGGAAAAAACGAGAGAGAGAGAGAAAAAAGAAAGCCACGCCCACAAACCGCTTGTTAGATAATGTGAAATAACAACACAGGGGTGAGGGAGCTGGCGTTGCAAAATCCAGCATACCCCCCCCCCCCCCCATGTACAGTTCGACTGGAAAAAAACACGGATCAGTCACCCATTTAAATGTCTTTAAGCATGTCAAGAAAGAATATTAAATTGTTTTTAAATGTCTGTTATCACCCATAATATGTATGGCTGTACCATAATGTATCTGACTGTTTATTGGGTGCATTTAATGTGGTAGTCAAGCAATGATTCTAGAATGGTCATCCAAACTTTATTAGCAACATACACATAGATAGGTCACTTTATTAGTTCCTACATTTCACAAACATCTAGGAAACAGAGAAGTATAGACTTTCTGAAGAAAATGTCAAATAAATGCACAGCCCAACTCAACACCTTGGAGTGTAAACAGTGCCTGACCATGGCCTATCAACTGTTTACACTCAAGGTATGGTACCACACTATGGTACTGCCGGCCATTGATCCCACAGGTGACTTCTTGTAGATTGATTGTAGGTGTCATAAGAGCATTTCGGCTGGATCAGATACTTTATGTAAGAAAAAATCCCTAACCATGCCTCTCAATGTCAAATATCATGTGTTATATAGATGTTTAAGTCAATTAAGGCCCATCATGGAATTATTATTTGCTAGGCTTTATTTATTCATGTTTCGTGAAGCAATTATATTCCTATCAAATGCTTGCTGAAAGATGATTAACTAATGACTTTTTTTTTTTTAAAGAAAACTGGTCATCCATAACAATCCATCCACAATTAGGATAAAGATGCAAAATCTAAAGTTTCTGCTCAGTCAGGCTAAGAAACATCCAGACCTACTCAGGACCTACTCAGGTTGGGAGCACCCATGTCTTAAGCAAGCCAAACAATTTGGCATTGGTCTGGAGTCAAAAGGGACCAGGTTGTGCACAAAAAAAAGTAAAATAAAGTTGAATAACAATAGCATGTTTAGTGCTCAGGACTTTTTCAGTAACAATACTTTTCCAAGTTCTTTCATAGTGTATTGAATCACTCACTCTCTTACAGCTTATCCTGCACATGGACACAATAGGAGTGGAGTCTAATGGGGCACTAGGCAGGGTACACACTAAACGGGGTCCCAAATCATTACAAGGTACAAGCATATTCACAGTTGGATATTCACTCACACACTACAGGCAAGTGTTAAATGCCAATTAGCCTATCCTGCTCATTGTTAGCCTATGGGAGGAAACCCAGCATGCCCGAAGATAACATGCAAACTGAACACAAAAAAAAAAAAAAGGTGAGAATCAAGCCCTCGACCCTGGAGGTTTATAGTCACACTGCTAACAACTATGCCACTGTGCCTCTTATATTGAATTTAATTTGTTTATTATTTAACCCCTGTCTTAAATTCAACTTTCCTGTAATGATTGTGTGTTAGTGTGTTTAAATATTTGTGCCATGTGAACGTGTCCCCTACCTTACTACATAACATAAGGGGAATGGAAATGAATGAATGAATTAAATTTACAGCCTGTACTACCTATGAATTCTAAAGTAAATATTCTAAATGCAATATAGTCATAATTGATCTCTGATTCTTAATAAAAATTAATAAGTATTCTTTTAATTATTTATTAAATTATTCTTATGACCATAACAAATAGAAATAATGTGAGTGGTTATTACAAATCTTTGAAGCCTAATTTTTTTGACACCTTAATGTGCCCATTCATGATATTAACCCCACATATAATAATTAAAATATAATATACAACGTATTGTATATTATACAGTACTATGCTCATATGTAAGCCCCTGAAGTTTTGCACTGTACCGTTAACATTTTGTGCAGTACCATGATTATCCAGTAGAGGCCGACAATGTGTGCTGGTTTTTAAGCGAAGAATAAGGTGGCAAAGAAGCTACGTAACGTGGATGTGATCAAACTTGCTTCCCTAAAGATTTCAAGTTGCTGAATTCAGCCATTTTGAAGATGATTTAATATGTGCCCCAAAAATGGCAATTTTCTCGCTTCAAACAATAATAATTTAAAATGCAAATGATTCATATTTCTTTTAGTATCACTCACTCACTCATCATCTATACCACTTAATCCTGTATTCAGGGTCACGGGGGGCCTGAAGTCTATCCCAGGAGACTTAGGGCACATGGCAGGATATACCCTGGACAGGGTGCCAATCCATCGCAGGGCACAAACACACACACACACACACACACACATACATACACTCACACACTACGGGCAATTTGGGAACGCCAATTAGCCTAACCTACATGTCTTTAGACTGTGGGAGGAAACCGGAGTACCGTGAGGAAACCCACCAAGCACGGGGAGAACATGCAAATTCCATGCACACAGAGACGGGAATCGAGCCTGGCCGGGGATCAAACCCGGACCCTGCAAGGCGACAGTGCTAACCACTACACCATCGTGCCGCCCTTCTTTTAGCATTTATACTATAATTGTAAGCTTCTGTAGTGTCTTTAACCATGTCAAGTTCACAATTCAGCATTTTAGAATAATGCACGTTTTCAAGTTTGTTTCATCTGAATGACAATTAAAATTATTAAAAGATTTGAATAAAAAAAAAGTTACAGACACTACATAAAAGGGCATGAAGTTGTATATTAGCAAATGTGTGTATCTTTTTATCTGATAAAAATGTAAATGTGTATCAAAAGCATCAAGTGGTATTTAAAAAATGGTGTTATATGATCCTATATAAAATGTAACTTTTTCATTAAGGTCAAACACTTTTTAGCACCAATACCATGTTTTGTCGAGCCAGACACGGTGATTTGCTGAAGAGGCCTTTAGGTTTCGCAAACATTGTACACCACACCTGCAAATAACAAAGGAACCAGGAGGACTACTGGAAGTTTTATTATTTAATTAGCTTTTTTTTTTGGCAAATACGAAATGTTATGGTTCAGTATTAAATAATCTGGACTCAACATTGACATTGTTGAGTCAAGTCATCCATACATTGGTTCTTCCTTTAAGTAATTGTTCATTTGCTCTTTATGTGTAAAAATGCAGGTTATTAACTAGTTTTATGCCATTTTGATCAAATTTCATTTTTATTCCCCAGAGAATCTACCCATCATGTATTGATAACTGTTCTATTATACATACTGATACCTGAAGTTTTGAAATGTGATTAATCAGAATGACTATTTCAGATATTGAGAAACGCTACAATGTCAATGCAAAATGTATGTGTGCGTGTGTGTGTTAGGAGTTTCTGATACTGAAGCTGATGATGAAATTACTAAAACCCTTGGACAATATAAAGTTGTGGTGAAAGAAGTGGGAGTAGACCCACCAGGGAACAACCTTCCCTGGATTCAAGTGATGTCAGTAGTGATGATGCTGGTTCAGATGTGATCAATTAAACCCACCTGAGGTGCAATGCATACTTGCTGAACATGTCATTAAAATTATAATTCTGCAGTGCAGGCAAATTAAAAACCGCTGGGCTCTTTCTCTGGGCAAATTCCAAAACTCCCCAGGTGAAGCTGACCTTAATACATGGTGACTGCATGTTGATCTTTTGCTTTTTTGATTCTCTCCCTCCAGATGATCAGTGGGAGAAGATCCTTTTTTAGATGTGTTCAAGCAACTTGGTTGTGCTGCCTCTCCACAGGAGTATGAAAACATCTTGATTCTTACTTATGGACTGGTGAAGTATGGTGAAGAGATCTTTTCCCAGTTCCTTAACAGCCATCAGGACACAGGTGAGAAAGCTTCTGACTCATTTACTGAATAAGTTCTGGAGTGGGTGCTGGGAAAATTTCTTGATAGTTACCCTTTAGCTTGAGTCTAAAAGAAAGACACCACCTAACCTTGCTGAGCCTTTGTTACTGCTCAGAACTAAAGACAGAAGAGTTGGAAAACATGACCGGATGCAGCGACAAATGGGCAGTTCAAAGCATAAAGCAACAAGTCACACACAATTTGTTACTGGAGGGCAGACTGTGCCGTATTTGGGCTACATTGAAGTGAACATGCATTTTTCTAAAGATATTGCTGGAAAACCTGAAACAGATTCATAAATTCAATCTTGAAGTCCCTGTATTATTGGAAGTCCTGTAGCACAAGCAGTAATGGCCTGCTGTTCTCAAAGGCCCAATAACATATTCCTCATATAACATATTCTAGACATTAGAATACTCGCTGGTTAGAAGATAGTTCTGGATGGGTACGTTAGAGGCATGTCTACAGCCAGAGATGCTCCCCTTGTGGTAGAGCCATGTTCTTAATCCTTTTTTGAGCTCCTTTGCATTTATGTCCTCTAAAGTCCAAGAAGAACATTATTCAAAGTTCATCTTCTTCTACTGAATGAAATGGCTCATGCGATCACACTTCCCAGAAAATGTTGCTTAGCTGAACTTTATGTTCCATTGGCTTTGTCTTAAATGAGTCTTTTGAACAGGAAAAGCAAAAATCCCAGTCTCCCTCCTCTATTTGTTAGCTGCAGATTATAGAAAGTTGAATAATCAAACAATAAAGGCTGCCTATGCACTGCCTAACATTAAAGAGATGTTTTCTGCCTTTAGCAGGGTCCAGATGGATTTATGGACATACAGACATAAGACAGTGTTTGTAACACCCATGGGATTCTGGGAGTTTAACAGGATACAACAAGGGGTGATGAATGTCACCTACAAGCATGTTATGGAAAAGTGGATGGGGAGCCTGCATCTGAAAAAGTTCTCATTTTTCTTGATGACCTAATTGTTTTGTTTTTTTTTTGGGGGGGGGGGGGGGGGGGGGGGGGGGGGTCTAGTCTGGAGAAACACGAGGGATGCCTCATGATGGTCCTAAACCAATTAAGAGTTTTGTCTAAAGCTATCCCCAGACAAATGTCATTTCTTCCTAAGGTAAGTAAAGTACCTTGGACACATGGTTTCAGAAAATGGTGTTGTGACTGACCCTGATAGAATCGCACCAATTACCATCTGGCCAAAGCCCACTAACATCAATGAGTTAAAATCCTTTCTAGGATTCACTGGATATTATCAAAGGTTCGTCAGAAACTATACTCAAAAATTGACTTATGTCAAGAAAAAAACCCTCCAAAAGTCCTTAAATGCACTGATGGCTGGTTACTGTTGACCCCATAAGAAAAGGGGTCCAAGCTTCTTTCCAATGCTGACTTTAAGAAGCCTTTTGTCAGTAGATGGACAATCCGGTGTGATGTTTCTTTTCAGTCATTTATTGAAAAGCTCACCACCGTCCCAATGTTGGGATTTGCAAATCCGAATTTGCCATAGATCCTTCACACAGATGCTATGCCAGCTAACTGAAGGCTAACTCAGGGTTTTGCCAGCAGAGGACAAGTAATGCTACACCAACCACAAGCTGGAATTTTTAGCCTTGAAATTAGCGATTACACACAACTTCTATGACTATATGTATGGAGCGATGTTCACTGTCATGACAGACAACAATACGCTGACATATATATATTGACTTCGGCTAAGCTTGACAGCTTTGGTGTGCTTCCTTATCAAATTAAAATTTCAGCCATCAGTACCAAGCAAAACAGAAAAATTTAAGGTGCCAATGGCGTTTCCTGTGGACCACACCAGGACACAAGTCAGACATGGATTCCAGTTCTAAGGCTGAGGATGAAGAAAACATCACCTCATTCCCAAATTAGGCGGTGTAAGCCATTTACCAGAAACACCAGTTATATAAGCTTGAGGCAGGAGAAGAGGAAGATTATTTACCTGCTGCTTTGGACTGTTTGGCCATGAATGGTATTGCCATTCTAGCAGAGGTCCTACCTTCAGATCTACTTCCTGGATGGAGCACTGTCCCTAGAATGTCACCACAATAGTGGGTAGCAGAACAGTCACAGGATCCCATAATAAGTAGAGTAATTGAACACTTAAACTGGTAAACACTCTCTTATTGTCAGACATCACGAAACCCAAGAAGTTCAGTTGATACTCAGAGGGATGGATCAGCTCATGGATGGAATGGTATACATATTATCTACTAATATATTGGAACTGGGAAGATAACACCCTTCATTATATTTCCTTCTAGAGAAAATGCTACACTGATTAAAAACAAAAAACAAAGGCGACACATTTTATAGAGAAATAGATGTCTCAGATTTATTGTCATGTTCATGAGAACTCCTTCAGCAGCCCTTATGAAACACTTTGTACACATTGCTTCAAACAGAGCAATCAAATATTAGTGGAAGTACAGTACATTTAAAACAAAAGCAGACATTAATGAATGATAATGATATAATGATGTATAATCTCTGAAAATGTCATCAATCTGCAAAAAAAAAAGGGGGGGGGGGAGGGGGAGCGGTCACAATACCATACAGACTCTGTTAAAAAAGAAACTGCTGTGATTAATTCTTAGCAGAAGACAATTATGCTTCTACAAATAATAATGTTATATTTTAACGGTCAAAGGAACTATGCTAGTTTGCAGGATTCTCACTGTTTCATGCATCAACACACAAGATGCATGTCTACAAACACTGATGAGTAAACCATGCATAATGGAAAATGTGCCCATAGCCTGTCGCTGTACTCACAATAATAATCTTTAACCTTCAGGGTTGACAAACTGTGAAACTGAGGACACATTAAAGAAAACGGCAGCTATAACTCACTTGAGAGTTCAAACAACCCCCCTCCACAGTCACTAATAAAAAGTTTCAATGAACATTAAAAACAGATTACCTGCTGGACCTCTAGCCCAAAGGAATTTCATTACTTCTGAGCTGCAGGAGCATCTCATTCTCACTCAGGCACACAAAGTGCAACAATTATTCTAACGAAGATACAGGTCAAAGTGCAAAAAACTTTGGCAAGTCCCTATTCTGTGAATTTAAATGTGTCCTTGAACCTTTGGTCAAAATAAGGTATTATCATAACCAATATGCTCATGAAAACCCTCAATTACACTTTTTGGTTCAAATTATGAAGAGTAGCAAATTATTCTACACATGCAATATCAACTGAGGTAAAGTATAAACCATTTTCTGTTTTGTGCAATTAAATTATAACCAACCCTTAAATGATATATCTATCTATTGCTTTGCAGATGTCTTATAAAGGCACCAAAACACTTATAAATAACTGACTGAAAATATTTAAAAATAAAAACACCACAAAAACACCTATTTACCATAAAAGTGCTGGATTTAGTTCATTTGGATGTAACTGACTGACATTTAATTTACTTGAAATAACAACAATGTCTGAATCAGGGGGCAACCCAGTATGACATCACTGTTATGCATGCCCTACAAAGTGTTATTAGACTCTTAAAGTAATGAGTAATAAGGATTTCAATGTTCTCCCTTTGTCATAACAACTGACCATACTGTAATTCTGTGGAACACCAGTGAGGTTTTGCTATTTACTAGAGCTGTAGTGTTATGATGCACAAATACTAGTGCAAAGTTCCCGCTATGATTCAAATACATTGCTGGTCCTAATGAACTTGTTACTGGTACATAGATATAAATGGATTACTGTCAGTTCATCAGGCCTAGCTAAACATTTCCAGTATTTGAGCTTTATTATTACTTTTATTTATAAACGCAGAGTTTGTGAATGCTGAAAATGTGATTTAACTCACAGTTAAATGGTCCAAGCACCATTTAAGTTACAGTTGTTTTTAAAGCCTGCAATGTACTCCTAATTTTACTTCTAATATAAGAGATAGCACATATGTGTTTTCTAATGACAGTGACTTCCACAGCAAAAGTTAATGTTAATTTATATGACCAAGATCTGTGCTTTGGTACTGGACAATTTTGCTCAGGTTTATTCTCTCAAATGGACTAAATACAGCTGTGCACTGATAAAACCTAAAATAAAACAAAGATTAATTTTAGTTCAAAAGGGGAAATTACACACACACACACACACTTTAATTTAGGCACAAATAAATATTTTATCATTTACTAATATAATATATTCTGTTTTTACCTGGAATAGGCTGTGGTTGGTTCTGTTACATAGCTCTACACTGTTTCAGGACTGAAAGTCACTGAATAAATATAGTATTAAATATTTATAATATTTGAAATGATTTGCATAACATGTTTGACCTATTCAGGCTAAACTGTGGCATGACAAGTGCGATTATATCTTCCTTAGAAAGTACCATGTCCACTATAGACCTGATAAACCGATGATGCTCTCACTATTCAAAACAGAAAAAAAAGACATACAAAGAGTTTGGTAAGGATTCCTAGAGGTTAAAAAAGTGCAATAATTTCTTATATAAATGTTACACAGTTATGTCATTCCAAAATGCCCAAGTGTCTCAGTAACATTTTTGTCACTGCATGCTACAAAAACACTTTCAAAAATATATATATTAAAAAAAAGGAGGTGTGCATACGTTTTCACCATGCAATGTCTGAGCTCACAATATAAACAACAAAGTTCTATCAAGAGTTCTATCAATGTTTCTTATAACCTAGTAATTCAATTTCTAAATCTCATACTACACCTGTAGGACCTCTCTTGTGCTTTGCTATAGATGAATCCATTCTAGATTTCACCGAAATACCATCAAACTGGCCATTAGAGAAAAAAAGATAGCATGCACGAAGGGCCTGAGGAAGATACAAAGCCCACTTCAAAGTTCATCCATACAAGTGCTTCTGTGTTAGACTGCATATAGTTTGTAAATTGCCATGTACACATACAGATATTTGTGGATCAGTGCGGTCCTCTCTGGAGCCTTGCACCAACCATGGCTCCCCATGCGCTTTGTCAGATCGTGCTTTCTGTGTGTGCGTGGCTGTGAGAGATGTTGTGGATGTTCAGGTGAGGTGTATGAGTCTGTGTCTGAGGGTGATTGTTGGATAATGGGTGAGGGATAGAGTTAGTACTGGTGTTGAGGTTTAAGTTGGAGTTAGAGTAGGACTGTGGTTGGGCAGCACGTTGACTATTCAGGCTATTCCTGTTATTTAGCAGCGTTGTAGTCTTGTTTGTTTCCTCTCGGAGTGCTACTGCTGCTGCGCTGCAAGTCATTGAAGAATTGGGTGGAGTCAGGGATGGTGCAAGCATGCTGTCGAATTGAATGTGATTGCTCTGTGGGGACTGTGGTGTGCTGTCCAGTTTGGAGGCCAAAAGGCCCTTTTGGTACTGAGCACGGGTGACCTGGGGAAAAGGGAAAAGAAAAAAGATTAAGTCAGAACACAGATTTTGGTGCCTTACTTTGGTTCCAGTTTAATGCCCGAGTGATCGATTGAAATAATTGTCCTCTGGTTCTCTGAAACGGACGTAAGAAACATCATCACCTTCACCATATGTGAACTTAAAAGCACAACTCAGGAAATTAGACCATTTGATGAGTGCATGAATGCAGAAATTACACTTAATCTGATGGCAACCAACAGCTTAAGCTAGTTAAGCTAAATACATTTAAATGAAAATGTCTTAAGCTAGTGTGTGGCTGTATTTCACAACAAAGGATTACGACAGTGAGTCATGCAACAAACATCTTTCAGCAGTTGATGTGTAAAGCGGGAAATGTCAAACCTAATGAAACATTTGAGGACACATGGGGTGAAGTTAAAAACAGAGGGTGTTTAATAGATTGCGAACATCAGCTGGCAGTATGTATATTTATGTATATTTTAATCTTTTGATAAAAAGCCATTCTTTAACGTTATCCACAATTAGTATTTTTTTAAGTACCGATTTGGCACCGGTATCATAAAAACCCAGACGATACCCAACCCTAGTCACCATATTTAGTCTAGGACAATGTGTAATTCTCAGGTTATGAAGAAATCAACTGTCGACATCTAAATTATGTTTACCTCTTACTGTATGTGTATTTACAAAAGCCGTGTATGCTGCCCAGCCTTTTGAGGTTCTGATAATTTATGAAATGTATGTAAGATTAGATTCAGATGTCTGTACATAAAAACAGCTTTCATCATGCAGTCTTTCAAAATCCTAACAGCGTTTTTGTGCTGTGTGTCCATCTCGTCACCCTTGGCTTGCTCATCAGGGTCAGTCTTATCACTTTGATTCATACACATTCACATTTCATACAAACGTCCATAATTCTTCTGATTGTGTAAAGCTGCTTTTTTGACAATTGTTAAAAGCGCTATACAAATGAAATGTAATTGAATTATCTACGGTGACACTGAATGGCCGAAGTGGAAATTCTGTGAAGAGACACCGAGATCCTTTTTGATGAGAATAATTTTACCACTAATTCTGCAAACCTAGTAGTGCTATAAACAGCATAAAAACCTGTAAAATAAAGAGTGCGAAAAGAGGGAAAGGTTGCACTGTGAGCAGAGAACTTGAGAATGCATATGATTAACAATAATTTGTCTCTATTTTATGTTAGTTAGCTAGAGGATAATTAAGAAACAAACTGCATTTCAGAAATTATGCAGTAAGGCACCCCCGGAGGGGGGGTGCAAGTATCTTGCAAAACTAAAACCTCTACACGCCCCACTCTCCACAACAAAAGCTCTTATTGTAGCATATACTGTACATTATTATACAAGCAGTTATTTAGTTATCCAAATATAACGATAGTATAAAAATATTGTAAGTATATATTAGGTCAGAATGCAAATTTATATATGGAACATATATCTCACAGCATGAAATCAGTATCCTATAAATTAGAATGAAGTCTAAAAAATTATGATCTGACCAGCCTTAACCCGCACTATGGTTGAGGTTGGATCACACTTGAAACCATAAACGAGAAAAGCTTAATCCTTAGCTCCCACAGATGATTAAGTCAATTTACCACTTCTTAGTGTAAAATTACTCATACCTTAACATACTGCAGGTCGCAGAGGGCACGCACGTTGAAGTCTGGGACATACTGGGATGTAGTGGTGCTGTTGAGCTGCAAGTTGCTACCACTGGTCGACAGCGAGTCCACTCTCTCTGTGTAGCTTAAAGAAGCTGAGCGATTCAGACCACTAAGGTGTGAGGGAGAACGAAACTCTGAAACACCCAGAGAAAGCGAAGTCAGTTGAGATAAAAAGCTTGAAAAGTGCCAACAGTTCTTACTGCCACACTCTTTTACAAATGTGCATATGGAGGTAAATAATATTCACACATCAATCTCAACCTCAAGTTAAAAAAGGACACACCAAACAACATAAAAAAAATCAGGAAACAATTGGATGATGATATGACAGTAATGAGACAAATCAATGGCACATGCCTATGCTGATCAGCTCAACTAAGCTACATCATCCTCACTGCCATGTGATTATCGTGACAACAGATACAACAAAATCATTAGAACAGCTACAGACGTCTACATACTATAAGTTAATCCACTGGCTCCCCCTACAGGTCTGTTAGTAACTGTTATTACCTAAATTACTACTGCAGTGCCATTTGTTTGGCCACAAACAAGACATCACACAAAATCAGTCATGGCCAAAGCAACAGGAACAGTTAAAAAGCAGACAATAATTGAGAATTTTTTTTTGTTGCCACTTTTTTCCCCATCTATGAGTTAAATGTGCCTTTTTTTTTTCCTTAACACACATACTGAATCCCATTAGAAATCACTTCACTGATTTGACTAATCATGAGAGGAATGACATGGTAGTTTTACAGTTTGGTTTATCTTGACATCAATTGGGAGGGGGGGTATAAAGTGTGGCTGAGCATGTGATTGGGAAATAAAACTGTGTAATGTTTTATTATTCAACAGTGATCAGTGCTAAATATATAGTCGTGGCCAAAAGTTTTGAGAATGACACAAATATTAGTTTTCACAAAGTTTGCTGCTAAACTGCTTTTGGATCTTTGTTTCAGTTGTTTCTGTGATGTACTGAAATAGAATTACAAGCACTTCATACGTTTCAAAGGCTTTTATCGACAATTACATGACATTTCTGCAAAGAGTCAGTATTTGCAGTGTTGGCCCTTCTTTTCCAGGACCTCTGCAATTCGACTGGGCTGCTCTCAATCAACTTCTGGGCCAAATCCTGACTGATAGCAACCCATTCTTTCATAATCACTTCTTGGAGTTTGTCAGAATTAGTGGGTTTTTGTTTGTCCACCCGCCTCTTGAGGATTGACCAAACTGTTGTTGGATTGTTGGAAGAAGTTGCTGTTGGAGGGTGTTTTGGTACTATTCTTTATTCATGGCTGTGTTTTTGGGCAAAATTGTGAGTGAGCCCACTCCCTTGGATGAGAAGCAACCCCACACATGAATGGTCTCAGGATGCTTTACTGTTGGCATGACAGGACTGATGGTAGCGCTCACCTTTTCTTCTCCGGACAAGCCTTTTTCCAGATGCCCCAAACAATCGGAAAGAGGCTTCATCCGAGAATATGACTTTGCCCCAGTCCTCTGCAGTCCATTCGCCATACGTTTTGCAGAAGATCAATCTGTCTCTGATGTTTTTTTTTGGAGAAAAGTGGCTTCTTTGCTGCCCTTCTTGACACCAGGCCATCTTCCAAAAGTCTTGGCCTCACTGTGCGTGCAGATTCGCTCACACCTGCCTGCTGCTATTCCTGAGCAAGCTCTGCACTGGTGGCACTCCGATCCCACAGCTGAATCCTCTTTAGGAGAGGATCCTGGCGCTTGCTGGACTTTCTTGGATGCCCTGAAGCCTTCTTAACAAGAATTGAACCTCTTTCCTCGAAGTTCTTGATGATCCTATAAATTGTTGATTTAGGTGCAATCTTAGTAGCCACAATATCCTTGCCTGTGAAGCCATTTGTATGCAACGCAATGTTGACTGCATGCGTTTCTTTGCAGGTCACCATGGTTAACAATGATTTCAAGCATCATCCTCCTTTTAACATATCATGTCTGCCATTCTAACCCAATCAGCCTGACATAATGATCTCCAGCCTTGTGCTCGTCAACATTCTCACCTTAGTTAACAAGACGATTACTGAAATGATCTCAGCAGGTCCTTTAATGACAGCAATGAAATGCAGTGGAAAGTTTTTTTCAGGATTAAGTTCATTTTCATGGCAAAGAAGGACTATGCAATTCATCTGATCACTCTTCATAACATTCTGGAGTATATGCAAATTGCTATTATAAAAACTTAAGCAGCAACTTTCCCAATTTCCAATATTTATGTAATACTCAAAACTTTTGGCCATGACTGTACACTACCTGGTCCCCCAAAAATAGTAATTTCAGAAAGGTCAAATTATTGAACCTGGAAGGATAGTGGTGGACCATGGAAGAAATGTGGTCAGAAAAGAATCACTAAATGACTGTGATGGGAGCTCATTTAAATCAGATAATAAGCCCCTAGAGGCAGTGTTCTGACTGGGGTTGCTTCAGATGATAAGATCTAGGCTCAGCAATGTTATGTGGCAATAAAATGAAGTCAGTCGATGACCTGAAATGTACTGAATGACCTGGTTATCACAACAGTGGAGGTTTTCCTACCTAATGGCACGGTCAAATTCTAGGACTCAAACTGTGTACTTTGAGT
The DNA here is from genome assembly GCA_013621035.1 of Clarias magur. Lineage (NCBI taxonomy): Eukaryota > Metazoa > Chordata > Actinopteri > Siluriformes > Clariidae > Clarias > Clarias magur. The sequence goes on along the minus strand of QNUK01000027.1, from coordinate 318,229 downwards.
TCATCGAGCATGAGCAACCATTTATCACAGATAATATATCCACCACATGGTGTACCATAATCAAAGCTGAAAGCAATCAAACAAAATACCTTGTGACCTTTTCTCCTTCTTCTTTCAACCATTTATCCCAGTGTATAATCTTATGTGATTTAAATATTTTAATTTAGTCTAAAGCCATTTACTTTATACATTTGCCTTAAGACATGATGGGTGTAACCTTCATGCTAAGTTCTACCTTGCTAAGTGTGGGTTCCTTACAGTCAACATTATCATATTTTTGGATAAAGTATGTACCATAATGTGCAAATTGTCTAAAACAACAGATGCAAAATTACCAATGAGGCAAAAGTAATGAGCACTACGAGAGAAGCAGCAGAAAAGTCAAGTAGCAATAACCCTTTTTACTCTTAGGACATTTAAGCTTTACTTTTGCTTGTGATACAAACAAACAAACAAACAAAAAATACTACGAACTACTCTAGTATAGTACGTCATCATTTGAAAGGGTTTCTCAACCACACCCATTTATATATATATATAAAATGTTATAATGTGTATATAATATATATACATTTTTATAAATATACACACACACACACCCACACACACATACATACATACATATACACACACATATACAATCACACATGTACTGTTGATGGATAAATACAATATTTTTTCAAAGGAATTTTCAGATTTACTGTACAATTACTGTAACCATGGTACGTATCTGAAGATGTCTGATGTACTTGTTGAACGAGGGCTCATTGAAGGATGACTGACAGAAAACTAACTTTGTTAGTCCAGCCCGACTGCTCCACCCCCTGGTTTCCATGTTAAGCGCTTTTCAGACATTCCCTTCTTTTCATAACCTTTACTGAAATCTGAGGGGTCAGTTTCATGTTTGAATGTGCTCAATCCATTAAAAAAAAAAAAAATACGATGACATACGATGTCAACATTAGTAACTTTTATTGATCACTCTCAACCCAAAAGAAGTCTGAACTGCACGGAACATTCACCCTCCATCAAGCACACGATTACAAAGCTGAATTGAATTATTTATTTATTTATTAATTATTAGAGTGAGCTGGTTTTCAGAACTAATAATGAGGGATTTTGAGAACCCCCTGGGTGATCTTAAACCTTACTCAATGTACTATAGAATCTCGCAAGACAGGAAAATGTTGTACAAGTACTGTGACTTTTACCACGTGGTCATAAAGTATGTCTGAATGAAACCGTAAGCAACATTTATGTAAAGGCGAGTTATGCCTGAATAACAAATATATATATATATATTTTTAATGGATTGAAAAAGTCCAAAATGTTATATATCCTATGTCTGAAAAGAGTTTTACATGGCTCACCCCCTCCCCACCCAGGGTTAGCTCGCAGCATGCAAGAGTTTACCTGGGAAGCGAGAGAACAGGGAAAACCTCTTAAGGGAAAGGCGCCGTGGCCGAGGCAGCACCACGGAGGGGGACAGAGGGGGAGTGACAGCTGGGACGGAGTCAGGAAGGAGAGATAAAGAAGATCTTTAAACAACTTGTCCAACACAAATAAAACCCTCAGCACTGGGTTTTTTATATTCTGTCAATCTTGCATCAGACTGTGGATAAAATAATTTTCCTACAAGCATTTGAACACATAATAGGAAAAATATTTTTTTATTTTATTATAAATTTATTTTAGGCCTTCAAGTTTGTTGAGTTCTGTTTACTGCTACAGTTCCACATTGGTAATATATTAATCTTAGTGCCGTCAATCGATTAAGAAAAGAAATCTAGTTAATCTCAGATTCACTTGCATTACAAATGTGCAGCGTTGGACTATAGAAAAGCATGACAAACTGGTTTGAAGAAACAGATTATGCAGTTTTATAATTATCTCAAGCATTAACGTTTAACAAATGTTGAATTAAAATCTCTCGAATGGTAAACTCCTTCAGCGCCAATCATATTAAAAACCGTGTCTGTTCCTTTAGTGGTGATCATGTCCGTTATCTCCTTTTCATCTTTTTTTTTCTTTTTTTCCGGATTTTCTCCCTAATTTAGTCGTATCCAATTCCTCCCCGTCACTCAGCCAGGAATTGGCTAGTGATGCTTTGGCAAAATACTTTTTTCCCCCCACTTTTAACACACCCAGAGTGAATGAGTGCAGTTGCTGTTTGTCATAGATCAGGTGCGCTGAGGTAGTTATGGTTACTTACTGATGTCCAGTGGTCTCTAGTAAGTGCAATAAGACTAGATTCTGTCAACTACCTCACTTTTGTAGCCTTTTTAGTGTCATGAAGTTGATGTACAAAAATTATTTCCCTCGAACGTGGCTCGAATTCTGGTTTCATCCAAACTTCCGCATGGGAGCATTTTATATTTGATGTTTCCTCAGTCATCTTATAATCCTCGTTAATGAGCTATTATCACAAACATCAAGGTAACCGCGCTGCGATTATGGGAAGCCATTAGTGATAAAATCTTTGTCGTATTATTATTAATTTACAATTGACAAATGGTCCTGCATTAAAATTTCTAGACTAATCACATGCATTAACGCATTAATATATTGACAGCCCTAATTAATATATTACAATTGGCAACAAATGCTCATTTTTTCAATGAGAATCATCTGATTTATTGTCTTAAGGAACTTATTTTTAGTATGAGTGAAGCTGAAAAGTCAAATGGCAACAACTATTAAAAACTTAAGGGATAAAGATAACATTTGAATCATATGCTGTGCACATAAAAACAACACACTCAGTCAAATACTCAGACACACACTAGGACAAATGCTCTACACATAAAACACCTGAAGTGAAGTCTCACACATACTTGAGTGACATTTGAAAAAAGGCAGCTTGAAAAAAAATAAAAAACTTGTAATTTGAGATTCAACCACTAGATGTTAGTAAAGCACCTGCCCTCCTGATTTGGACTTACATTTTTTCTATGCAGTTAATTTTCCCTCAGAATTTAATTAAAAAAGTGAAAGTTTGACATCATGGAAGGTGTAATACTAAAAATATAAAAATATAAAAAATATTTATGATAGGGAAATGTCCAGCTTCTGAAAATATTCATTGATGCATTCAATACTTGAATGGGGCTCCTTTAGCACAAATTACTGGATCAGTGTGGTAGGGCATGGTGGCAGTCAGCCTGAGGGATTGCGGAGATGTAATTGAAGACCAGGTTGCTTTAATAGCAGTCTTCATCTCGCCTGTATTGTTGGGTCAGATTTTTCTTGTCTTCTTGTTGACAATACCCCATAGTTGCTCTATGGGTTCAGATCAGTCAAGTAATTAAACTTTAATACTAGCCAGCAAACTAGTTAGTGGTTTTAGCTTTGGCACTGTAGGCAGATGCCAAGTCCTGCTGGGAAAGGAAATTGGTATGTCCATAATGCTTAACAGACAGAAGCATGAGGTGCTTAAAAATTCCTGCTAGATGGTAAACTTTGGACTTTATAAAAAAAAAACAGTGGACCAAAACCTGCAGATGACACGGCATGCCAAATAGTCACCAACTGTGGAAACTTTACACTGGACTGCATCTCCACTCTTCCTCCAGATTTTGGAGTTGTTTCAGTGCTGTTTCACCTTAACCAAGATAAGATGCTTCTTGATACTAGGAATGCAACAGTTGTAGGCCATTTCTTGAAGATGTCTGTGCATGGTGGCTTTTGATGCACTGACTCCAGGTTCACTCCACACCTTGTGTAGCACTCCCAATGTCTCATTGGCTTTGCTTGACAATCTTCTTAAGGCCTGCACTCATCCCTTTTGCACCTTTTCTTACCACACATTTCCCTTCCAGATAACCTTCCATGAATATGGAAGCCCTTCCATCAATGAGCTTCTGTGGCTAATCCTCCTTGAGGGGGTGTTAAGGATTGTTTTCTAGCCAACTGGCATCCCCACACTGGTGCTGAACTATACTGATTGAAAGTGACTTTGGGTTTGGGACACAACTATAAAATATATCAAAATGGATGCACTCACAGCCATGAGAATAAAGCTCACAGTTGAGGACAAGTGGAATGCAACCCTCATTATGGAATTATGGCATGTTTCTCACACGGAGGGCAAAGTTTCAGAGTCTTATATACTGTAGTTTTGACAAGCCAACTACAAAAGAAGTGTCTGCTGTTCCTTTTTTGCAGTATGAAAAACAAAACAATAAAGACAAGATGTTAATGTCACAAATACTCACCCAAGGATGATGTGGTTAATGCCATGACTCCATAATAAGAAAAGGGACCAGTCTCAAACTTCATATTCTCATTGCCTGCCTCCACTTCCACCCGACCCTGAACAAGACAGAAAAAAAAAAGAAAAAAAAAGAAAAGACATCAGTAGTGTTATTTATAAAGATGTTTTTGGTGGACTAAGAGAACATCTTAGGAAAACCAAGGCTATGGACAAAACTGCATGTTACCAAGTAATATGTCAAATATTACAGAATCACTAATAACTTACAATTTACTAACCTAGATTTCTGATTGAGCGAGTGTCATTGGAAATGACTACATTATGCTACACTATACCAAATCATAAACGGTTAAATCATTACCTTAAGAAGCACATTAAGAAGTTCTGTACATCAAGTCCAAAGACTCATCTGGCTATCTACCTTAAACATATTACTCAGAGTACATAATTTATATAAGACTTGGAGGAAACTAATCACTAAAGCCATTTTACTGTGATCTTCGATAATTTCAATAACATTTATAGATTATTAAATATAGTTTAATCACATAGTTTATGGATAGAGCAATATACAAATTGGGTAATCAGTAACTAATATTAGCAGCTGGCCAGTTAAAAGTTTAGGCATACTAGCTCATGTTTCTTCTTTCCAATATTTACTAACCCACACCAGGTATGATTTGACGTGTATTGTTTAATGGAGAGCACAACAATAGTGAGGGTTTGACAATTGCATGTAATATTCTAATATTCTGAGATTGTGAATTTGGGGTTTTCATGAGCTGTACACCATAATCATCTCAATTATGACAAATCACGGCTTGAACTATCTTGCTTTGCATGTAATGAGTCTCTCTCATATATTAGTTATACCTTTTAAGTTGCATTACTGAAATAATATAATATTTATTGAAATATTGAAATAAAATGATATTCAAAATTTTCGAGTTTCACCTGTAATGTGAAGCTTGGCTTTAGACAAGTTGCTTTTGTGCATGAATGTTTTCTGTTCAACTCTTGCTGTTCACTGGTTTTGCTCATGTTAAATGCTCAATTGAAATACATCAATATTTTGCATGGTACTGAATTAGTACACACGACACTAAAATTTGTCAAAATTAATAATAGAACTGTTTTTAGATTTATATGGACTTTTGATTGAAGACTTTGAAAGATAATTTGCACTTGTTTAAATTGTTTGGGGCACTAGAAGTCACTCATTTATGTCAGATACTTGTTAATTCATTCATTAAGTTATTATAATTAATTTTACAATTACATTTAAATATCACTTGCCTGGCCTTCACAAAAAGGTACACACTTTTGAACCACCTGTAGATTTGTTTACGGTACACTTTCACCACGGTATTGCGTCAGCAACCTTGGGCAACATTATTTTTTTCCACCCAAGGTTGCATTATCTTGGGCAAACATCTTGTATTCATGACAAGAGTCGAACCACTACATAATGTCTTCTCTAGCAGATATAAAAGACACTTTTCAAATTCTTTCAGGCTTTTTGTCCAAGCAGTGTACAAGCATTTTAATAAAATTTTTTGTTAGACTTAATGTTGTGAAAAAAAAAAAAAACAAGTTCCTGTCTTTGCCTGCATTATAGCAGGAATAAACACCACAACGTATTTACATGGAGCCCATCAGGCTTTATCTATTTAGGTACCTCTGCTATGGTCAAGAAATAAACAAAAAAAAGTTCTTACTGTAAATAATGATATTATTTCATTTATATGGTGCGAAAAAACCTACTTCAAGTTATGCATACATACAGAGTTTAGTTATAGTTTAGATCTAGACGCACCAACACTATTAAACCCACAGGTCAGCCCAATTAAAGTTTATACTTATGGATTTTTGGTGACTAAGTCTGTATTAATTGTGAAGGCACCTAAAATAATAAATAATAGCATGGTTGATTTACAAGTATTTATGGACATGACTATATAGTCAATCTACTGGTTCTAAATGTTTGATGAATACTCGGATACTAACTCAGTTAATTAACTGCTTTATGTCCACATAAGTTTATATCATTTGAGTTTACATCATTAAAACATTATTTACATCATTAAAACATGCTAAAAGGGTGTAAATTAAAATTCCACATAAAATATGAGATTATTGAGACAGACCAATAATGATCTCATATTTTATGTGGAATACAGATATCAAATACAGAAAGTTTAATATCAAAGTGAGTTTCAGTAAATGGACAAAAATACCACATGCACGTAAATAGAAAATAAGTCAAATATTGACAATAAGATAGAATAAAATGTGTTACACTGAATAGATCTTTTTTTAATTCATTGAACAAAATTCTTTGTATATGGAACCCTAAACAAAGGTATGCATGTTTTATCAAAATGGGCTTGCCCACCCGAAAAATGTGGAAAGAGTAATCCTAGTATTTAGAAACCAGATCGCAGCATGAATAGTGAATATGCAGTCAGCAGACCACACACGCACACACAAAACTTGTCTCAGGCCTGATATTTTCTTTGCATCCAGGCCCCATTTACAAGTTTCTGTTTTATTTATTTATTTATTTTCATAACCATGACCATTCTTTTTCATTTGCCTTCTGTTAGATTTTGATTTGACCCTAATGTTGTTTTGAAGCTGGATGTTTAATAGTTGTTAAATATTATTTATTCACCATCTAAGATGAATTAACAGCCAACAGTGAAACACCCAAGATATCTACTAAGATCAATCTGTACTGATCAATCAGTCGCCAATCACCTAATTTTTACTGATCAGATGGCTCTCAACTGCTCAAACACATAAACCGATAGATACTATTGCGGTGAAAATCCTTGAATCGACAGCCACATTAACATGCGGTTACCATTCTGGGAATATTACCAAGTCTTTTTAAAAGATGTCAAATTTGCAATATGCAAAGTTTTTTCTAAAGCAAAACCTGCTGCCAAACATTACTTGCAAAAAAAAGCAGCTAAATCTTATAAGTCGACCCTCACTTCACTACAGTACCTATAGCATAAGCCCTCAAAAAGCTTGAGCCTTAGTCTGCAGAGAGTAAAAAGGCTAAAGCCATTATCGCACAAATAATAACGAAGAAAGAAATAAAGACTGGTTCCCAGCTCTGGCTGAGGCAGCCTGGATTTACCTTACCACTCCATTAAAGCAGGCTCTCAGAACTACTCAGCATTCTGGATGATTTAAAAACGTTCGCTGCAGAGTATTGATTTGTTATTCATTGACGATTGGCTGATTTCTTTGATTGTAGATCGGCCCCAAAAATGGATTAAAGCACCCATATTGTCTACTTTAAATCAAAATGCTCTACCCATAACCCCTTGTCAACGGTTCAATTGGGTAGTTAGACAACAGCTGGCATAGTACTGCAAATAAACCATATTTTCTATTGAACAATGCGTTGCTGACATTTACTGCAAAGTTCCTTGGGATGTCCTGTCCTACCACAAAAAGATTCAGGACATGAAATCCAGGATATGACTTCATAACCCATGCCTTAGATCATACTGGGCCTCTATGAGCTCAGGAGCACAGTACAGACACGCAACTCAAATTCTTTGTTCAAGTGCTGTTATATTGATTTGTGTCCAAAATGGAACATTTGGAAGAACAGATAGTTCTACACATTTTATAATTGGCAACAAAGCATAAAGATAAGTTTCAAAAAAAGTTGCTGCATATAAGATAATGTCTGTTTCTTTTTGAGCTCCTTAGCTGATTGTACTATTAATAAAATAGAATCAAAGTAAACACTGTTGTACCGTGCGTGCATGTGTGTGTGTGTGTGTGTGCGCGTGCGCACGTCGTGAGGTGCAGTAAATATTGCAAGCCGTGCACAAGCAAGCAGGACTTTCCGTCTGCTCTGTTACATAAGAGGAATCGATTATTGAAGGGTAAGCCATGTGAATCAAATCTACAAATAGGTCATGGACCCTGCACCACCCCTCGCTGTGCAACACTACACCAAGTGAATGACGACACAGAACATGCAGTACAAAGGACACTGTTGTGACAGACAGCTAGCCGTTAAAGAGTTTATGTACAGTAAACATGTAGTGTAGTGTTGGTCCTTTGTTTCAATAATTTACACAAGGTTATAAATATAATCATTAAGAAATACATGCCACTGTGTGGCTTTAAGCAGTATTGTATCACTATGATTTTTACCACCATCAAATGATGGCAACCCATTAGTACTCAGTAATTAGGAACCCTAAGCATCTATATGTAAATTAGATGTACCAATTCCATAAATGAAATACCCTATAATGGTTAACAACTTTTTTGATCCCATTCTCATTTTTGATTCCCTACATTTTTGCTCGTCCACTGAAATTCTTGGCAGTAATTGGTTGTACGACTAGGTGGCATCACATGCTTTAAGACACCTATTAATTAGCTATGTATTACCTATGAAACAATATGATATACTACAATGCAATTCCCTATGTCCACAACAAAACATGCTGAACTCATGCCAAAACCATCAACCTCTCTATGAACCTTCAATATTTACTTACAGAGTACCCAACAGACTTCATAATTTGCTATGAATTGTATAGTAGGGCATACTATTTAGTATTTTGGTGCACACGAGTGGACTTGGAACAAAACATGTCCAGCACCTATCTGTAAAGCCCATGAACTCATAAAAATAATATTTTGAACATGATAATTTTTTTTTATGTATATATATATCAATACACACACACACGCGCACACAGAAATTTTTACACAGTATTTACACAGAAAACACAGCTCTGTCGCGATTCTTTTCAAAGGTAAAGTGCTGGTTCATTTGTTATTTTTTACTTTACAGCAGTGATTCCGTTAGTATCATTAGAGAGAGTTCTTTTTTTCCTGTTAAAACAGTGTTTGCATTGTATGTGTTAGTTGTGAAACTTAAAAAGCGAGGCGGGGGGAGGGAGAAGGAGTTTTACTGTTTAAGACGAGACGCGCACACACACACATACATACAAATACACGGCGCCTGCGCGCACAAACGGAAACACTTATCTGTCTGGATTTATTTTTACTTTTTTAAATGTTAAGTGCAGGATAATTTGTTTTCTTTTTACTTTATATGTTGTATTAATTATTTTTAGGTATGTATTGTTTTGGGCTGTAGAACGAATGATTTGATTTTTCATTATTTCTTATGGGAAAAGTCTATTTGGTTTACGAGTGTTTTTGGGCCTGCTTCCGGAACGAATTATGCTCGTAATCCAAGGTTCCACTATATATGTACACTGTATATAATTTTTTTAATTATAATTTCTTTCTTCCTAATTCTGTCCCCACTAGATCTGAGCAAGAATTTGTCCAGTTCACATTTTGTTTGAATTGCTAAAAATCTGATTAAAATATATAAAAGAATAATATAGATTATTAAAGAGTAAGCCATGCTGTGTCTAGACATGCTAAGGATTTGCGTGCTTTGTAGGGGCATTATGGTTGTTTCTGTGTCTTCCGCATACTCTGTGTATTTATGGTAAACATATCGCTTTGATCCGCTCCGTCAAGTGACTCTTATAGCCACACCTACTTCGAGGGCAGAATCACTATATTCCTCCCAAAAAACAGTGGCTGCTGTGAAGTATTCTGGCACAACAGCTCATAACATCCTTTAATCTGACTGGCAAAGTCCCATTAAATTCTGTCAAGCCAGTTTTGTGTGATGCTGTGACAGAGTCGAACAGACATACAGATATCAGATAGACAGGGACTTCCGGTTAGCAGCCACATGGAGTAGACGTGTTAGAGCTGCTCCGATAATTTCTTCACTCCCTTTTTCATTTCTAAATGTTAAATTAAATCTTTAGGATACAATAACTTTGTACCTTACCCCACGGTCATTTATTTTCCACTTACAATGGCTACCAGGAGTGTTAAAACTGGGAAAAAAGATGACACTGCAGCCGATCTCTAACAGTGGAGGCTATTTCTGCGCTGTTAGACAAACACCGTGAAGCGCTAGCGGCTGACTTTAAATCCTCATTTGGTTTACTGGAAAGTAAACTAGACAAAATTCAGGCCCAAGTAGAGGACCATGGTCAGCGCTTGCCTTCATTAGAGTAAGTTAACGGCCAAAGTCGTAGACCTAGAGGGCGGTCAGCAGGTTCGCATCGTGGAAGACTACGCTCCCGAAGTTTTAAGCCAGCGAGCCGAGTATAGAGACGTTATGACAGTTATACCAGCGTGGACTCCGGCCTTCTCTCCTGTATCCAGCAAGGCTCCGGATAACTCTTTCTACCGGTCAGAAGAAGGGGCTACGCTCGGTAGAAGAGGCGCAAAAACACAGACAGCTTACCGAAAACACCGTAGTACACTAGTTTTAAAATTCAATTTCAATATACAACTACAGTTCTCAGGAAAGTATCCTTTAAAAAAAAAAACTTAAAATCCAGTCATGTTTACGGTTTTCCTGGTAAGAGTACTGTGTTAAAACTTGTGTAGTGGTTATCATTATATTTTTGTTATTATTCTTTCTATTTTTAATGACGTGTGATTTATATGTTTGTTTTCTAGAGTTACAATGTAACGTGGGGGGGGGGTTGTTTTGTGTTTTTCTCTTATTAAGAGATTTCAGTATTGGAGTGTAGAAATGTTTTATTTATATATTTAATTCTTAGTTTATGTAAAGTACGTCGGAGCTGAAGATGGGGTGGTTAGCGGCAGGAAGATTTGTCGCGTGAACTATGGAAAGATGGAAGAGCTTGCTGCTTTGTTTTTTAGCAGCTATCTTGTTGTGTTTGGAGGCAGTGGGGTGCGGGGGGGGGGAGGGGTATGGGATCTCCAAAGCCAGTACTATGTTAGTTCTGTGTATACAGTGTATGTTGCTCTGTGTTTTACACTTTTGTTTTAAGGCTGACGCTAGGCATTTCAGTATTATTTATGTTTACATACCCACATCTTCTGTCAAGGAGAATGAACAGTTCTTTAAACTTTGTGAGCTGGAATGTTAAGGGTTTAAACCATCCGGTCAAGAGAAGGAAGGTGCTCTCACACCTTAAACAACTTAACACTGCAATCGCCTTCTTACAAGAAACTCACATTCGCAGTTCTGATAACTCTCGCCTTATGTCGTGTTGGGGAGGGCAACACTACCACTCAAACTTTCAGGCCAAAGCTAGGGGCGTCTTAATTCTTATTAATCCAAACATTTCTTTTGAGCACCATAATGTTATCACTGATATACAGGGTCGCTATATCATTGTTTCAGGGAAATTATTTAATACTAATGTAGTGTCGGCTAATTTATATGCCCCTAATTATGATGATGTTTCCTTCTTTGAACATTTCTTTTCTGCTCTACCAGATCTGGGCTCATACTCTCTCATATTAGGGGGAGATTTTAACTGCAGTTTAGATCCATCACTTGACAGGTCATCGCCCAATCCTATACCACTGAGTAAATCTGCCACGCTACTTCAGTCCTATCTCTGTAACTTTGGTATCTCTGACATATGGCGCTTCCTCAACCCAAAAAAGAAAGAATACTCCTTTTTCTCACATGTGCATCACACTTTCTCCAGAATTGATTATTTCTTTGTAGACAATCAACTTATCCCAATGGTTAATTCTTGTTCTTATCAGAGCATTATGATATCGGATCATGCTCCAGTTGTTATGTCTATACAACTCCCTGATCTCCGTCAAATTAGAAAACATTGGCTCTTTAATTCATCATTACTGATAGATGATGACTTTATTAAGTTTATGGAAGACCAGATAGTTTTTTTCTTAAACACAAATGAAACACCTGAAGTGTCACGTTTAACTGTTTGGGATGCTCTGAAAGCCTACCTCAGGGGACAGATAATTTCATACACTGCAAACATGAAAAGGAAGGCATATAAAGAACGAAAAGATCTGTCCAACCAAATTAAAGAAATAGATCAGCAGTATGCCCTGCTTAAAAACCCGGATCTGTATGAAAAACGGGTAGAATTGCAAAGTTTGAATTTATTTCAACACATGTAATTGAAGGTCAGTTATTAAAGAGTCGGAGCCAATTTTACATTCACGGTGACAAATCTGGAAAACTTTTAGCCAATCAGTTAAGAGGATTTAGAGCACAGCAATACATTACAAAATATAATGAGATGGAGGATGGTACCATTACTACCGATCATTCTAATATCAATGATGCATTTAGGAATTTTTACTCTCGATTATATACTTCTGAGTTCCCAAAAGGACCATAGATCAGTTGAGAAATTCCTGTCTCAACTAGATATTCCAACACTGTCCCCTGAGTCTACATTAAGATTGGAAGAGCCTATATCACAAGAGGAAATAGTTTCAGCTATGTCATCATTGCAGTCTGGTAAGTCCCCGGGTCCTGACCGGTTCCCTGCAGAGTTTTTTAAAATCATTCTCCTCATACCTTGCACCAAAACTAGCTTTAGTTCTATCTGAATCTTTTAAGCAAGATAAGCTGCCTGCTTCATTTAATGAGGCTTGTATCACCCTTATAGCAAAGAAAGATAAAGACCCAACAGAGTGCTCTTCATATAGACCAAATCTCTCTTCTTAATGTGGATGTTAAAATCCTTGCTAAAGTCCTAGCTCGCAGATTAGAGAATGTTCTACCCTCAATTATATCTGAGGACCACACCGGTTTTATCAAAAAACGTCACTCTTACTTCAACGTTCGACGCCTTATGGACATCTTGTACACACCATCAGAGGGGATCCCCGAGTGTGTCCTTTCTCTGGATGCTGAAAAGGCTTTTGACCGTGTGGAATGGGAGTATTTATTTAGGGCTTTAGATAAATTCAATTTTGGTCCAAGTTTTATCACTTGGGTTAAATTATTGTATTTAAGCCCTATTGCCTCAGTTCGGACAAATGCTCAGCAATCTCAACCATTCAGCCTTCGGCGGGGAACTCGTCAGAGGTGTCCGCTTAGCCCATTACTCTTTAACCTTGCCATCGAGCCACTGGCAATCGCATTCAGTAATTGTAGGGAGATATCTGGGATTTGGAGGCAGGGAAAGGAACATAAAGTGTTCCTTTATGCAGATGATCTTTTACTTTTTCTATCAAATCCAATTTTCTCCCTGCCACCTTTGCTGTCATTGCTAAGTGAATTTAGCTATTTTTCGGGATATAAATTGAATTTGCACAAAAGTTAACTTTTTCTGCTAAATAATACAGCACTAACAACAGGAATGCAACACCTTCCTTTCAAGATAGTGAAAAGTCAGTTTACCTATCTTGGTATTACAATTACAAGGAAACAAACACCTTTTTAAAGAAAATTTAATTAGGTTGTTGAACCAAACAAAAAAGGACTTGGGGCAATGGACACCACTGTCCATGTCCCTGGTGGGCCGCATTAATGCCATTAAAATGAGTATTCTTCCAAAAATTTTATATCTGTTTCAGTCTGTACCTGTTTTTATTCCCAAATCTTACTTTGTTGCTTTAGATTCAATTATATCATCATCTTACATTTGGAAAAGTAAACATCCTCGATTGAACAAGTCCCTCCTTCAAAGATCTAAAAGAGACGGTGGCATGGCAATACATAATTTTCGTTTTTACTACTGGGCAGCAAACATTCGATGTGTCATCTTTTGGGCATATTTTCATAACCAACCTAAACGCCCTGTCTGGGTGGAAATGGAACTAAACTCTGTCAAAGACCTCTCTGTCTCTGCACTCCTTGGATCTGCACTCCCCATCCCCTCAATTAAATCAAATCAATAATTCAGTTATTAGGCATACCTTGAGAATATGGGCTCAGTTCAGAAAGCACAGTGGTCTTCTGGGCTTTTCTCTCTCCAGTCCTATTGTCTCTAACCATCTCGTCCAACCTTCTTTACATGATTCAGTGTTTCAGGAATGGTACAGTAAGGGCATTAAGGTTTGCATCATTCGAACAGCTTTCTGAGAAGTTTAACTGAGAGGTTTGAGTCACACCTCTTTGAGTAAATCAAAACTGCTTGGGAGAAAGACCTAAATCTGACACTGTCAGATGATACTTGGAATTCAATTCTCAAGCTTGTCAACTCAACCTCTTTATGCGCCCGGCACTCTTTATTACAGTTTAAGGTTGTACACAGGGCTCATTTCTCCAAACTCAAGCTTTCCCTTTTCTACCCAGACGCTGATCCTTGTTGTGATAAATGTAAAAGCGGAGAGGCGTCTCTTATTCATATGTACTGGACATGCCCGAATTTGGAAAAATTCTGGAGGGATGTCTTTAAAACCTTGTCGTACATATTGAAATGCAATCTTGAACCAGACCCTCCGATTGCTCTTTTTGGTATCACTGGAGAGGAAGATAAGCGTCTAACTCCGGCTAAACAGCGTTTGTTGTCTTTTGCGACACTCCTGGCCAGGCATTCTCTTTTGTTCAAGTGGAAGGATGCCACCTCACCCACTCACGCTCAGTGGCTCAGAGATATTATGTCCTGTTTATCCCTGGAGAAGATTCACTACTCAATCCGCCATTCGGACTTGAAATTTCAACAGGTGTGGGGGCCCTTCCTTCGCTTTTTTCATATACATTTATAGTTTGATTCCTTTCCTATTTAATATTTATTTATTTAATCTTTTTTGCATGCAGAACCAAAAACTTCCAGCTCATTTATTTATTTATTTATTTTCATTTTCCTCCTTTTTAAAATATGCCTGGCGTCTAACCTTTCCCATACATGTATAGCTGGCTTGGAGTCAGGGAGGGGTGGGGTGGGTGGTATAGGGTTTTATAAGGGGGCTATAAAATGTGTATTGGAACATTGTTTGTTTACCCTGTAATATCCCTGTTTAAAATCAGTAAAAATATTGTTGGAGAGATATCAGACTGATTTTGGATCCTCCAATGTATGAAACGTAAAGATATAATTGAAAGAGTGAGTTCTGACCAATGTGCAGACAAAACCTTATATTTATACAGTTGTATCTAGCAGATGAATATTAATATAAATTTATTTTTGTCATGCGCACTCCTAACACGACCGGCACTAGGACCTGGAAGTAGTACGGTCGTTATTCAGAAAGCATAAAAGGAGACAAGATGGCTCCACACATTGCTCAGTCATTGAGTTTGCCCATGCTATCGCCGACGCTGTGTCCGTCTAATCGCGAGTACTCACTTTCTTGGGTTTTGCTTTCAATTGAGTGTGTGTTATTAGAACGCGAGTTTATTTGTGTAGACTCTTGCTTGGGGAGAGTTCTAAAAATAACAGCGTGGTTATCCTGCCTGCTCGCGCTACTTACGCGTTTGGGTTTACCATCCACGCTACAGGGCTAACTGCTAGTCTTCTGGTCCATCTCCGTGTGTTTATGACAGAATGACTGAGCCAACAGCAGTAAACCCAGCGGATTATGCTCACCTCTGCGATGTGGTTGACCAACATGCTAAGCTGATCGATCAGCTCCGTAGTGAAGTTCCGGTTCTCCGCAAAGGCATCCAAGACGTTGCGGCCCTGCGCCGCGAGGTTGCGGAGCTAAGGCAGGAGAACGTGACCCTCCGCGGGGCAGGCGCTCAGCCGGCAGTTGCCACGCCCGTCGCAGCGGCTGTTGCGCCGCCACCCCCCTCCCCTTCTGATGTCTTCATAGCTCTACCAGATAAGTGGGATGGCACGGATGGGAAATGCAGTGTGTTGTTAACATCATTGGATCTTGTGTTTGAGTTTAATTCCATCAGATACTCCACAGACCGATTGTGCGTTGCACTTCTCGTCTCGTTGCTATCCGGGCAGGCAGCTGAGTGGGCCACGGCAGTCCTTCGCTCGGATTCAGATGTCGCCTATTCATACACAGAGTTCACCCATCAACTAAAGCTAAATTTTGAACATCCTGCTGCTGAGGTGGAGACCGACTCCAAGTTATATCATCTGCGGCAGGGAGGCTCGTCCATGAGCCGCTACACGGCAGATTTCCGAACCCTGGCTGTCCAGACCGACTGGGGAGACGCCGCCCTCCAGACAGCCTACTACGAGGGACTGGCTGCGCGCATCAAGGACGAGCTCGCTGGACGAGAACTTCCAGCTACGTTGGAGGGCTTAATTCAACTCGCCCTCCGAATCGACCAGCGCCTGCTCGCCCAAACCAAGCCAGCTCCTCGCACCCTGCCGTCCATCACGCCATCACTGCCCCATTTCATATCCCGACCCTCCTCCTTCTTCTCTCACACACCTGTTCCTGAAGCTCGCTCCTCATTTGCAACTGCACCTACCAGATCAGTCGGTTCTCCACCTCCCGCCGTGGTTGACACCGGAGCCGGGGAACCCATGCAATTAGGACGCGCCTCCTTAACCGCTGCAGAACGGGAACGCCGCTTCAGAGACGGTCTCTGCGCATATTGTGGATCGGCAGCACACCACAGAGCTATCTGCCCTCTGCGTCCGGGAAACGCGCAGGCCCAGTGAGCAGTAGGAGCAGCTCACCGGGTTCCATCCACCTCTCTGCCACTTTGACCAACTTTTCCCGTATCATGGTACGAGCACGCCTCCAGTTTGGCCACAAACGGGTCGAAAGTACCGCGTTCATCGATTCCGGCATCGATCACCTCTGTTGACGGTTGGCCCCTCTCTTCCAGCCTCATCACCTCTCAAACACAGCCAATCACCCTCATCATCAACCAACACGAAGAACAGGTTCAATTCTATGTCACCTCCATCTCATCTCCTCCCATCATCCTCGGTCACCCGTCGTTGTTGCAGCATGACCCACTTATTTCTTGGACACAGAACTGGATTCTACAATGGGGGCCGACCTGCACTGAACTCTGCCTATGGGTCCGGGCTGGGACGTGTTCTAGGGAGCCCGAGGCCCCCGAAGTCAACACCAACACCTGGCTGAAGTGTTTTGTAAACAACGCGCCACCCACCTACCTCCTCATCGTCCTTACGACTTGGCAATTGACCTTCAGCCGGGTTCGGTCCCGCCCCGTGGCCATCTCTACTCACTATCTTCCACCGAGATGCAGGCGATGGAGGAGTATGTTTCCAGCACCCTTCGCCAAGGTACCATCCGGCCCTCCTCCTCACCTGCCGCCGCGGGGTTCTTCTTTGTAAAGAAAAAAGGAGGTGACTTACGTCCATGTGTCGATTATCGGGGCTCAATGATATCACCATCAAGAACCGACACCCATTGCCGCTTACCAACTCTGCCCTGGACGCCCTCTGCCCTGTGCCACCATCATACTAAGTTGGACCTCCGGAGCGCCTACAACTTGGTGCGCATTAGAGAGGGTGATGAGTGGAAAATGGCCTTCATCACCCCCACAGGACACTATGAAAGCCTGGTCATCCCTTTTGGACTCCGTAACGCACCTGCTGCATTCCAACAATTCATCAATGATGTTCTCAGAGACATGCTAGGCCGCTGGGTGTTCGTCTACCTAGATGACATCCTCATTTACTCCCGGACTGTTGACGAACATGTCCAACACGCCAAGGCGGTCCTCAAGAGATTGCTCGCCCATCAACTGTATTGTAAGTTGGAGAAGTGTGCTTTTCACGAGCGCTCCACCACGTTCCTGGGTTTTGTTATCCCGCCCCAGGGTGTGGCCATGGACCCGCAGAAACTGGTAGTTGGGCGTCATTGGCCCCTACCCAAGACCCTCAAGCAACTTCAACAGTTTCTCGGGTTTGCGAATTTCTATTGTCGCTTTATCCGAGACTACAGTACGGTTGCAGCTCCTTTAACTGCCCTGACACGACCATCTTCTCACCCCTTCACCCTCAACTCTGCCGCCATCTCCGCCTTCCAGGAATTGTGTCACCGCTTCACCACCGCACCAATTCTCCTCCATCCAGACGCGAGCAAACCATTCGTTGTGGAGGTGGACGCTTCGGATGTGGGCGCCGGAGCCGTTCTCTCCCAACGAGGTCCAGATCAAAAGCTGCACCCTTGTAGCTTCTTCTCCAGAAAATTTTACCCCACTCAGCAGCGATACGGGGTAGGGGACCGCGAGCTGTTGGCCATAAAGTGGGCTCTGGAGGAATGGTGTCACTGGCTCCAGGGCATCAGAGAGCCGTTCATCGTCTGGACCGACCACCAGAATCTAATCACTAATAGCTGGGATCTGGAGACGAGGGTGCGCCAGGCACAGGCTGCGGAGACCGAACAGGCAGGACGGAGGTCATCCAATGGGGGCATTCCTCCCTCCTCCTGGACACCCCGGAACACGTCGCACTCTTCAATTCATACAGCGCGCCTTCTGGAGGCCCACCATGACCAAGGATGTTCACGAGTTCGTCCAGGCGTGCCCAGTGTGCGCCAGGGCCAAGGATGTAAATCAACCATCTCCGGGCGAGCTTCAACCACTTCCTGTTCCCCGTCGGCCCTGGACACACATTGCCGTCGACTTCATCACGGGCCTGTCGGTTTCCGAAGGAAAGAACACCATCCTCACCATCGTCGACCGGTTCTCCAAAGCTGTGCCCTTCCCGGGCTCCCATCAGCTAAGAAAACAGCCGAGCTGATATTAGAACATGTAGTCCGCCTGCATGGGTTCCCAAAGGACATCGTCTCGGACAGGGGGCCTCAGTTCACCTCAAGACCTTCTGCCGTCTGATCCATTCCACCTGTAGTCTGTCCTCCGGCTACCACCCACAGACTAATGGTCAGACGGAACGGACCAACCAACAACTGGAGCGCTACCTGAGGTGGTTTGTCGCCGACCGTCAGTGCTCCTGGGCTCGCTACCTCATCTGGGCTGAACTATCACACAACCTCCACGTTTCATCCGCCACCGGCTTAAGCCCATTTGAGGCATGCCACGGCTTCCAGCCTCCGATGTTCGACCACAAAGAACCGGAGGTTGAAGTACCGTTGGCCCAACAGTTGATCCGTCGGTGTCGACGGCTATGGAACCAAACAAACCTTGCCATCAAACGCGCCAACACCCGCTACATCACTCAGCACCGCCGTCGACACCCACCGAGGCGATTGTACCACGTAGGTGACAAGGTATAGCTGTTTACAAAAAATCTACACCTGCAGACAGAATCCAGGAAATTATCACCTCGCTTCATCGGTCCATACCGCATCACCCTCCGAATCAACCCCTGGAACCTACCAGTTCCAGCTGCCTGCGGCGCTCCGGATCCACCCAGTATTCTATACTTCTCAGCTAAAACCCTTCACCACTTCACCTATGATGTGCTCGCGCTACATCCACGTTTGGGTTTACCATCCACGCTACAGGGCTAACTGCTAGTCTTCTGGTCCATCTCCGTGTGTTTATGACAATTTTGTTTTAAAACACGATTTATCTGAAACATTTACTACTGATGTTTCTAGTATAGGTAGCCTACAACTTATCATTGTGCAAACTGTATTTGTTTCATTGTATTAAATTAGTTTTATTCTGCATTAGTTAAAACTGTTCAGTCATTCATTTATCACAGTAAATTACAGTAAATTTAAATGGTGTTAAATGAATTGCCTGAGCTTATTGAGGACAAATAAATATATTTTAGGTAAAATAAATATATAGGAATACTCTAATTTCAGGAAATAATTATGAGAGAAGTTGTCAGCAAAGGAGAAAAAGAGAAGGAATAGAGTACCAAAGAAAGAGAACTGAGAAGATTTATAGACACCCTGAACAGAGGCAAAATACAAAACATAAATGAGTTGAATGAAAGAAAAAAAGAGGCATAAAAGTGGGCTAGGAAAAAGGCTCAGAAAAAAAAGATCAAGCACAGAAAGAAATCACGAGGTAACTCGACACACCTTTAGACAGTCCTCTAGACATCAGTTTTAAAGAGCAACATACTGTAGCAGCCGGAACTTTAAAGAGAGGGACAAGCTGAGAAAGTAAATTTTGCGTAGAAAGAAAGCTCACAACGAAAAAGACCCCAAATCTCCTCGGACACTGACTGAGAAAAAGTTACAGAGGAGTAAAAACACTAACCCCTCAATAAAGAAAACTCTTCTCTTTCATAATGCTATGAATAAATGATTGAAAACAAATGGGCTTTCCACTTATAAGGGTATCAAAGCTAGAATTTTATTTCTAGTTAAGTGCATGAGTTTGGACCGACAAAGCAATATGAGAGAGAAAGGCAAGTGAGAAAAGCCAGATTTCTTCATTTTATTATGCAAGCTCTTCAGGAGCTTTTTCTAAACAATGCAAGAATGACAACTGACAAGCAGGACACCATCACGGGGAAAAAAAATGGTGAAACCTCCAAAAAGCTTCTGAATAGATACCATGAAAATACAAATTTTATGTTGGACGTCCTAAGATCATTTGACATGGTGAAAACAAGCAAACGTGAAGATACTTGAGCAACTAGGATGTTGCTCTCCTGCAAGAGAGACTTGCCTTCTGTGTGCGTGCAAACTCTTGTAGACAAAAATGTTACAACTGGAAGGTTGTTCCAAAAATGTATTTTAAATAAAAAATGTTTTTCCCCCAGTTCTCAAGAATGACTGATATTTTAAGCGAAATTGCTCCACCCCATATATGAGAGGTTTTTATAACCCTTCAAATAGTTTTACAAGCGCTCCAAAAAAAAAAAATAATAATAATAATAAAAAAATTACAATAATTTAGGACTGCACAATGCCTTATAAAGAGTCATGAACCATGGTTGAAATTTATTACCTACCTACAGTCTTGTTCAAGCGTTGGTACCCCATTTTTTTATTTTTGTGTTTGTAAAAAAACAATTAAAAAAAATAAATGACAAAAGTGGGTCTTTTAGGAAAATACAACCTTGGACAAATAATATGAAACTTTTCTCACCATGGCATTACTTATTTAACAAAAATGTAACCAAAAAAGCAACAAAAAAAAAAAAACCCCACATGGCCAATACCAAGTCCCCCCTTACTGCTTCAACTGGATTTAAAAGGATAGGTTGTGGCCAGGTGCTGCTAATCATCAGCCTTTGATTAACTGATCAGTTTGCATGTCTGGAGCATTCAGATGTGTGTTAACACAATGTCAAGAGGGAAAGATATAAGCAGTGGTCTTGGACATCAATCTCTTATAAAAAACATTTCCAAATAATCTGGAGGTTACATCCAAGCACATTCACCCCAAGACCATATAATTAGAGAAATACAAAAAAATCTCAAATAAAATACAAGAGTTACATCTGAGACCCAACAGCATATTAAAAGGTAAAGTCCATGACAGGACAGTCAGAGATGACTGAACAGGTAGTAGCATTTTTTGAAGGTTTGTCAGGGGAAATAATATTTTGTCAAAATAAGAACACATAAGCGAGGCTGGCAAAACTGCATCTGAACACACCACCAGGCTTCGAGAGAAATGTCCAATGGACAAATGACACCAAGGTGAAGTTGTTCGACCTTAATGGCTAGTGCCATGTTCGGTGAAAACCAAACAGCATTTTAGCAGAAACATCTTTATACCCAGCCTTCCAAGCACAACAATTGAGGGGTGATTTTGGTGATTTTATAGAGAATAGGGCCTGACACCTTGCATTTAAAAACATTGACCATAAACTCCTCCGTATATCAGATTATTCTAGAGGCAAATTTGAGGCCATAGGTCCAACAACTGAAGCTTGGTCGAAATTATGTCACGCAACAAAACAATGGTCTGAAACAATGGTCTCCAACAAATCTACATAATAATTGCTGAAACATAAAAAGAATCATGATTTCGGAATAGCCTGGTCAATGTCCACCTTTCAAAACTTACTACTGTCCACATGCTTTTTCTTCCTTCATTTTTTGGTTAAATAAATCATGTCACTGTGAAAAAGCAATATTGTTGTTTGTCTGAGGTTGTATTTGCCTCATACTAAGGTCTGCTACAATCAGTTGATTTTTATTGTTTCTTACACCCAAAAAAACAAAACTAAAATAAACTTCCTGACAAACTCCCTATAATTCTTGATTAAGGATCAAATTTGGGAATGTGGGAAAGGCCGCCACGTCACTTTTTGTTGTTATAATAACCTCCACACTTCTGGGAAGACTTTCCACTAGACTTTGGAATGTGGCTGTAGGGATTTGCTCCTTCAGCCTCAAGAGCATTAGTGAGGTCAGGCACTGATGTCAGATGAGGAGGGCGGGGGCACAATCAGCATTCCAGCTACTGTATTCCCAAAGGTGTTTAGTGAATTGAGAAAGCCACTCTTTGAAAAGTTCTTTGACAACTACATTTGAAAACCATGTCTCAATGAAGCTTACTCAGAGGCAGCATTTGGAATTCGTTTGGGACTCTTAATTCAAAGAAAAGGAACTGTAATGCAACAATATATAAAGATATTCTATAGAACTGTCTGCTATTAACTTTGTGGCAACAGTTTGGACACCAACATATAGTCTCTTTTTAAAAACGTTTACTTGTATGTATGTACGTACGTACAAGTAAACATACATACTTGTACATACATACAAGTACACATACGTAGTATGTGTACTTTTTATGTGTAAAGTTTACACTAAATGTATTTCAGAGAAAGCAATACTGAGCAATTACTGAGATTATGGTGAGCTCATCAGAAACTCCTTGAAAGCATGAGTTTAATTTTAAGCATACAATTAAAACCTAGAACAAACCTTTTATAAAAAAATATGTTGGGTAAGGGAATCAATAAGAAAGCATGTGTGTGAAATTTTGTAGCATCTGTAATTTAACTAAAACAGACTAGTCGCATATTTGCTCTCACCTTTATGCTTGCTAGTTTGGACACTCCAGTTAACTTTAAACCTGTTTATTGTTACAGAAGTCAAACTATCATTAATAACCTTATTTTACTTTAACAAATGTAAGCAAAGTCTCAATTTATTTTAGGTGGAACAAAATTGAGAAAACACTAACATGAGATGGCTAAAAGTCCCAACCACAATGAGTGCACAAAAACAAACAAACAAACAAAAAATATTGTGCTGGCGGACGGCCAAGTGTGAAGGAAGCGAGAGTCAGGTATGTGGGAAAGGATTAACACCTGAAGAGAATGTCGATAATTGACTGTGTTTTGCTTTGAGTTTACATTTAAGGGGAAACTCCCCCTCTCTCTCTCTCTCTCACACACACACATCACGACACTCAGCTATGTGTGATAGCTGAAAATCATCATAGATCCTCCTCCACATTTCACAAGATGGGAGAGAAAATGTGGCTAGTAGGCTTTCCATATCAAACCATAAGACGTCCAGGTATTGGCCAAAGCTGAAACTTGGACTCATCAGAGAAGATGACATTACTCCAGTTTTCTAGGTTGAATTACTGTGATGTTTTGCATTTACAGAAAACAAATTGAGACTTCACCTGTAAGATGAGAATGAAATAGTCAACAGGCTTGGCACGCTGATACAGGTAATGCTGATGTGAGCGCTTGTCATTTTCATTGAACCGTAGATCCTGGATGACATCAGGATGCTTGAGGATTCGCAGCAAAATCTTGTCGGAGATCTGTTGTGGACTGAAGAGGCTTATCTCTGGGAAAAATATGCATACCATAAATTTTATTTAGATATATAATATTATGTACACCACAAACAGAATCTAGCCTTTAGTGAATAGTTCTCCTTAGGTAAATGAGATGTGGGGAATTCAGGGCCATAAAGTTTTATGGTGAACTGGTGTTTGGATGTTGTCTTCCCCGACTCTTACGAGTTTTCTCTGGTTTTGTCTCTGTTTGCTTCCAGTTCGCCTTTTAAGTTATGCCGTTGGACTGCAGGACGTTGGATAGCTGGACTGCAGTCACTTTGATAGTTTTAGGGCCTAGATTCCCATAAACAGTTTTTTACGGTTTTCATCAGGGAACAGTTAAATCAACCAAACTGACTTAATTTTAACTAACATTCATTTCCTATCTTATAGTGGCCCATTTAACCTTACAGCACAGAGGTATAGAAGGAATTAATATAGGTTGACCTATCCAGTATCACCCAAATAAGGATGGTTTCCCTTGAGAGTACTCTTTTTGGTTCTGATTAAGGTTACTTCCTAATGTCATCAAAGACCATAAACTATAATCTTTAAAATATATACACTAAAATAAATGTATTAATATTTCACAAATTATTAATAGGCATAAATCTAACAATTATGAATAATGTTTTACATATTAATTAAATAAGAAAAAAAATTATTGTACGCAAATTATTTGTAGAACATCTAATTCATAGAAGATACACTGAGCTCACCAGTTGCCAGGAACCGATGAGCGGCTAAAAGCAGCTGGGGAGAAATCTTCACTTTGGATTCACTTTCATGTTTGAAGGCCGAAAAGTCCCTCTTATTTTTATTTGGGTCCACCTTCTTTCTGGTTCGGTTATCAGCTAGGAGAGAAACATCAAGCATGAAGCTAATCAATCAGAAAGATACGTGTGTGTGTGTGTGTGTGTGTGTGTGTGTGTGTGTATATATATATATATATAGCAACTCACTGTATAGATCCGACTCATCCAGGATCTCTGACTTGATGATCTCTTCAATAACATCTTCCAGTGTCACTAGACCCAGCACCTCGTAGAACGGGTCTCCCTCTCCCTCATTATTTACCCTCTGGACTATGGCCAGATGAGATTTGCCTGGTAGAGAGAGAATAAAACCAATTTAGACAACTTATTTTCTTATTCATTTAGAAAATCAAGTACATTGTGTTTTATTTATGTGGTGTCCTGAGAAAACCCCTCACATTGTAAAATTCTGACATGAAGGCTTTTCTGAAATATGTTTCTCTTATGAATGCATCACGACCAGGAGTTAAATTGTAGCACTGTAAAAATTGACAACAACCGAATTGCCTCTATTTTAGGGAAAGTTTAGTCTTCCTTGCTATTAAATTAATATGCTAGAAATACCCTTAAAATATCCAATTCTTATAATTCTTAAAATAAAAAAAAGTTAATTTACCGGTTACATAATAATATCATATAAATAATACAAACATTCACTTGTTCCTAAGATATTGTGCTAATGATAATCTTGGATAGATGGACAGATGCACAGACACAAAAATAAATAAACTGAGGGACAGCCGATTGCAAAAATTTTAACTAGACAACAAGGGCTCTGATTTACTAAATATTAATGCTTAATTAACACGAAGAGTAACAGGATCAAATATATTTCAGACATTTAACCTCCCTCCTGTTTGGATCAGTTACAAAATCTAAATCAAGCCATCGGCTGGTTATAATGATAATTGGCAACAAATCCTATTCAAGCACTCATTCTTGAGATATGGTCCCAATAAGAATCTCGTACAGATGGAGGACACTCAGTGGCAGAGGCATATATTCAGTCCCTGTAAATAAACTTCGAATTAACATCTCTGTTTGCCAAACAGGATGAGAGATATTAAAGAAAAATTTTAGGAATTTGACCTTTCTATGACCGTAATGTTATGTCCTGTTTGAAACAATTCCAAAATCAAATCAGTTGAACTGCTGGTTACACTGATTGTTTAATGTGAGGACTATAATCATTCAAACACTTTTATGAGATATAGCTCTCATGAAACCCATCACATAAACAACCCTAAAACAGATTGCCTTCATCAATCAGTGGCAGTGGAGGAACTGCAATATAATGTCATACCGCTGATCTTGTTAGCAGACAGATTTAATTAATTGCAATAATTTTCTTATTGACTAATTAGTTAAGTGAACAGTCACACACACAGTCACACACAGTCACACACAGTCACACACAGTCACACACAGTCACACACTCACACAGCTCTGGAAAAAATAAGACATCACTGTACTTTACTCCAGAAAACCTCTGGAATGTCATTAAGAGGAAGATGGATGGTCACAAACCATCAAGCAAAGCTCAGCTGCTTGCTTTTTTGCAAAAAGAGTGGTATAAAGTTACCCAACAGCAATGTTAAAAACTGGTGGAGAGAATGCCAATGCATTCATGCCAATGCATGAAAGCTGTAATTGCAAATCGGGGTAATTCCACCAAATATTGATTTCTTAATGTTATTTAGCCAAAGCAATAACACAATTTATATACATATTACTTGCATTTTGTTTTATTTGAGTTATTAAAGCACTGTAGATACTGCATGATCTTGGGTTATTTTGATGTGCTTTAAATTTACACTCTAAATAACAATATTTATCTTTTGAATTTAGAAGAAATATTGTCAGCAATTCACAAAAAAAATGCACCTATAAGAAAAAAACATAAGAAACTAAATTAACCCCTCTCCCCAGAGCTGTATATTAGAACACACATACACATACATGCGCATAGAGGCTTATTCAGCATTTATGGAAGGAGTCTCCAGTGTTAATACTGTGTAACAACTTGGCCAGCGGTAAAGTTTCTCTGTTCTTTGTCTCAAAACAAACAAGTAACATGAAAAGCTGCAATTCTGTTTAAAGTTCTGATAAACCGGTATTCATTTTTCATCTCGCTAGCGATATTTGAATATTTTGCTGCAAGTTCTCAGTGAAATGCTGCCTGTTCCTTTAATCTGAATTAAGTGAAGTAAACTGTTAGTTAGTTTGTCAAAACTAGACTGCATTCACGCCGATCACAGCTTTGCTGAACTAAATGTCCTGTGCTGAACAGTACGAATTTAAATTTGCATACTGAGACAGGAAAAAGGGAGACTTGTTGGACAATGACATGTTTGTAGATACTATACTGTAAGTGATACCATGAACATGAGCTTTTCCACTGACATTTTCCACTGCATTAAATATTGCTAAACCAATTGTTCCGTAACAGATTTTTACGTCACTGATTTTCATATGACATCAAGCCCTGTTTTTTTTTTCATTCCTTAGATAATGATGAGTAAGCTTACATTTACATTTAGGCATTTGGCAGACGGTCTTATCAAGAGCAACTTACAAAAAGTGCTTTAAAGTTTACATTACTGGATAGATGTTTACTGGGGGGTTGGGGGGGGGGTCTTGTAAGTACTGGAGAAATAGATAAGTTTTGAGTCGCCGTTTAAAGATAGTCAAAGTCTCTGCTGTACGAACATCTAGAGGAAGTTCGTTCCACCACCTAGGTGCCAGAACAGAAAAGAGTCCTCGATCCCTGAGAGATGGTGGGACTAGGCGAGCAGTGCTGGAGGACTGGAGGGAACGCGGCGCAGTGCGTGGTGTGATTAGAGCAAAGAGGTAAGTGGGTGCTGGGCCATTTTTAGCTTTGTAGGCAAGCATCAGTGTTTTGAATTTGATGCGGGCAGCTACAGGAAGCCAGTGCAAGGAGCGAAGGAGTGGGGTGGTGTGGGAGAACTTGGGAAGGTTGAAAACGAGACGTGCTGCTGCATTCTGGATCAGTTGCAGAGGATGAGTTGTGGACAGAGGCAGGCCAGCCAATCTTGCGTACTTAACCTAGTTACCATGCAGTAAACAATGTGTATACAATATTATGCAATGCTGATCAATAAAAAAAACTAACGTTGGTCTATAAATAATTACTCAGTTAAAAAATGAATAAAAGTTTAATAAAAATAAACATTTAATAAAATATTAATTGTATGCAATATTAACATATGTCAGCTGAAATACTAGAGTAGTAAAATTCCATGTCCTCATAGGGATTTTGAGGTCATATTCAGGTGGTGTCCCGACATAAGTAAATGCTTGGGAAAATTTTAACATTTGTTTGAGGATTTGATAGCACAGTCTCCTTGGTATAATTATCCATTTCATTATGGTCCAAAACATCCAAATCAGCATACTTACTACTCCTCAGATGTCATGTTTTACATTAATCAAATAAGGGGGTGATCAAAACTCCTAGATTGATCAGCAGATTATCAAGCTTATTAAGCAGAAGCACATATAATTAGACAATGTGATACCCTGCTAGGATATGTTTGTAGTCCTGCCAGCCACAATCAAATAAGAGTTATGTCTCAGAACCACAACTGTTCATAGTGTAGAAGCCTAACCTATAACTTCAAAACCTTCTATTTTCATATATTCTTTAAACTGTGAATTTGAACAAATATTTAGCAAAAAGAATATAATACATCATAATTTATTAATAAATAATAATAATTACATTTATAAACGTCATGACACTGTAGTCCAACTGAGTAGAAATTACAACGTCAGACATTTCACTGAGGATTATAACAAGCGTTTACTTTAGAACCAGCAAATGATTATGGCAGCATAAAACACTTATGGGATTTCAATAATTAATGTGATTGTACATAAACACTGCAAAGTAAGCCAGTACAGCATTCCTGTGGTTATCGATTCAGCTTGTACACTGAAAAACAGTTTCAACAGATACAACTTCTGCAATTCAGTTTTGAAACTGCTAATAAATATAAAGAATGACTGACCCTTTTTGAATTCCTCTAACATGGCATCCAGTTTGGTGTCGTGGAAGACAACATGGACAGGGTGGTTGTAAAACTTGGTAACCGTTTTAAGTGTTGTGCAGTCATCCGGATCAACAAAGGCCAAATCTTTTACATACAAAATGTCTACTATGTTGGAGCGTTCATCTTCATAGACTGGGATCCGTGTGTAGCCGCTCTCCATGATCTCGGTCATGGTGTGAAAGTCAAGCACAGCATCAGATTTGATCATGAAGCAGTTGTTCAGTGGTGTCATGATATCTTCAACTGTTTTGGTCCTCAACTCCAATGCACCATGAATCATATTAAGCTCTTCCTTTTCCAAGTCGATGTACGGTTCCGTCACCTTCAGCATTCCCAGCAGCTTCTCCCTGTTGTACACTCTGCCAATTTCTTGCCCCAGAATGCAGTCTAAGAGCTTGCTGATGGGAAACGACAATGGGAAGGTAAGGAGCATAAAGAACTTTGTCAGCACGATGGTGTTAGCACCGACTGCCAAACCATGGCGTGAACAAAGCGCTTGTGGCACGATCTCACCAAAGATCACAATGCCCACAGTGGATACCACTACTGCGCCGATGCCGGATCCAATAAGATCATCCAGCAAGATAGTAAGAGTGGTATTTACAAGGACATTGCCAAGCAATAATGAGCAAAGCAGGTAATTCCCCTTGCTACGAATGGGACTGATTTTCCGTGCATACCTTTTTTCTTTATCAGTACCACAACTCTGCACTATTTGTAGCTCCATCGGATCTAACGCCATGAGCCCCAGATTGAGTCCACTGAACATGCCGGACAGGGCAAGCAGGCATGACACCAAGATGATTTGAAGCCACAGAGGGAGTAGAGAAGTCCTCTCCTCTACAACCTGTAACCTACCGTCGTTATCTGACAGCAGGTGCCACTTGCCTTCCGGACTCCTGATGCACGCGATGTACTCCCGCTCGCGCTCAGTTTTGCGAAGCGGCTTAACGGTTACATTCACCACACCTGATGTCCCTCGGCTGCTGACGTTCATGTAACTCCCAACACTGATATCTTTGGTAAAATCGACACAAGTCCTGTTTACCGAGTCTCTGTCATCCTCCTCTTCAACGAGCTCCACAAACCGGATCTGGGACGCGGAGTCCGAACTGAGCTGCAGCCCGTAAACCCTGAGCTGGACGCTGCTCTCTTCTGTCACCTGAATGACACCGTCCTCAATGATTGTGGCCGGTTTGTTACTCCTCTCCAGTCTCATACCCAGTATCTGGCTCCAGCCTATGACCGTCGTCTCCGTTTGACCGCAAACAGCGCTCCAAAGGACCACAACCAAAGTTAATAAGCCGCCCTGTCCGCTCCACTGTGTGGCCATGTTTGTTTCGCTCATTCAGAGCGGCGCTGCTACGTCACACGCTTTGACGTTAATATTATCTGCGCATGCGCAAAGCCAAACACGCGCAGGTAATCTCTGACTGCGGTTTCCCAAATAACTTGTATATCCTCTTGAGCCCCCAATGTCATTACATGAGGACATGACATTTTCTTCCAACTTCATTTTCTATATAAATATCCTTGTACCATTCTCATATAAGCACTGTTTTATATATATAGCCTATACTCTATAGGCTGTATAATCGATTCATTTATTTTCGGTGTTCCTAGGGCGTGAGCTGATTTAGCATTCGCAATTGATCTATTTTTCGACTCCAGATCCACTGCGTCCCTGAACAGGATAACGCCGTTACAGGTAATTTGGTACGTTTTTTCTCTCTCTCTAATTTTGCCTGTTGTTTTGCTGGTAAGTGCTAAACATTTAATCACAAAATCATTTATATACACTGTAAAGAAAGAGTTGACATACATTTAATTATATTTCATTAATTCACCTTCTGCCTTATGCATCGTGAATTTGAAGCCTGTCCAGGGAACACTGGGATTGAGGCTGGAATACATCATAGGAAGGTATATCATATTATATCGGGCAGGGGCGTTTTTAGGATTTTCATTTAATAGATAAAGATAGATAGATGTTTAACACATGTTTGGCTTGTTCAGAATCAGTACTCAAACGAGTCTTCCTGATCATACACATGCTCACTGTTTACTGTATAAACCCTTTTCTATGTTCAAGTACAATCAGAAAAATGTAACCAGAAAACAGCATATAACTTAAAACCTACATTGATTAGCAATTTAAACAACACACCTATGAGGCTGTACGAGGCCTATAATAAACTGTGTGGGTGCCAATAATGTCAAACATTTATCTGTTAATTCGTTGAAAATACTGCTGTTTTTTGTTGGAAACTGGCAGACATAAAAATGTGAAAAATACCTTCTGAAGCAATGACTTCAATCAATGTTGGGAACACAGTGTTAATGTGCATGAGATGCTGCCCATGTTCTATTCTTAAC
Organism: Clarias magur; assembly: GCA_013621035.1. Lineage (NCBI taxonomy): Eukaryota > Metazoa > Chordata > Actinopteri > Siluriformes > Clariidae > Clarias > Clarias magur. The sequence goes on along the minus strand of QNUK01000027.1, from coordinate 287,347 downwards.
TGCTGCTCATTTGGAGACCTAATCCCATGTGACGTAAACCTTCCATCTACAGTTAAATATAAATATTAAAACTTTGATCATCATGTTACCTAGTTTAATTTAGGGTTTTAGCTTCATAAATAAGACAGTAGTTTCTATATTCAACCTCTTAAAATTTCATAGCTACTAGACTAGTTATTCAAATTCATTAATATAAACAAACATTGTTTTAATGTAATTAAACAAAGCATCTTTTTAATATAATTCTTTTTTGTTTCTATTCATTAATAACAAATACACTCTAAGGCTAATAAATGTATTTTACAATCTGGGACATTATTCAATACAATACAATATTTATTACAAAAAAACAGGATTTTTCTGTCTCTGTAAATCACACTGCTATGCTGTTAAAACGAGTGCATTGAAAGTCACTGTTTTTAATCATTTATGTGCATAAATCCATGATAGTTAATGCCACATGCACTGTACAATGTTTTATATAGACAGTTAGGTTTAAAACAGCAACAGCATGATTGTTTTATAAAGTAGACTATAGGTTGAAAGGCGGGGAGGAGCCAAAGTCTGTCATCGTTTTCATATGAAATTTAAAGCGGATGTGGGCGATCACCAATTTGTGTAAAGTTTATGGCAAATTTTTAGGGGGGCTGAGTACAAATGTTAGGCCTACATCTAGATCTAGGCATTTGGCAGACGCCCTTATCCAGAGCAACTTACATTTTTATCTCATTACATCTGAGCAATTGAGGGTTAAGGGCCTTGCTCAAGGGCCCAACAGTGGCAACTTGGTGGTTGTGAGGTTTGAACCTGGGATCTTCTGAACCGTAGTCCAATGCCTTAACCACTGAGCTACCCCTGCCCCTAGTGATGCTTATGAAATAAGCAGCAATTTAACTGTTTGATTACACACATGGTTAAACAAAGATCATTAATGAAGTTGTTCTGGTTAATCCCAAACCAACAAAGAGATCAGCTATCCCAAGCAAAAAGTGCTTACAAAGTGTCTACAGGATCTTGTTCTTGAACTTATCAATCTATGGGAGAGTACATTGTAAACAAAACAAACAAATAAACATGAAACTTGAAGAATAAGATTTATTAGTCCAGATCACAATTTCATAGGTCAGAGGCATTTTTTCAAGAAAAAATCAAACTTGACAAATAATAATAATAAAAAAAAAACTATAAATATTCTCCCCCATCTCATTATCACACTAACTCGAAAAGCAATACTCAGGAAAATCTGGCAGCTTTGGAGGCATACAGACAAGGAATTTGGACAATCTGGAAAATTAATTTAAACTTAGCAACACCCCCTGGATTTCTGTGATTTTCTGTTTCACTTCTGCTTGAATCTTCATGCCAAAACCAATAACACTAGCATCACTAGCAAACTGCCATCTAGAATTAAACATGAATGAATGAATGAATGACATCTGAAAACAAGACAGATATTGACTTCATTACTCATCTTAATAAGCAGCTAAGGATAAGAATTTCACACTGAAGCTGATGATCAGAGCAACATCCACTACTCCCTGCAATCCTGATCCATGAGCTCCAGACTTCGTACCGACTAACCGACTCTGATTCCAACAGAAACATGTCAATGCCTCTATAGTCAGAGCCTTAAGAATCCCTTTCCCTCAAGGGATGGACCCTCAATGAAAGTCATCTGCTGCCCTTCACTCTTCTAACCTCTCTGTTAACTCTAAGAGTTATCGGCTATTGATGTTGATGGCTATCGGGCCATCATGCTGAAGAGCTTTGTCTCCTTACCATAGAAGGCTCCCATACTGCTGTATTCTCCGGACTCCCTAGGCTGTTGAAAGATCTTTTGCACAGGGCGCACCACAGGTCACACAAGTCATATTGGAAAATAATAATTTTATTGTGAAAAATAGGAAAAGGGAAATTGTTTTAAGAAGGGAGGAAGGAAAGGGGAAAAAAGAAGTGAGGGAGTGATGACGTCAGGCAGAACAGAAGAAGAGACCTCCATAGGCAGCGGCTTTTGCAGCTCTGGCTGTCACGGCCAACTGGCCCTGCCTAGATTTTTTTGGGTGCAGTCCCAGACGGGGAAAGGTGCCTTACAAAAACGTGTGGGAGCTTGTGTAGTCCTTTTGCGGCTGGCTTTGATGTGGCGATCAAATGATGGTGCGCAATCTCCCTGATCTCTCCAATGTCCCCACCGAATATCTTGACCTCAAGGAGGCCTTCAACAAATTTCATTCTGCCCCTCCCCCCACCCACTGATCCTACGATTGTGTCCTTGACTTGCTACCTGTTCCACCCAAGGGCCGACTCTACTCATTGGCATCACAAGAAAGAGAAGCAATTAACAAATACATAACTCTCATCACAAGGATTATCCATCCCTCCACACCCCCACAGGGATTTTTCTAGATTCTTTTTCATGCAGAAAAAAGGTGACTCAATGAGATAATGGTGAAGATATTCTCAAAATTTGTTCTCCGCAAGGCCTATCATCTTGTCCATAACTGCGAGGGTAACTAATGGAAGACAGCCTTCAACACTAATCAGAATCATAATCGGGTTTTATTCGCCAAGTATTTTGAGATACACAAGGAATTTTGTTCCGGCTGTTTGTAGCTCTCGGAGTACAGACAAACATAACAAACACTGTACACAGTGGTTTTTTTTTTCTCATGTACTGTGAGAGCTACAAACTCTACAAAATCTCATTCAACACTAATGCCACAGGCATCTTTCAGGCCCTTATTAATTTAATGATGTTCTCAGGGATGTTTTATGTTAGAACTGATGTTTGGCATGCTGAAAATCAGCATGGACACAATGTCGTGCTTGATGCATTTGAACTTGGCATCGTGTCTTGTGAGAGCAAAACATAAAAAAAAAAAAAGTTGGCTACTGATGAACCAGTTGCATGTCAAAGACACAAAATGTGAATTTCACGTGCAGACAGTTTCTTCTCACATACATCATCGGCCCATATGCCCTACGGTAGCTGCATTAATCAATTGGCCCACCTGCTCCACTATCAAAGGATAACACTTTCTAGCCTTTGCAAACTTTTACCGCCAGTTCATTAGAGATTTTAGGACAACTGCTGCCCGATTTACTGCCCCTCTATAAAAGAAAAACAAACAACAGATGACCAGGCAATCCCTCAAACAAGATTTCACATTGGCTCCCTAATGACCCATCCAAACAACTGTCCTGGAAGTAGGTTCTTACAGTATGTCAGGATACAGTACCATCCACAGACACATTGCTAAGTAGAGGGAAAAAACAAGGGAGTCATCAATTTCTGTTACAGTACATCGATTATTGTGATTATTGAGGCCTATTCCTCCTTTGGGCTGATTATGCACAGAACTTATTCATTCACAAATTTTCATTCAGCTGACTCTATTCCAGTATGTACTGGGATGTCAGAGGAGACACCCTGGTGTATGAACCAGGTTATCAGGTATGGGTAGTGACCAAAGGTATGCATGGATCAAAGGAGTGCAGAAAGTTATTTTATTGGGTCTTTTAAAATTTTGAATTTGAGTTGAATGAACACCACTCACAAATGTACAAACAGGCCTTATCACCAGAGTCAATAAATGGGATAATAGTTCAAAAAGTACTATTTGCATTAAACTTCATAACCAAAGAGTACACATATACTACACAAGCCTAAGAGCATACTACTTCAGATGGGTAATTTACTGCGGGTAGGAGTTAGATAAACTCATGGAAAGTAGTAATTCTTTCTTTTAAAATAGTTTTTGTTGCATTGACTGCTGTAAATTCAGGACTTTACATTCACCACTTATAACTACATTACTGTAATTAAAATTATGGATTTTGCCAAATCATTGTAAATTGTACATTAGCCAAATCCTTTCCTGACAGCAGTGCAATCAAGATACATGTGAAAATGATACAACTACAGTTTAGCATTTTACTTATTAATTGATAATGCTTCACTTGTCAGTCAGCTGAAGTGGCGTTTTAAGTTGCACTTCAAGTAGTGTATCAGGGACGAGGGAATGGACCAGACTGGCTAGCCTTTCCTCCCCATGCCTATCAATGAGCTGTAAGCGCCCATGACCCTGGCACCGGTTTACCAATGGTCCTTCCTTTTGCCACTTTTGGAACTTTTTAAAACCATTGCATACCAGGAAAACCACACAAGACCTGTTGGTTTGGATATGTTCTGAACAAGGTATCTTGCCATCACAGTTTGGCCCAAATTCTTGCCCAATTTGCTTACATTAACTTTAAAAGCTGACTGTTCACTTGCTGTCTTATATATCCGACCCCTTGACAGGTGCCTCAACTAATGAGGTATCAATTTTATTCCTTTCACCTTTCAGTAATTTTAGTGGTTTGGTTTGTCTGTGTACTTGACATAGCAGTGGGAAGTGTTTTTCTCTTTCTCTGGTTTCTAAACCTACTTGTTCTCCATTTCACTTATCTGAGAGTCATTACAAGATATTTGCTTGTCTGGGGTACTTTCTGGGGCTGTTATTAAATTTGACCTCAAATTTCATTACAACTGACTGATTTTATATTGAGGTCTATGGGTTTACATAAAGCTGAATATAACAACTGACGGCTGACCACTTAAAGGAAACAAAAAATCTTAAGGTCTTAAAGGAAACAAAAATCAAAATAGTAAGTATATTGAATTTTAAGACAGTGGCATGGTTCTGAATAATAGCAGCAGTATTTAAACAGAAACTGTAACAGCAACAACAATAATGCAGATATATTTACAAACCAGAATAACACCACAAAACATTCAATTATAAACAGGAAATCAGCCACTTTGTCTGTTTTTTAGCCACTTTGTAATTTTTTCATCCATGTGTTCCAACAAGTTAATAATAATTTATTTTAGTATTAATTGTGTGCCCTGTGATGGATTGGCACCCTGTCCAGGGTGTACCCCACCTTGTGCCCTAAGTCTCCTGGGATAGGCTCCAGGCCCCCCGTGACCCTGAATACAGGATTAGATGATGAGTGAGTGAGTGAATGAGTATTTCTTGTAGTTGGAGAAAACATTTGTTCACACACTTCTGATATATCTGCAAACACAATCATTTAAATTTTCTTTGACTTTTTAAGGAACATTAAGTGTTTTAAATTTGAGTTGGTTTTCTATAAAGATTCAGTATATCACTGATCCGTGGTTCTTAGTTGTAAAGTACAGAAGGCTGTGTGCATGTTGAGCAACAATTAAACCTGCCATTTTAGTAAGATTTCTCTTGAAGATGGTATTGAGATTTGTGGTGTCTGGATAAGACACCATGCTGTAAATAAGAATCATATCATATTTGAATTATTTACTTAATAAAGATCATTAATTGGAACATGACATTTTGTATTTATTTTTCAACTAGAAGGAAGCAGTTATGTAGAAGGTGACAAATGCTAATTGAGACATTTGTACTGATTTAGCAGTTTCACATACTTTATAATTTTCTCAAATTCACCACTACAGAAAACACCAAAACATACTTAAGTATTTTATGTAGTGTACCACAAAGTTGTACTGTACCTTACTCTGTAACGACACCATCTGCAGATACCAAGGACACCCACAGGGTTAGTCCTGTAAGTACTGGAGAAATAGATAAGTTTTGAGTCGCCGTAAAGCAGAAGGCAGGAATAACAGCAGAAGGTAGAAGTAATGCATGCACAGCCTGAAGAACTGCTCACTACTGAATAGAATAGTAATAAAAACCCTATTCAAGTGTACAACAAAAAGCAGTCCTACATGACAACTTGCAGGAAATCCTGGAAACTCCCTTTTTGCACACAAAGAACGATGTCAAACCAGTAGGTGTGTCACATATTCAGATTTAGACGCAAGTGCAGGTTGATGGGGCATTATTAAACTTGCCAAGCAATATGACATAGATCAAGATAAGGGTGCAGAAAAGGCGATCAACAAACAACATAAACAGGCAAGCGCACAGTTGAAACAAGAAGCAGAATCAAAACCAGTGAAAGATTCATCAATCCAGTAGCTTGGTGATGACTTCTCCAAATACAAAGTAACAAGGACCTAGACATGTAGACTAATTAGGGTGCAAACTGAAGACAGGGGAAAGCAATCATGACACACTAGGGAGACAACCAGTGATTAAGCATGGGAAGAGATGAACCAAAGCAAAAGGCACATGGTGACAAACAACATTGGACAATATGGAAATATGTGTCTTAATGTTGCAAGCTGCTATGAGTGGGGGTGATGAGGTAAAAATATGGAATCTGAATCATGATTGGACCATATAAGCCTGCTACTGAATTAAAATGCTGGTCCTTCTTTTGCTTTCAAATGTATTCATCATATAGATTTAGGGCTGCAACAACTAATCGATAACATCGATAATTATCGATAATGAAATGTAATTTACTGTGGTTACTTATGCATATATCATTTTATTATACAAAATTACATTATTTTAGCTTATTTATATCTTAACAACTGAATGTCAGTGTATTTTTAAAACAAATATATATACAGTATATATTGTACACCGTCAATTTGCCATCTACAATTATTTTATTGTTAAAAACAAAAATGTTGATTTACATAAAATGCTGTGCTTTGCATACTCAAAAGCTGTTATTTATTTATTTATTTATTTCAGAAAGAGACAACTCAGCATAAGTGAGTTAATAAAAAAAAAAAAAAAATCCCCAATGCACTCCTCAACAAGCAGTCACTATAACTGATGCCATCCTGAGTATGTTGGTAACTGACTTGCGGCCAATGTCAATGGTGGAAGACGAAGGATTTTAAAATATGATTGGCATCCTTAATCCAGGATACATACTTCCATCAAGGACCCACTTCACAAAAAACTTTGTCTTTCATTTAAGGTTTAAAATGTCAAAATTAAAGATCATTAAACTCTATATTTTTTTTAAGTTTACTTTTATACATAACTAATACCCTGGTTTATGGTTTTATATAGTTATAAGCAAAACATCAAATTAAAGAAGCGGTTAGTTTTTATTCGATTAATCGATTAATAGAAAAAATCATCGCCCAAATAATTGATTATCAAAATAATCTAATTCTATACCACTTATTGGGCCTGGGGTCTATCCTAAAGAACTCGGGGCACAATTCATATAAAGTAAATTTTTAGACACTTTGGTAAATAATCTAGTTTATCCATTTCATTCCATAAAATCATAATACTCCAATATTGCACTCTGGTCCATTATGTCCAAATACTGGAATGGTCAACATCCATACAATCTATGCATGAGGGCTGTTGACATCAAATAGAATTTTTGATTGTGCAGAATGACATGTATCTTTATGTAACCCTCCGCTACAGTAATGCACATATCCCAGTTTGACTAGTGCTTGGATACCAACAAGGTAGAAAGTTTTCATCGTATGTATATATAGGTCGGCTGGCATTACGTGGTTCGGAGGAAACATGTGATAGTCTTCGGCCCTCCCGGCTGAGTGGTAGTAGTAGCCTTAATGTGGGAGCCCCCTAGTGACGGGGAGGAATTGGACACTCGGGGAAGAAAACTCGATTGGAAAATCGGGGGGAAAAAAATGTTTGCACCAGTCTTTGGCAAATGTCAATTGGTTTTATGCCTTCATTCATGGGAAATTTCATCACAAGTTCTGGACTGTCTTAAACACCTCATATACAGTATATGATACCTCATGCAATAACATATTCACTGATTGCAGCCCGTTTGCACCAGGATCACTCTGAGATAATAAAACACTTGGAGCTTATACAGCTGATTATTCAATGGGATTTTATGGGGTTTCATTTGGGTGTATTTAATTTAATTTGGGTTTTATAGGGTTTTTGTTGCAGTATCATTTGATTTCAGTGGGTTTGATGGTGTTTTATGGGGTTCTTAATGAATTCAATATAACTTGAAATTCAAGTATCCACAGTATCATCTAAAGAAGCATCAACATAAAGTTAATCATCCGAGGATTCCACAAACATACAGTGTTAAAAATGAATGTGATACAATTTCTAAAAAATGTGTATTACCAATTTACTTGTATTTAAAACAAATTCAGGTGCCCAAAAGTAAAAAAAAAAGAGAAAAGGAAAAAAAGGCAAAAAAAAAGGGTTGATGAAAAGAAAAAGAGAAAGCAAAAATTAAGAGAAAAGTTCAAAAGGAAAGTGAAAAGACAAAAGAAAACAAGTGCAAAGAAAGAGAATCCTGTCTTGAAGAGATAATGGAATTTTTGTGTTGTCACTACCGCAGCTCACTTCCTCACAGCCCTGCAATGGACTGTCTATAACAACCCAAGAGTCCACAGATTAGTCTGGTTTGTGTCCCATCTCGGACCTCAAGGCTCTATAGAGAATAATGAGGACCACCAAGAAGGGTTGAATGGTCTGATTTACACCATAGAATTGTGGACCACACGGGCGAGTGTCAATTCTGGTAACCTGGGTTCCAGAACTACAAGTTGTGCAGGGGTTCCCCTGACTTCAGCAGCATAACTTCCTTCACTAGTCGACCCAACCTTTTGCATCTGGAGTCCCAGTGCTCCCAGAGCTGCCTGAAGGGGATCCAATCCCCTACTCCAGCCCCACATGACCTAGGTGACCTATCACCTGTTTCACGAGACTACTGTGACCTCAAGGTGTTTTCTAACCGGTAGGCCCAGAAACTGCTTCCCCACAGACCTTTTGATAGGGGCAGGCTGTCATTCTATATATGTTAAGAAGTCACTCCCGTTTGGGTAGATCCATTCTTCCACGTCAACAACAGGGGCAGGTTTCTTTTTCTTGAAGAAAAAAGATGGGGAACTTCGTCTCTGTTTACAATTCAATTCTATTCAATTTTATTTATATGAGGGGGTCAAGCAATTTTAAAAGAAAACCTGCAAAATACTTAACCTTCCAGCAGGACAACGTTCCCTAAAATACAGCCAGAGCTACAATGGAATGGTTTATATCAAAGCATATTCATGTGTTGGAATGACCCACTCAAAGTCCAGACCTAAATCCAATTTAGAATCCGTGGCAAGTTGTGAGAATTGTTGTTCACAGACACACTCCATCCATTCTGACTGAGCTTGAATTATTTTGGAAAGAAGAATGGGCAAAAATTTTATCCTCTAGATGTGCAAAGCTGGTAGAGATGTACCCAAAAAGAATAGCAGCCGTAATGGTTCAGCAAAGGATCAGCAAAAGATGGTTCTACAAAGTATTGACTGTGAGGAGCTGAATACAAATTCATGCCACACTTTTCAGATATTTATTTGTAAAAAAAAAAAAAAAAAAAAAGTAACCATTTATCATTTTCCACTTCACAATTATGTGCCACTTTGTGTTGGTCTATCACATAAAATCCAATTAAAATAAATTTACATTTGTGGTTGTAACGTGATGAAATGTGGAAAAAGTTCAAAGTACATTTGCAAGGCACTGTACATGAAGCTCTTTATTTAAAATCTAAATTTATAATATAGCTCTTTATAACATACACTCATCATAGTCAAATTTATGTACTCAACATGTACCTTAATCTGCATTGACCATTATTACGTCAGTCTTGGACCACTCACTTTTTTCACTGATGTCACTTCCAGTTGCCCTCTGTATATCTCATTTGCACATTTCAATTTACACTATGCACTGAATATTCATTCTTATTTGTTTATATAAGGTTGCGTCTGGAAGGGCATCTGGCATAAAAACTGTTTTTGTGCAGAACGAATGGTCCGCTGTGGTGACCCCTCAACGGGAGCAGCTGAAAGACTAACAACATACAGGGGTTGAACAATGAAACTTAAACACTGGCCAATTTAGTGTTGGAGGTTTAATGGCTAAATTTGACCAGTCTGGTGGCCAATCTTCATTGATTGCACATTCCACCAGTAAGAGCAGCGTGTGAAGGTTTAATTAGCAGAGTAATAGCACAGTTTTGCTTAAAATATTGCAATGCACACAACATTATGGGTGTCAGAGTTCAAAAGAGGACAAATTGTTGGTGCGCATCATGCTGGCACATCTGTGACCAAGACAGCAAGTCTTTGTGATGTATCAAGACCCACGGTATCCAGGGTAATGTCAGCATACTACCAAGAAGGACAAACCACATCCAACAGGAGTAACTGTGGACACAAGAGGAAGCTGTCTGAAAAGTATGTCAGGGTGCTAACTCAGATTGTGTCCAAAAAACATAAATCCACAGCTCCCCAATTCACAACTGCTTGTGATACGCACGGGAAGACCTTCCCGTTTGGAGATAGCGTGGGATTATTTATTAAGAAACGTAAAAGGAAACAAATGAAAACTGCAAAGGATCTATGGGAGAGAGAGGGGTTTGTGTTTTATGCACAACTGAGCGTGCACGCTGAACTGATGCGTGCCGCTCTCTCTTTCACTCTCTCTCTCGCCGGCGTCTTAAATAGACAGAGGCAGGGGCTTTGCCTCTGTCTCTGTACAGCACACTATCTGTGTGTCTGTCTTTTATTTTCTTTCTTTTTTTCTTTCTTTCTCTCTTTCTTTCTTTGTCTTTTTCTTTGTCTTTGGCCCTGATACCTTACCGGTGCTACCTAAATGATCGCACGAAGTGCGCCTGTATCAGGTATCAGGATCCTTAAATAGACACGCCTAGGACAGGGTTTAACATCCCAGTAGCCCTGAGGGGCAGTAAAAAGGCCCAAGTTCAACTCGTTTGAAGTGCTTATCATTAATGTTGCACTCAGCGAAATACATAATAAACCCTTGCTACATTTTGTCCTGGCCACCATGTACAGACCCCCAGGGCCATATGCCGATTTTCTTAAAGAGTTTGGACATCTGCTATCAGACCTATTGCTTAACTTTGCTGATAATAGGAGACTTTAACATTCATGTAGATGATGCTAACGCCGCTTTAGCACTCGCATTTATGGATTTGCTAAATTCCTTTGGGGTTAAACAAAATATAAAAAGACCAACTCACCGCATTAATCATACACTAGATTTAATTATATCCCATGGTATAGATATCTCTAATATAGACATTCTACCTCAAAGTGATGATATCACAGATCAACAGCGTAGCTGTGCCTCCCCACGTTATAAATTCGGTAGAAATATTAATCCGACTACTAAAGACAGATTCACAAGTAATCTGCTGGACCTGTCCCAATTTCTTATCAGAAGTGCAGACGATCTAGATGAAGTGACTAGCAGCATGGGCACTATTTTTACCAGTACATTAGACACTGTTGCTCCCATCAGATTAAAAAAAGAGATAAAACACTTGCACTACAACAGTCACACTCGCGCCCTAAAGAGAGCAACCCGTAACCTCGAGTGAAAATGGAGAAAAACTAAATTAGAAGTTTTTAGAATCGCGTATAAAGGTAGAGGTGCAGCTATAGACAGGCTTTAAAAGTGGCTAGGGCCGAGCATCTGAGCCAACTGATAGCAAGAAACCAAAACAATCCCAGGTTCCTATTTAGTACAGTGGCTAGCCTAACAAAACCTAAGATGCCTGCAGGGAGTATCCCATCACAGTTTAGAAGTGAAGACTTCATGAACTTCTTCAATGAAAAAAATCGATAGTATCAGGAAGAAAATAATGGAAATTCAACCTCTAACAGCATCTCACGATCCAGTAAAAAAAAAAAAGCTTCACAATTAGATTTTCAGTGCTTTACAGGTGTAGGACAGAAAGAGCTGTATAAACTTATCACCTCGGCTAAATGAACAACATGCTTGCTGGATCGAAACCCAATCAGATTTTTAAAAGAAGTGATAAATATAGCTGGAGCGCCACTTCTAAACATTATCAACTCTTCATTATATCTAGGTCACGTCCCTAAACCTTTCACGTTGGCAGTTACTAAGCATCTTATTATCTAATTTAGACCCAAATGATATAACAAATTACAGACCAATTTCAAACCTTCCGTTTATATCAAAGATATTAGAAAAGGTAGTATCAGCCCAAATATGCACATCCTTGCAGGAAAACAATATCCACGAAGAATTTCAGTCAGGTTTCAGGCCCCATCATAGTACAGAAACTGCACTAGTTAAAATCGCAAATGACTTGTTTTTACTGTAGCTTCGGACCAAAGCTGCATCTCAATTCTTGTCTTACTTGATCTTAGTGCTGCATTCAACTCTATAGATCATAACATTCTCATAGATCGCTTACAAAATCACAATGGTATTCAGGGACAGGCGTTAAAATGGTTTAGATCCTACCTGTCTGATCGATTCCATTTTGTAGATCTGAATGGAGAACAGTCTGGTGTAATGCCAGTGAAATATGGGGTGCCACAAGGGTCAGTTTTAGGACCTCTGCTTTTCTCAATATACATGCTTCCCTTGGGTAACATCATTAGAAGACATGGGATTAGTTTCCATTGTATTGCTGATGATACCCAGTTATACATCGCCACAAAACCAGACAAAATACCCAAATTGTCTAGACTAACTATGTGTATTCAAGATATAAAAGATTAGATGACCAATAATTTTATTTTAATAAATTCAGATAAGACAGAGATATTACTTAAAGTATTGGCCCAAAAACCAGTACACGCCAGCTCTCACAATTCAGCTTGCATTTAAAAGGATGTACTGTTACCACCAGCTCGACAGTGAAAGACCTGGGTGTAATATTAGACAGTAACTTATCCTTTGAAACTCATATCTCCAACATCACATAAACAGCCTTTTTCCACCTTAGAAATATTGCCAAGCTTAGGAACATTTTATCTGTATCTGATGCAGAAAAGCTGGTTCATGCATTCATGTCCTCCAGACTGGACTACTGTAATGCATTACTCGGTGGCTGTCCTGCATCCTCAATTAACCAGCTACAGTTAGTCCAAAATGCAGCCTCCAGGGTTCAAGTCAAGTCAATTTTATTTATATAGCGCTTTTAACAATTGACATTGTCACAAAGCAGCTTTACACAATCAAAAGAAGTAAGTTTGTATGCAATGTGAATGTGTATGAATCAAAATGATAAGATTGTCCCTGATGAGCAAGCCGAGGGTGATGGTGGCAAGGAAAAACTCCCTGAGATGGTAATAGGAAGAAAACTTGAGAGGAACCAGACTCAACAGGGAACCCATTATCAGGGAACCGGATAGCAGGGATTGATCAGCATAATAATGTGTAAGATAATGTGTAAGACTGCAAGTTCAGTAAAACAGGAGATGTGTTAAAATTAAAAGGAGTCCAGTTTGTTCCTGGAGGCTCACTGTAGGAAATTCTATTCCTGAGCTATCGAACAACTGAAGTCACAGGTCCCCAGAGAACAGTTGTCAGCATCAATCGAGGACAGGACAGTCTTCGTGGAAACCATCCCCAGCCACCACACAAATCCAGGCAGACCACACGGGGCATCCATGCGACGAGATCTCCAACCAGACGCAGGACTGGTTAGACGGGTCCAGAGGGCAGGTATATATACATTCACCCTATACATGTTGACTATGACCATACCTAACTGCCATCTCTCCTTATTTTCTGCTCTCTCCTCTCTCTCTCTCCCTCTCTTCTTTCCCTCTCCCTGTCTCTCTGTCGAGCTATACATGTTCGCTCCTGAGTTGCCAGTGATCCAGACCCCTCTGGAGCCGTCTAACCCGTCCTGGAGTCCTGCTTCTGGTTGGAGATCTCGTCGCATGGACGCCCCGTGTGGTCTGCCTGGATTCGTATGGTGGCTGGGGATGGTTTCCATTAAGACTGTCCTATCATCGATTGATGCTCTGGGGACCTGTGACTTCAGTTGTTCGATAGCTCAGGACTGGAATCTCCTACAGTCTACCTGAGCCTCCGGGAACAAACTGGACTCCTTTTAATTTTAATTTTAACACATCTCCTGTTACACTGAACTTCCAGTACACATTATTATGCTGATCATTCTTTGCTATCCGTTATCACCCAGATGAGGATGGGTTCCCTGTTGAGTCTGGTTCCTCTCAAGGTTTCTTCCTATTATCAAATTCAAATTTTCAAATTCAAATTTTATTTGTCACATACACAGTCATACACAGTACGATATGCAGTGAAATGCTTATACGACCGCTCCGTGACCTTAAATATTTTTACAAAAGGAACCTATAAAACAGATTCCAACAAAGTTACAAAATATATATATATATACATAAAATCTGAAGTATGAAAGAATGTGCTCTTGTCAGAAGTGGGATGCAATGTAATATATTGCGACTATAGTCTGTGAAAACTTGAGGTAGTTTTTTAATGAGATGAGGGGGGGTGTGAAAAGAAGTCCTTGAAGTGTGCAAAATGTGCATATGTGCATATATGTGCAATGTGCATTGACATAATTGTCCGTTCTGTGTGTGCAAGAAAATGCAAAGGTGTTTAGTTCAGTGTATTGGTTTGATTGAGAGACCGTATCGCCTGCGGGAAGAAGCTCCTTCTCAGTCTCTCTGTATTGGCCTTGAGGGAGCGGAAGCGCTTCCCAGACCGCAACAGAAAGAACAGTCCATTGCTGGGGTGGCTGAGGTCCTTCATGATCTTCCTGGCCTTGGTCCAGCACCGCTTGCTGTAGACAGAGTGCAGGTCAGGGAGCTCAGTTCGGATGATGCGCTCAGCTGATCGCACCACCCTCTGTAAGGCTCGTCTGTCCTGCATGGTGCTGTTCCCGAACCAGGATGCGATGTTTCCCGTCAGGATGCTCTCTATGGTGCAGGAGTAAAAATGGTGCAGTCAGCAAACTTAATGATGGTGGTGGAGCTGGTAGTGGCCGCACAGTCCTGTGTGTACAGAGAGTACAGCAAGGGGCTCAGAACACAGCCCTGTGGGGCTCCAGTGCTGAGAGTGAGAGAGGCTGAGACGTGTCCACCCATCCTTACACCCTGTGGTCTCCCAGTTAGGAAATTAGAGATCCACTGACACAGAGATGAGCTGAGTCCCAGATGCTCCAGCTTGGTGGTGAGTGTGGAGGGAATTATGGTGTTAAATGCTGAGCTGTAGTCAATGAAAAGCATTTTAACATAATTCCCCCTTCTAGTGTCTAGGTGAGTGAGTGTTGTGTGGAGGAGATGAGAGATGGCATCATCTGTGGAGCGGTTCGGGCGGTATGCAAACTGTAGTGGGTCCAGAGTGTTGGGTAGTGAAGAGATGATGAAGTCTCTGACCAGCCGTTCAAAGCACTTCATCACCACTGATGTGAGGGCTACAGGTCGATAGTCATTGAGGGAAGCAGGATGTGGTTTCTTCGGAACAGGCACAATGATGGACTCTTTGAAGCATGTGGGGATCACCGACTGAGATAAGGAGAGGTTGAATATCTCTGTGAACACAGGTGCAAGCTGGTCTGCGCAGGCTCTGAGGACTTACCATCTCAGGGAGTTTTTTCTTGCCACCGTCGCCCTCGGCTTGCTCATCAGGGACAATCTTATCATTTTGATTCATACACATTGCATAAAAACTTACTTCTTTTTATTGTGTAAAGCTGCTTTGTGACAATGTCAATTGTTAAAAGCGCTATATAAATAAAATTGAATTGAATTGAATTGAATAACTAAAAGGGAGAGCCAGAAGGAAACACAGACATGAGGGCTCCCTGAGATGTAAAGCAACCAATCACCTCACCGTCAACAAACTTGAGTGATCAATGAGAGTGGGGAAGACAGCATCTAAACATACCAGTTCACCAGAATACTCTACGTCCATGAGTCCCCCAGATCTGCTCCTTTACCTAAGGCTAATCTATTTACAAAAATGCTTGGCTAAATAAATAGGTTTTTAGCCTAGACTTAAACACTGAGACTTTGTCTGAGTCTCGAACGTTAATAGGAAGACTATTCCATAACTTTGGGGCTTTGTAAGAAAAAGCTCTGCCTCCTGCTGTAGTTTTAATAATACATGGTACTGACAGGCAGCCTGCATTCTTTGATCGAAGTAGGCGTAGCAGTTCACTCAAATACTGTGGCGCGAGACCATTTATTGATTTAAATGTCTTAAAATCGATGCGAAATTTCACAGGGAGCCAATGCAGTGTAGATAAGATAGGGGTGGTGTGCTCGTATCTTCTGGTTTTAGTGAGGACTCTCGCTGCTGCATTCTGTACTAACTGAAGCTTGTTTATACACCTAGTTGAACAACCAGACAGCAAGGCGTTACAATAGTCCAACCTAGAGGTGATAAAAGCATGAACTAGTTTTTCTGCATCATTTAGTGACAATATGTCTCTTATCTTGGCAATATTTCTAAGGTGAATGAAAGCTATCCTGGTAATATTATCTACATGTGCTTCAAACGAAAGGCTGTGGAATCTATAATCACACCAAGGTCTTTTACTGTTGCATTTGATGGAACAGAAAGGCCATCTAAAGCTACAGTGTGATCAGAAAGCTTACTTCTAGCTACTTGTGGTCCTATGACTAGAACTTCTGTCTTATCAGGATTAAGCAGAAGAAAATTAATTAACATCCAATCTCTTATGTCCTGCACATACTGCTCAATTTTAGCAAACTGGTTTTTCTCAACTGGTTTTGCTGAGACATATAATTGTGTCATCAGCATAACAATGAAAACTAATACCATGTTTACGAATTATGTTGCCCAGAGGAAGCATGTAAAGGGAAAAAAGCAGTGGGCCTAAAACTGAACCCTGTGGAACACCAAACTCCACTTGAGAACATGAGGAATGGTCACCATCTAAATCTACAAACTGATAACGATCAGTCAAATAGGATCTGAGCCACAAGAGGGCTAAATCCTGACTGATAGGATTTATTTATTTATTTATTTATTTATGCTATTTCTGTGTAGATGTGAACATAGCTGCTGTGATACTACCTTTTCCAGAATCTTGGAGATAAAGGGAAGGTTTGACATCGGCCTGTAATTAGAAAGCTGACAGGGGTCAAGGTCAGGTTTCTTGATTAGCGGTTTAATAAGCGCAAATTTAAAGGATTTGGGAACATACCCACTACTGAGTGAACAGTTAATTACTTTCAACAGGGGTTCTATTATTGCTGGTACTATCTGTTTGAGAAAATGTGTCGGTATAGGATCTAATATACAGGTTGACGATTTTGAAGAAGAGATGAGTGAAATTAGTTCCCTCGCTTCAAGGGAGTATTCAAGTAAAGTATTCTAAGTTCTGATGTGATGTGGTTAGTTCATCTGTATTACTTAAATTGTCTGGTTTCAAAGCCGACCGTCTAGGCGCGTGGAGTGGCTTTTGTGGGGTGGAGATCTTTCCCGTCTGGAGCTGCCGGAACGTCCGGCCTGGCGCTCACGAAGGCGGTTATCCACCTGGATGACTAGCCTATAAAACTCCTCCAGATTCTCTGGAGGATCACGTAAGGCTAGCTCATCCTTTAGCCGCTCAGAGAGCCCGTGTGTATACGCAGCCATAAGGTCATTAAATTGAGTACTGGAGGGGGTCGCACATTGGCATTTGTAAAGCAAATTTTGAGCAACAAAAAATAAACCAATATTATTTAAATGTTACAGGATCACCATAATCTTCAAATCTGGAATAAAAAAAAACATATTTATTTTTCAAAGCCACAGGAAGCTACAGCAGAAGGCGCGCGTTGCCGACCCCTGCCCTAGGAGGAGTATATAAAAATTCACTGGGTTTTGCAAATAGGCCAAAGTAAGTCTCCCTGTTGAGTACAGCCCATGAAATTATTCAGCTGAATGACATCTAGAAGTGTACCGAGTTTCACATAAATACGTCTATGAGCTATGCAACAAAATCTCCTGTGAAAGCCCTATGCCAGGGCCTGGACTCTCAAGCATCCTAATGGCAGCAGATTCCAAACTGTTGATTCTCATGACATTTGAGCATCCAGACCTCCGAAAAGGCCAGATGATGGAAAAAAAAATTATATTGCGTTCCACAAGACAAGCAAAAATTTGTAATAAATTGTGACTTGAAAATCGAGCAAGTCGTGGTTTACGAGGACAGAGTATCATGGTGCACGCATGCGCTTCGTGTTTTGACGCCGAGTGTCACATGATCACAACTGAGCCATGGTTTTTCTCTCTCTTGCGCTGCGGAATCTTAGTCTCTCACTAGTATAATTAACATCCGTGCGCACGTGGACTGTTTACTATAACACTGTGACCACGTGTGTGCATCTAAAGCATCTTTTATTTTGTGTGTGTGTGTATGTGCGTATACAGCGCGTATGTACTGTTTATTATAACATACGTGTGTGCACGGGTGTAAAGCAAAAGCAAGTCTCATTAGCGAGGTTAAAGATCCATTTTCTCTCTCTGTCTCTCTTTGTCAGCACTGATTCCATTATGTGTGTGCGTGCGCGTCATTGGACATCATGCCCCTTTACACTCACCCCTCCTCTCGCTTTAAAACCAGTTTGTCTCATCTGTTCCAAAACCATGGTGCTAATTAATGCAGTGATGTGGTACACCACTATAAGATTAATCTCGGGTCGTTAGAGCAAACATATCTGCAGCAGTCCAAGGCACAGACAAGTAAAAAATTTTGTCGCAATAGGCCCACGGGAAGAGAAGATATGCTAATCTAAATGAAACAAATACAACAATCAAACAAATGCTTTACTTAACTGACTTGGCTTGCAAAAATCAGATCCATAGAATTTGCTCTGTGATTTGGATAATATTTCTGTTTGATAAGTTTTTTTCTCTTATTAACTAGGCTTGAAATGCAGATTTTCAAGGAATTTGCTTTGTGACTGGGATTTTCATTGTCCTACTTATTATGTTACATAGGTTGCAAATACAGATTTGGAGCACCTATTTCGGTTTGTATTTTAGCTTATTTTTAGTGTATTCCATGCAAACGAAGTCACGGTCACAGTTAGCTAGCTAATAGAAATGGGTAGACGTTTAAGTGATTAAGCGGCGATTTCACACTGTGGTCACGGATCTGTTTCCGAGTACACATGGCCCCAGGACCAGTTGATTTTTGTCTGTGAGAATGTAATCGTTCTGAATCGTTCCACGCTCGGGAACGAATCCCTGGACCGATTGCAGAGGTGGTTTCGGGAACGGAAGGCGGGGCATAAGTACGCGCTCAAGCTCTAAAGAGGAAGTGACGTAATTCCAGTTCGACTATGTACACAAACAAACGTGGCTGCTGAGGAAACTCTGTGAAGGAATGCCGAAGTATAGTATTTGCTAGAAATTTAGACAGATGAAAATATCCAAAGATAATCGGACACTACACATAAAAACCCCAATACTTACGGAAGTATCCGTAAGTTTTTAGACGCGCGCGCATACAGCAGCACTGAGCAATGCCGTGCAGACTTAAACAAACTGAAGTGAGGAAAAGATAAACAATAGGATAAAAACCATCCAGTGTGATCGAGTCGGAACCCCTCTGACCCATAACAACATCTACCTTCATCATCCGAACCGGACAGCGTGGAGCCTGGTCCAGCAGAGAGATTATATGTATCTATGCTATTTGTTGAACTTTATTCTAGCAGGCATTATATTTATTTGTAGTATTTCTTGCATTTATTTATTCATTGTTTACATCTGTGATTAATTTACAATTTACATACACACTTTATTTTTATGATAAATAAGTAACAATTTTAAATAACACTCGTGCTATGACTAAAGAAAGTAAGGTCTAATGAGCACTTTATTTCTATTTGACTGTAAATCAGAAGAGAATGTAGACACACCTGATTACTCACCTTACAGAGTAGAGTTGTAAAGTCATTCCTCAGTGCCTCGTGTAGTGTCCGTGCAGCGCGCGCTCATTTCACCCTCTGAGAGCCGACGTTTTTGTCACAAAAATATTAAAACGGAGAATTAATAGGTGTCTCACAGTTCATGACCCGAGTGGGTGTTTCTTCTTCTTTCTTAGTTTTTTCCCGCGAAAAACAAACCAACTACCTGCGGGGGGATTGGGGAGGGGGAGAAATCGTGCTCGGGTACAGAACGGAACAGATCGTTCCCAGTGTGAAAACGCCCTAATAGATTCAGTCTGCACTGTTTTTGTTGGGTTGTGGTGTGATAATTATTTGGTGCACAATTACTTGGCTAACTAACCAGCCATGGAAAGAATGTCATGCACACTCGTAACACGACCGGCGCTAGGACCCGGAAGTAGTACGGTTGCGAACCAGGAAGCATAAAAGGACACAACATGGTGCTTCACATCACTCAGTCATTGAGTTCGCCCATGCCTTCGCTTCGTCGACTATATCGTGAGTACTCACCGATTCGGGTTGCTTCCTTGATTGAGCGTATGTTGCTAGAACGCGGGTTTACTTGTGTAGATCATTGCTCTTCGTGTAAGAGAGTTCTGAAACTAACGCGTGGTTATCCTGCCTACTCGCGCTACTTCCGCGTTTGGGTTTATCATCCACGCTACACGGGCCAACTGCTAAGGCTGTTGTGTTCATCCCTCGGTTGCTCATGACAGAATGACTGAGCCCAAAGCAGTAAACCCAGCGGAGTTTGCTCGCCTCTGTGATGTGGTTGACCAACATGGCGAACTGATCAATAAGCTCCGCGGTGAAGTCGCGTCTCTCCAAAAGGACCTCCAAGATGTCGCGGTTTTACGCTGGGAGGTGGCGGAGCTACGACAGGAGAACGTGACCCTCTGTGAGACGGCTGTTCAGTCGGCTGTTGCCACGCCCGTTGCAGCGCCGCCCCCCCTCATTCTTCTATTGTTTTCATTGCCTTGCCGGATAAATGGGATGGTACTCATGGGAAGTGCAGTGTCTTTCTAACTGCGTTGGATCTTGTGTTTGAGTTCAATTCCACCAGGTACTCCACAGACCGCTTCTCGTCTCATTACTATCCGGGCAGGCAGCTGAGTGGGCCACGACGCTTCTCAGATCAGACTCAGATACGGCCTATTCATATGGAAAATTCACCCCGGGAAACGACCAGGCCGGTGAACCAGGGGTGCAGTTCACCGGGTCCCCTCCATCTCGCCGCCACCACACCCAGCGTCTCGTGTCTCATGGTTCAGGTACACCTTCAATTTGGCCACAAACGAGTCCAAAGCTCTGCGTTCATCGACTCCGGTGCTGCCTGAAACTTTATTGACTCCCCCTATGCCAAAAAATTGGGGGTGGAAACTGAAGCGTTATCCCAGCCTGTTCGAATAACATCTGTCGACGGTCGGCCCCTTTCCTCCAGCCCTATCACCACCCAGACTCGACCCATCACCCTCACCATTGCTCAACACCAAGAATTAATTCGCTTTCACCTCACCCCCATCTCTTCACCACCCATCATCCTCGGATATCCATGGCTGCTACAACATGACCCTCTCATCTCCTGGTCTCAAAACCGGATCCTACAATGGGGGCTGACCTGCCTCGAACTCTGCCTATGGGCGCGGCTGGGACGTGTTCTAGGGAGTCCGAGGCCCCTGATGTCGACACCAACGCCATCCCCACTGCATATCGGGACCTGGCTGAAGTCTTTTGTAAGAGACACGCCAACCACCTTCTTCCTCATTGCCCCTACAACCTGGCCATTGAGATCCAGCCAGGTTCAGCTCCACCCCGCGGCCGTCTATACTCTCTCTTCGCCACCGAGATGCGGGCGATGGAGGAGTATGTGTCGTCCGCTCCCTGCCAAGGTACCATCCGACCCTCCTCCTCGCCCGCCGGCGCGGGATTTTTCTTTGTAAAAAAGAGTTTGGGCGACCTTGTGTCAACTATCGGGGGCTAAACAACATCACCATAAAAAACGTGGTGCGTATCAGAGAGGGCGATGAGTGGAAGACAGCTTTTATCACCCCTACTGGACATTATGAAAGCCTGGTCATCGCCTTCGACTCTGTAACACTCCAGCGGCTTTCCAACACTTTTATCAATGACGTTCTCCGGGACAAATGGGTATTTTTCTACCTAGACCATATCCTCATCTACTCCTGCACCGCCGAAGAACACACCCAACATGTCAGGGCGGTCCTCGAGATTGCTCGCCCGCCGTCTGTACTGTAAGTGCGCTTTTCACAAGCGCGCCACCACGTTCCTGGGTTTTGTCATCTTGCCCCAGGGTGTGGCCATGGACCCACAGAAACTGGAGGTTGTACGTCATTGGCCCCTACCCAAGATTCTCAAACAACTTCAACGGTTTCTTGGGTTTGCAAACTTCTATCGTCACTTTATCTGGGACTATAGTACAGTCGCAGCACCTTTAACCGCTCTGTCTCGTCCATCATCTCATCACTTTCAACTCAACTCCACTGCCATCACCGCATTCCACGAGCTTTGCCATCGATTCACCACCGCTCCAATTCTCCTCCATCCAGATGCTAACCAACAGTTTGTTGTGGAGGTGGATGCTTCAGATGTGGGTGCTCGGGCTGTTCTCTCCCAATGGGGTCCAGACCAGAAACTACACCCTTGTAGTTTCTTCTCCAAAAACTTTGACCTCACTCAGCGGCGATATGGGGTAGGGGACCGCGAGCTGCTGGCCATAAAGTGGGTACTGGAAGAACTGGCTCCAGGGCACCAGAGAACCATTTATCATCTGGACCGACCACCAAAACCTCATCACCATCAGGAATCTAAAACAACTCAAACCAAGGCAGGCGCGGTGGGCTCTATTCTTCGAACATATAATTTCCACCTATCCTACCGCCCAGGGTCAAAGAACAACATAATCGACAACATGAGGAGGACGTCCCCCAGGCGGACCCCGCCTCTGTCCTGCCACCTTCCAAGATCACCGGCCCGCTCCGTTGGGAACTGGAGATGAGGGTTCACCAGGCACAAACCATGGAGACCGAACCGGCAGGTGTGGCGCCTGGACATCTCTATGTACCCAGGAACATCAAGGCCGATGTCATCCAGTGGGGCCATTCCTCGCTGCTGTCGGGGCACCCAGGCATGCAGCGCACCCTTCAGCAGTACACCCAACGCGCTTTCTGATGGCCCTCAATGGCCAAGGACGTCGAGGAGTTCGTCCAGGCGTGCCCAGTGTGCGCCAGGGCCAAGACCTCCAACCAACCAACACCCGGGGAACTCCAACCACTCCCAGTTCCCCGTCGACCCTGGACGCACATTGCCATTGACTTTATCACGGGCCTGCCGGTCTCCGAAGGAAAGAACGTCGTCATGACCATCGTGGATCGGTTCTCCAAAGCTGTCCACCTGGTGGCCCTCACCGAACTCCCGTCAGCTAAAAAGACAGCCGAGCTGATACTAGAGCACGTAGTCCGTCTGCATGGGTTCCCTAAGGACATCGTCTCGGACAGGGGGCCCCAGTTCACTGCACGGTTCTGGAAAGCCTTCTGCCGTCTGATCAATTCTACCTGCAGTCTCTCCTCGGGCTACCATCCCAAACTAATGGTCAGACAGAATGGGCCAACCAACAACTGGAGCGCTACCTGAGATGTTTCACTGCCGACCGTCAGCGCTCCTGGGCCCGATACCTCATCTGGGCGGAACTGTCTCACAACCTCCACGTCTCCTCCACCACTAAGTTGATCCCATTCGAGGTATGCCAGGGTTTCCAACCTCCGATGTTCGAACATCAACAACCGGAGGTTGAAGTACCCTCGACCCAACAGTTGGTCTGAAGGTGTCGACGGTCCTGGATTCAAGCCAAGGAGGCCATCCAGCGCGCCAACATTCGCTACGCTTCACACCATCGCCATCAACACCCTCTGGGACAATTGTACTATGCAGGTGACAAGGTATGAACACATTACCCTCCGTGTCAATCCTGTCACCTACTGGCTCCAGCTGCCTGCGGTGCTCCGGATCCACCCGGTATTCCACATCTCACAACTCAAACCCTTCACGACATCACCCATGGTTGATTGAGTGTGTGTTGCTAGAACGCGGGTCTATTTGTGTAGAACGTTGCTCTTCGTGTAAGAGATTTCTGAAACTAAAATGCGTGGTTATCCTGCCTACTCGCGCTACTTCCGCGTTTGGGTTTACCGTCCATACTACACAGGCCAACTGCTAAGGCTGTTGTGTTCATGTTGTGTTTGTGACAAAGAACATAATTTTGGTACGGATGGATTTATTTGTAACACATGCACATAGAAATATTTTACTGGAGCATGCTAACATTTGATCCTCCTTTAAAGAAAATGACCACTGGCACTCTACATATTTGTTCAGATTTAAGGAAGGTTTATTGTTGAGTCCTGCTGTTAGCATGCTATTGGTATCAAAATCTCTTAAATATGTGCAATGTCTTGACTGGGATGATAACTATTAGTACATTTCACAAATTCCTACAAGGTATTTAAGCTCATTCACTCAGCTTACCCTTGCACATAAAAACATGGATGCTCCCCCAAACCAGAAATAACATACCTGGTCAGAATGTGGAGTAACTTTGATGTCTTTCATACTACGACTCTGAACCTGATCTAAAAGACAAGAAATATACACATCACTCACTTGTATAAACAGGTAGTATTTTTTGTAATGAAAAATAGCTGCTGGAAGATCAAGACATTTTCATCATAAATCATAATAAATAATCTGCTAAACATTACTTTATTTAACTCTTAAACCAAATACTCTATGGCAAGCTTTATATTTTCTATCTAATTATAAAATGAGCCAACTCTGACTTTTCATCTTCTTCATCTTCCGCTAGCTGTCAGAGTTTCCTCCAGGTTCCCCAATTACTTCCAACATGTAGTTGTACTGGTGACTCTAAATTGCCTTTAGGTATAACTTACCTTGTGTGTGTGTGTGTGTGTGTGTGTGTGGTGTGTGGTGTGTGAGATGCTTATGATGGACACATTCAAAGTGTACTCCTGTACTCATGCTGAGTTTTTATTTATGTGGAAGGTACATTACCTTCCATGTATCTCTACATTCCTGGGTCTTCATCAGGTTTTGAATTTCCAAACTACACTTCTAGAAACTAAATCGTGACTTTACAGAGCCGTGGTCTAATTTGGTTCAGGGGACGGTTGTATGCTTTCCAGTTTGGATGTCAAAAGGCCCTTTTGGTACTGAGAACGGGTGACCTGGAGAAAAGGGAAAAGAAGAGAGATAATAAATCAGAATTGATTTGTCATCTTTCATGACGCAGAATTCAAATCATGGCTGCACAAGAAGTGGAGAAAATGAAATGGGAAGTGGAAAGCATAATGTAGATAAAAAATTCCTTTTGCAGCTATTTGCTCTATTTCTTTTGAATTATATAGTCAAGAGAATCATATCACTGTCCTCTGTACTCTTCTGGTTGCTAGGGTTTACTAGTTGTCCAAATTTAAGTTAATCTTTTCATTCTGTTTCTCCTATTCACTTTTTTGAGAAATAAACTGCATCAGGTAAAGTCTTATGGGCAGGTTCATCTACTTGAGCTGATAAGATATTGGAATAATCCTTCTGTATACTGGCCAGCCTTTTGAGGTGCTGATAATTCATGAAATGATTGTTGCAACAGATTTAGATGTCTGTTCATAAAAACAGCAGTTCTCCAATATCCTAACAGCTGTTTGTGGAACACTGAATGTTTGAAGCGGAAATTCTGTGAGGAGTCACTGAGATCCTTTTCCATAAGAGTAATATTACCAATATATTTATTTAATCCTGCGGTAAACCTAGTAATGCTATATTGAACATTACATTTCTTTTAAATTGCATTAAAAGAGAAACCTGCACTGTGTGCACAGAAATAATGCTTACACATAACAATTATTTGCCTACATAAATGAATACAGTTATATATAAAACTGTTTTACTTCATGTTAATTAGGTAGTGGGAAGTTAGGAAACAAAAAAGAAATGATGCAATAAAGTTTTTAATTTATTCATTTTTAATATGCATTATTAATGCTTATGCTAACTAATGGTAAAGCTTTTATATCTAACAGCACAAAACTAGTAACTTAGGAAATTAGAATGCAAAACTGAGTTAAACATTATGATATGATCAGGTTTAACTCATGCCATGGTTGAAGCTGGATCACACTCGAAACCTAAAAAGAGAAATTTAATCTTTAGCTCCCACAGGAGATAAAGTACACTATACTGCCAAAAGTATTCACTCACCTGTCTTCACATGCATATGAACTTGAGTAACATCTGATTCTTAATCCATAGGATTTAATATAATATTGGCCCAACCCTTAGCAGCTACAGTATAATGGCTTTAACTCTTCTGGGATGTTGGAACTGGTGTGGGGTTGCTTTTAAGGAGTTAGGCTCGGCCCGTTACAGTGAGAGGAAGTCTTAATGCTTGAGTATATCGAGGCATTTTGGACAATTTCATGCTCCCAACTTTGTGGGAATAGTTTGGAGATAGGCCCTTACTGTTCCAACATGACTGCGCACCGGTGCACAAATCAAATTCCATAAAAAGACATGGATGAGCAAGTTTGGTGTGGAAAAACTTGACCTCAACCCGAGAGCGGAGACTGCGAGCCAGGCCTTCTCGTCCAAAAAATGCACTTCTGGAAGAATGGTCAAAAATTCCCATAAACACACTTCTAAACCTTGTGGTGGAATGCCTTCCCAGTAGAGTTGTAGCTGTAGCTGTTATAGCTGCAAAGGGTGGGCCAACATCATACTAAACCTTTGGATTACGAATCGGATGTTATTCAAGGTCATATGCATGTGAAGGCAGGTGAGCAAATATAGTTTAAGTCACTGTGCCACTTCTTAGTGTAATATTACTCCTACCTTAACAAATTGCAGGTCGCAAAGGGCACGCATGTTGAAGTCTGGTATATATTGGGGTGTGGAGGCACTGTTGAGCTGTGAGCTGCTACTGCAGGGGGACAGTGAGTCTACTCTCTCTGTGCATCCCAAGGAACCTGAGTGATTCAGACCACTAAGGTTTGAAGTAGAACGAAACTCTGAAACAGCCAGAGAAAGCTGTGTCAGTTGAGATAAAAAGTTCCAACACATCTTACTGCCACGCTGCCACACTCATTTTCAAATGTGTGTAAGGTGGTGGATAATATTCACACATTCTCAAACATCTCAAACACAATATGGGTCAAGTAGTACTTACTGTGTGTTTGAATAAGTTAAGCAAGAACACATCAAACACCATCATCAAATAAACCAGGAAAATGACTGGATGATGATATGACATTATGGAGACAAATCATCCACACTGCCATGTGATTATGGTGATTAAATATACAAAAAAAATCATTAGGACAGCGACAGACAACTACACTATGAATTAATCCACTGGCTCCCTCTAGAGGTCTGTTAGTAACTGTTATTACCTACATTACTACTGCAGTGCTACTTTTGTGGGCACACATGAGACATCATAAATAATCAATGCTGATGGAAGCAACAGTAACAAGGCATACAAAATGGAGAACGAGAATATGATTTTCTGCTTTTTTGAATATTTGTTAAAATTATGGAATATACTGAATGTAGTTTAGCTAAAAGCTGTGCCTTATTTTGATATCCATACTAACCCACATTAGAAAACACTTCACTTATTTCACAAATCATGAGATTTATAGTTTCACACTATTTAATTGGACACCATCAATTTTGGTTTAAGGGATGGGGGAGTGGTGTGAAATTGTAGCATATAATTTAATAAGAAAATAGAGAAATAAAACTCCAATGCAATTCAGGCCATTTGGTGGATCAAAGCTTAATGCTTAAGTCAACAAGTCCAGCAAGTCGCATCTTAACAATGTTACGTAAATGCACATTGCCTGACCCAAAAAATAGTCAAACATTTTAGAAAGGAAATAGAAAAGATAATATATCCCTCAAATTGTGCACCGTAATCAAAGATAAAGGCAAACATCATACTGTTACTTTTCTTTTTGCAAGACAATAACCTTATGTTATTGTGACCTGTGTGAATTACATTAGCTCAAAATTTTGAATAAATCGGTAGATATTAACATGACCTACAATAATTTATACATAGTGTGTCATAGTGGCTGAATTTTGACATTTTGGCAAAAATTATGAGAAAAAATGCTTTTAAGCAAAATTTGTTTTATTTTGTATTTTTTTGCCTTTAACAGAATTTGACATATCTATAGAACAAAATAGATTTTCCCCAAAAGATAATATATTAAAATAATAACATAATATAATATAAAATAATAATTTGTTAACAGACATCATGCTAGGTTCTAACTTTTAGATTGCAAAGTGTGTGTTGCTCACACAATCAACATGATAATATTTTTGGATATGTATCATAATGTGTAAATGGTCTAAATACGAGCTACCATTTATCCATAAGGCAAATGCGCCAGTGACAGAGTATGGACATGTACAGCACTTAATAGTGTTGGGTTGTTGGGTCTGGTGACTTCCTCTTTACATTGGGTGAGTTTACTGGCCAATCAAGCACAGGGATACCATGGTTCTTAACCCAAGTAACTGTGGTTTATGGTCTGCCCATTGGACTACGGTTCAGAAGGACCCAACGACCACCGAGTCGCCACTGTTAGGCCCTCAATCAATGCCCTTAACCCTCAACTGCTCAGATATGTAATGGATAAAAATATAAGTCGCTCTGGATAAGGGCATCTGCCAAATGCCTAAATGTAAAACCCTCAATAAAAAAGATTTTTCCCCCTCAACCAAAGCTTGTATTATAGCTAGAAATGAAAAATTAGTGACTTAAATAATTCTGTAGGATCTCTAATCTTGTAGCAAAACTTGTTGAATATTGATCCCCTGAAAGTGAGGGATACTTGGGACAGTATTCCAAACTACATGCAACCATACTAGCAAGACACAACCCTTGGTGTCAGTATTAACTAGACATGCTAATGAGCAGGCATGGAGGACAAGTGGAACGCAACCCACAATATGAAATCTTGTTCCCCAAGTAGCTTGCAATGGCATGTTTCTCTCAGAGAGGGCAAAGTTCCAATATCTTACATACTATAGCTTTTACAAACCAGCTGAACTACAAAAAAAGTGTCTGCCGTTCCTTTTACAGTGTGAAAAACAAAACAATAAAGACAAGATTTCAATGTTAAAAATACTCACCCAAGGAAGATGTGGTTAATGCCATAACTCCATAATAAGAAAAGGGACCAGTCTCAAACTTCATGTTCTCATTGCCTGCCTCCACTTCCACCCAGCCCTGAACAAGACAGGTGAAAAAAGACATCAATACTGTGTGGAAGTTAGTTTTAAATAGTTTAGACATACATGTTTTGTTCAACTAATAAAACTAAAAACTACTTAGGAAAAAACTGTTTTTCTATAGAGAAAGACTGCATATTACTGCATTACCAATTAGTATGTTAAATATTACAGAACCACTGATAACTTACAATTTACTATCATAGATTTTTATATAATTTTAATTAATGACACAAGAGTCGTATCACTCCATAACGCCTTCTCAAGCAGATACAAAAGCCTTTGGATTAGTGAGTATAATAGGACAGTCACATTTTATTGAGCAGTTTGCCATTTTTGAGAGACCCTTGATGCTAGGTAAAGAATGGAAAATGTTTGCTCCTAAGTCGAGCATTGGCTAATCTATTGGTTTCAGTTTGCATATGTTTCCCTTCAAAAACTAAAATATTTAAATTCATGATACTTTCTCAGATTTTAAGATATAAATAGTAAATAAATGAACAATACTACATGATAAATGGCAGATCCCATTTTCCCATTGAGTACTGCAAATAAACCTTTGGATTGT
This sequence comes from Clarias magur, assembly GCA_013621035.1. NCBI lineage: Eukaryota > Metazoa > Chordata > Actinopteri > Siluriformes > Clariidae > Clarias > Clarias magur. The sequence continues at coordinate 257,810 of QNUK01000027.1, read as the reverse complement.
TATTTTCACAAGAATAGATTAAATGTAAGAGACTGAAAAAGGCTTTGAAAGTGAGCCAGTTGGCTGAAGCTACTTTTATTGTACTGGAGACCACCGGACATCAGTAAGTAACCATAACCACCTCAGTGTAACAGTGCACCTAATCTATAATGAATGGCAACTACACTCATTCACACTGAGCGTATTAAAAACAAAAGAAAGTCATTTTGCCAAAGCATGTGCTAGCCAATTGCTATAGCCAAGTTTAAAAGGAGATAATGGACATGGTCACCACAGCAGATTGGGCTCACAATATGACTGGTGATGCAAGGAGTTTACCTTTCGAGAGATTTAAATTTAACATTTGTTAAATGATAATGGATTGAGCAATGTGTTGCTGATGTTTAATGCAAAGTTTCTGATTAGTCATTGTCCTGCCACAACAAAGGTTCAGGACAATTTACCTTACACCATTTATGAGGGTTTTTTTTTTTTATACGCGCTCCAGTAGTGACAGCTTAACACTGTCAACAACAACACTTAACAAGAAATTCACCATAAGAGTCATGAACCATTTATGAAATTTATCAATCACGTATACAGTCATGTTCAAAAGTTTATATCCCTATTTTAATTCTATGTGTTTTTCTGACAAAACATAATAAAATTAATCTAAACAAAGTGGATCTTAGCATTAGGCAAATACAATAATAATAAAAGAATAACAATAAATAATAAAAACATACAGAATAACTTTTCACAGGCATTATTTATTTAACAAAAATTAAACCAAAAAGAAAAAAACAAGTGAGCAATACTAAGTACCCTTTACTACTTCGACAGGATTTAAAATGGGTGAGTTGCAGTCACGTGGTGCTAATCTGCCCTTAATTAATTCATGTGCTGCTAATCATCAGCCCTTGATTAATTAATCATCAACAAGTGGACCTCTATAAAAGCAGTTTTAGCAGTTTGGTGGTCTGGAGCATTAAGATCCATCCACAGAATGCCATGAGGGAAAGTCATAAGCAATGATCCTAGAGAATCAATTGTTGCTGCACATGGAAAAGGCAATAAAACCATTTCCAAACAATTTGGAGTTTAATGTTCTACTGTGAGAAAGATTATTCATAAGTGGAAAGCATTCAAGACAGTCTTCCCAGAAGTGGACGTCCCAGCACATTTACCCCAAGGTCAGACCATGCAATGCTCAATGAAATACAAAAAAACAGATGTTACTGTGTTACATCTCAGACCCTCACTGAACATGTTAAAGTCCATAACAAGATAATTTAGATGAAGACTGAACAAATATGTTTGTTTTTTAACAATTGCCAAGAAAAAGCCTCTTCTATCTAAAAAGAACATGGAATCACAACTAAGGTTTGCAAAACTTCATCTGAACAATGAAAATGCTTCTGGGAAAATGTCCTATGGACAGAGGACACCAAAATTGAGTTGTTTGGTCTTAATACCCAGAGCCATGAAAAACCAAACAGCATTTCAGCAGAAACACCTCATATCCACTGTAAAGCGCAGCCAAGGAGGGGTGATAATTTGGGCTTGTTTTGCAGCCACAGGACCTAGGCACAATGCAGTTAACTGTATATCAAAGTATTCTAGAGGCAAATGTGTGGCTATCTGTCCAACAACTAAAGGCTGAAATTAGGTTGTGCAACAGGACAATGATCCAAAATACTCCAGCAGATCTACATCAGAATGGCTGAAAAAGAAGTTGTTTTAGAATAGTCTGGCCAAAGTTTATCCCTCAACCCAACTGCTGTGGCGGCCCAATTCTGATTTGTTGCCTATATCTGATTTTTCTGACCGTCTGTTTACACGTTCTTTCAACTATGACCCATATCCGATTCAAGTGTTTACACTTGCCATACCGTCTGAAACATCGCGCATACTTAAAGGGACTCAATGTCTCAATTCTACGCATCCAGTGCGTCTGCTCGCTCAACATGTTCTCCGCGCTCTTTCAACTTTGTCCAGCGTTACAAAACTGCCACACTGATGGACAAGGAACAGCCAATCAGAAGTGGAAGTCTGTGATTGGCTGGTTTTGTGGCAGTTTTGTAACACTGGACGAAGTTGAGCGAGCGTGTGCAGGCAGAGTCGAGCGCGCGCGGAGAACATGTTGAGCGAGCAGGGTAGACACTGCACGCGCAGAATTGAGCTGTTGAGTGCACAGTGGAGACACTGCACACAAAATATCGAACTGCGCGCTCAGAATTGTGGCAGGAATATAACGTCCATCTGTTTGGGTTGAGCAGCGCCTCGGCGTGCCTGATTACGTCATTAAACCACGAAGAAGTCGCAGTTTTAATGACGTACAGAATGCAATGCCTCCGAAAATCTGATCTGTGTGTTTACACGACAATCACATTAGCACATATCTGATTTATTTCCACATATGATGGAGGCATGAAACCGATCTCGAAATATCGGAATGCATGCGTTTTTTTCCTGTTTACACGGACATAGAGTATATCCGATATGTGTCACATTTAACTGACAGTGTAAACATAGCTTAAGAGAGCGGTGCATATGCGAATTCCCCAAAACCCTCAATGAACTGAAGCAATATTGTAAAGAACACATTTTTGTTATTTTTGCACGAATAGAATTGAACACCTAAGTAAAAGAGGGGTTACTAACTTTTGAACAGTTACAATCCTACTTTAAACAACAAAGAACGACTACAATACTATGGTTTTTAGTTGGTGAAAGCATGTTTTGACTGTGGTCATAATTTTTATTTTTTTAAAGCTTTAATATCTTATTAAATAAATAAAAAATGCTTTAATAAAACATGGCAAGCCATACAGAACTGTCAAACATCCTGACAACCTTTGTATGATTCTTCCATGATCTTGAGATTAAGGATCAAATTTGGGAACGTGGGAAAGGCCATTAAGTAACCCTTTGGTGTTATAATAACTTCCACACTTCTGTGAACTCTTTCCATTAGACTTTGGAATGTGGCTGTAGGGATTTGCTCCTTCAGCCTCATGAACATTAGTAAGGTCAGGCACTGATGTCAGATGAGACGAGGAGGACTGGAATACAATCAGCATTCCAGCTATTCCCAAAGGTGCTTAGTGGACTTGAGATCAGGGCTCAGTACAAGCCCTGTTCTTCCACTATTACATTTTCAAACCATGTCGTGGCTCAGTGGTGGGTTTCTTGTTCTCCCCGTGCTTGGTAGGTTTCCTCCGGGTACTCCGGTTTCATCCCACAGTCCAAAGACATGTAGGTCAGGCTAATTGGCGTTCCCAAATTGTCCACAGTGTGTGAATGAGTGAGTGTATGTGTGTGTGTCTGTGCCCTGCGATGGATTGGCACCCTGTCCAGGGTGTACCCTGCTATGTGCCCTAAGTCTCCTGGGATAGGCTCCAGGGCCCCGTGACCCTGAATACATGATTAAGCGGTATAGATGATGAGTGACTAATTAACATTAGAGCAGAGACTGCGAGTCAGGCTTCTGGAAGAATGGTCAAAAAATCCCATAAACAAACTCTAAACCTTGTGGAAAGCCTTCCCAGAAGAGTTGAAGCTGTTATAGCTGCAACTGGTGGTCCAACATAATATTAAACCCTATGGATTAAGAATGGGATGTTACTCAAGTTCATATGCATGTAAAGGCACATGAGCGAATACATATATAACAATATACTGTATTTATGGTACTGTAGGTTTCAGTGATGGGGAATGGGGAATAATGTGTTAACGACAAACTTACCTGTAAGATGAGAATGAAATAGTCAACAGGCTTGCCACGCTGATACAGGTAGTGCTGCTGTGAGCGCTTGTCATTTTCATTGAACCGTAGATCCTGGATGACATCGGGATGCTTGAGGATTCGCAGCAAAATCTTGTCCGAGATCTGTGGTGCACTGAAAAGGCTCACCTCTGGCAAAAAAAAAAACATGTATACCATACATTTTATTTAGATATCAAATATTATATTGACTACTGTCTTGATAAATAGGCTTTTGTGAATAGTTTTTCTAAGGTAAATGAGCTGATCGGCGGTATTCAGGGGAATTAAGTTTTATTGTAATCTGGTGTTGGATGCTGTATTCCCCCACTCTCACGAGTTGACAGTGAAGTGGCTGCCTACCTTACCTCACAGGGGGCCCTTTTGTCTGTGGTTGCTTCTGGGTCACCTTTTAAGTTATGTCGTTGTATGTAGACATGATGGAGACCCTGTACAAAATGTCAATTGACTTTTTCATTATGAGACATAGAGCATACCTAATTATGTGTTTGTGTTTATGTCTCTCTCTCTCTTATGCTAAACATGGCCATCCTGGGTTACCAGTAATTCTGATCCCCTCTGCCACCTGGACCTGCTTGATACATCTTAATGCCCAACTGATTGAAGTTATCACATGGACACCAATCACAATTTCTAAGGATGGTCCCATATAATAAGCTTATAGACACTTCTGACTACTCCACTTATAAACCACGGAGATGGCGTTGGAATAAAAACACAGTGCTTGCCACAGGTCAGAAATACACTTGCGGTGGTAGTCAGTGGAACGGGCCAGCACAGAAGTGGTCTACTACATACAACAAACAACAATTACAAAAAAATATTTTTTGTTTGCATTACTATGTTTTAATAAATATACAGTGCCCTCCCTCATTTCTAGAAAATAAATGTAATTGAAGTATTTCTGTCATTTCTACAGTAGTTTACAAAGTTGATCAGATTTATCACTTCCTGCTTCCCTGGGGTATAAATATGACATGACAAAGAGGCCATTTCTCTTATCCACTCTTCAACATGGGAAAGACAAAGGAATACACCATTCAAGTAAGGCAGATGTGTGTCGACCTTCACAAGTCAGGCAATGGGTACAAGAAAATAGCCACCTGCCTTCACCTACCCATATCTACTGTGAGAGGAATTATTAAGAAGTTTTAAAAAACTGGAACAGTAGTAAACAAGCCTGGACAAGGACGCAAGTTTATTTTGCCCCCACTCACAGTGAGGAGGATGGTAAGAGAAATAAAAAATTCTCCAAAGCTCACTGTTAAAGAACTGCAACAAATGATAGCACCTTGGGGTCACAAAGTCTCCAAAACAACCATCAGACGCTATCTACATGCCAACAAGCTCTTTGGGAGTCATGCAAGGAAAAAAACCTTTTCTCAGTCACAATCATAAACGAAAATGTTTGGTGTTTGCTAAGTGGTACTGGGGCTTCAACTGGGACCGTGTTCTTTGGTCAGATGAGACCAAGATAGAGCTTTTTGGCAACAAACACTCTAAGTGGGTATGGCGGAACGCAAAAGATTGTGACCCAAAACATTTGGCCAAATCTATACAGAAATGGTTCACCACGCACAGAATCAAGCTCCGCCCATGGCCATCTCAATCCCCAGACCTCAACCCCATTGAAAACCTGTGGAGTGAGCTGAAGTGGAAAGTGCAGAGGAGAGGAGTCAGGTCACTGGATGATTTAGAGACATTGTGCAAAGAGGAATGGTCAAAGATCCCTCTATCTGTGTTCTCTAATCTTGTGAAACATTATAGGAGAAGATTAGGTGCTGTTTTGTTGGCAAAAGGGGGTTGTACAAAGTATTAAACATCGGGGGTGCTAATATTTGTGGCACCCATGATTTGATGTAAAAGAATGATTTCTTAATATGGGATTTTTTTCCCACTGAATAAAGGCACTTGAATTAAAGGTTGGAATTTCCTCTGTTTTTCCACTGTGGACCTGTTATTTAGAACAAAATTGATTTTTTTTTAGAAGCTAAAGAACACATGATAACCAGGGGTGCCAATAATTATGGAGGGTACTGTATGTTTTGAAATAGGAGCCCTCTTCCAGAACGAATTAGGTTCATAATCCAAGGTTCCACTGAGCTCACCAGTCGCCAGGAACCGATGAGCAGCTAAGAGCAGCTGGGGAGAAATCTTCACTTTGGATTCACTTTCATCTTTGAAGGCTGAAAAGTCCCTCTTATTTTTATTTGGGTCCACCTTCTTTCTGGTTTGATTATCAACTAAGAGAGAATGACATCAAACGTCAAAGTAATCAATCAAAGAGAAAAAATACATAATAAATAAATAAAAGAAATACATATTATATATATACAGTACAACATAATTTGTTTATATATATACACAGTACAGACCAAAAGTTTGGACACACCTTCTCATTCAAAGAGTTTTCTTTATTGTGTTCTTTAGCCCAAACAAGTCTCTTCTGCTTGTTGCCTGTCCTTAGCAGTGGTTTCCTAGCAGATATTCTACCATGAAGGCCTGATTCACACAGTCTCCTCTTAACAGTTTTTCTAGAGATGTGTCTGCTGCTAGAACTCTGCTATTGACCTGCTCTCTGAGCTGAGCTGCTGTTAACCTTCGATTTCTGAGACTATTGACTTAGATGAACTTTTCCTCCGCAGCAGAGGTGACTCTTGGTCTTCCTTTCCTGGGGCGGTCCGCATGTGAGCCAGTTTCTTTCTAGCGCTTGATGGTTTTTGTGACTGCACTTGGGGACACTTTCAAAGTTTTCCCAATTTTTCGGACTGACTGACCTTCATTTCTTAAAGTAATGATGGCCACTCGTTTTTCTTTACTTAGCTGCTTTTTTCTTGCCATAATACAAATTCTAACTCTTTGAATGAGGTGTGTCCAAACGTTTGGTCTGTACTGTATATACACACGTGGACAAAATTGTTGGTACCCTTCGGTCAATGTAAGAAAAACTCACAATGGTCACAGAAATAACTTTAATCTGACAAAAGTAATAATAAATAAGAATTCTATGAATGTTAACCAATGAAAGTCAGACATTGCTTTTCAACCATGCTTCAACAGAATTATTAAAAAAAAAGAACTCATGGAACAGGCCTGGACAAAAATTATTGTACCCCTAACTTAATAGTTTGTTGCACAACCTTTTGAGGCAATCACTGCAATCAAACGATTCCTGTAACTGTCAATGAGACTTCTGCACCTCTCTGCAGGTATTTTGGCCCACTCCTCATGAGCAAGCTGCTCCAGTTGTTTCCGGTTTGAAGGGTGCCTTTTCCAGACAGCATGTTTCAGCTCCTTCCAAAGAAGCTCAATAGGATTGAGGTCAGGGCTCATAGAAGGCCACTTTAGAATAGTCCAATGTTTTCCTCTTAGTCATTCTTGGGTGTTTTTAGCTGTGTGTTTTGGGTCATTGTCCTGTTGCGAGACCCATGACCTGCGACTGAGACCCAGCTTTCTGACACTGGCCAGCACATTTCTCTCTAGAATCCCTTGATAATCTTGAGATTTCATTGTACCCTGCACAGATTCAAGACACCCTGTGCCAGATGCAGCAAAGCAGCCTCAGAACATAACAGAGCCTCCTCCATGTTTCACAGTAGGGACAGTGTTCTTTTCTTGATGTGCTTAATTTTTCCATCTGTGAACATAGAGCTGATGTGCCTTGACAAAAAGTTCCATTTTTGTGTCATCTGTCCATAGGACATTCTCCCAGAAGCTTTGTGGCTTGTCAACATGTAGTTTGGCATATTCCAGTCTGGCTTTTTTCTGATTTGTTTTCAACAATGGTGTCCTCCTTGGTCGTCTCCCATGTAGTCCACTTTGGCTCAAACAACGACGGATGGTGCGATCTGACACTGATGTTCCTTGAGCATGAAGTTCACCTTGGATCTCTTTAGAAGTCTTTCTGGGCTCTTTTGTTACCATTCGGGATTATCCGTCTCTTTGATTTGTCATGAATTTTCCTCGTGCGGCCACGTCCAGGGAGGTTGGCTACAGTCCCATGGATCTTAAATTTCTGAATAATATGTACAACTGTAGTCACAGGAACATCTAGCTGCTTGGAAATGGTCTTATAGCCTTTACCTTTAACATGCTTGTCTATAGTTTTCTTTCGAATCTCCTGAGACAACTCTTTCCTTCGCTTCCTCTGGTCCATGTTGAGTGTGGTACATACCATGTCACCAACAACACAGTGACTACCTGGAGCCCTATATATAGGCCCACTGACAAGATTGTAGACACCTGTGATGCTAATTAGTGGACACACCTTGAATTAACATGTCCCTTTGGTCACATTATTTTCAGTATTTTCTAGGGTACCATCATTTTTGTCCAGGCCTGTTCCATGAGTTTATTTTTTTTTAATAATTCTGTTGAAGCATGGTTGAAAAGCAATGTCTGACTTTCATTGGTTAACATTCATAGAATTTTTTTTTTATTATTACTTTTGTCAGATTAAAGTTATTTATGTGACCATTGTGAGTTTTTCTTTCATTGACCGAAGGGTACCAACAATTTTGTCCACATGTGTATATTCATGGCAACTCACTGTATAGGTCAGACTCATCCAGGATCTCTGACTTGATGATCTCTTCAATAACATCTTCCAGTGTCACTAGACCCAGCACCTCATAGAAAGGGTCTCCCTCTCCCTCATTATTTACCCTCTGGACTATGGCCAGATGAGATTTGCCTGGAAGAGAGGGAATAAAACCAATTTAGAATCAAGATTCAAATAAAATACCCTGTATTTTATGTATGTGGTATCTTGGGGAAAAAACTTCGCATTGTAAAATTCTGACATGCAGGCTTTTCTGAAATATGTTTCTTTTATGCATGTATCATGATAAAGAGTTAAATTATAACAATGTAAAGATTGGCCAACCACCAAATGTTGCCTTTATTTTAGAGAAAGTTTAATCTTCCTTGTTATTAAATGAATATGCCAGATACACCTTTTAAATGTCTAAGTTTTTAAAAATTCTAATAAGTTAATTTGCTGGTTACAATATTATATAAATCCTACAAACGTTCACTCATGCTAATGATAATCCCGGACAGAGGGACAGATGCACACACACAGAGAAGCGTGAATGGAGAACAAAACAAAAAGGCTCTGATTTACTACAAATTTGTTCTTGATCTTCTTTGAAACAATTGCTAAACTGAATTACTTAAACTGCTGGTTACAGTCATCATTTCAAATAAAGACTATGAAGATTCAAACACTTTTTACTGGAGATATGGCTCTAATGAAATTAGTCACTTGAACAACCCTAAAACATTATGTTTTCATCACTCAGTGACAAAGGAATAAATCAGGGACACCTGCATTTAATGCTTGAGAGTTCAGTATAACTGGAAAAAACATCACAGACAGGTTTACCTGGCAAGATTTTAGATGTATCTTGACAGATTTACTGTTTTAAGAACTGCATTAAACTGCTTCCTTACCCAATGTACAGGAAAAAAAAAGTACAATTTATCTTTTTTATTCAAAAATGTTATTCTCATATATTCCTTATTTGTTATATGGAAAGCAAAATATTTCAAGCACTTTTTTGTTTTGATTTCAGATCATGAAAATCCAAAGTCCAGTATCTCAAATATGTTAGAATATTTCCTAATATTGATAAAGATTTTTAAAAAATTAAAACCCAACTGTCTTCTGGACAACATCTGGACAACAAGTTAATTCATGCACTCAATACTTGGTCACGGATCCTTTAGCATGTACTGTACTAGCATAAAGTACTCGTCATTGCCGGGAAAAGAGTTTGTTACAAATAGGTAAAAGTTTAAAGCTAAAAATAATATGATCGAGTTTAATATTATTTCGGGTTGAAGCCCACATACATGTCTTTCTGTCTGTAACTTTTTATAACTCTGCTGAGTGACTCAGAGTATAGCCATGCCCACCTCTAGAAAAAGCACTACACTCAACCAAGAAAGCAGTAGAGGGTACAACTGGTTTCGGGTTCTCCAATGTTTGGAACATAAAGATATCATTAAAAGAATTGAGTTCAGACCTTTATTTAATTTATATATATTATTATGTCAATGTAGCATGGCATGGAGGCAATCAGCCTGTCGAACTGCTGAGGCATGACTGAAGACTGTATTGTTGGTCTGTATTGTTGGGTCAGGTGTTTCTCATCTTCCTCCTGATAATACGCTGTAGATTCTCAATCGGGTTCAGGTCAGTAATAACATTGTCGGGTAGATACTAAGTCCTGCTGGAACAGAAATTCACTGTCACCATAAAGACAGAAGAATAAAGTGCTGTAAAATCTCCTGGTAGGTGGCTCGTTGATTTTGGACATCAGAAGATGACAGGACATCCCAAATCATTAATGACTGTGGAAAATTCACACTGGACTTTGAGCAACTTGGATTCTCTGCCTCTCCACATAAACCTTAATTTCCAGAACAATTGTTAAGTCAGCAGTCTTCACGATGTGTGTAATAAACTAGACTGAGAATATTTATACTGTACCAATAGTGATTTACTAAAATGAAATATTCCCAAAAATAAATATTCTAATCCGTACAATTCTAAAGCTGTAATCATTGAAATTGATACAAAAACAACAAAAAATAATGCATTTGAGTCTATGAATCTATAATATTTGAGAGTTTCACTTCTTGAATTAAATTAGGAAGAACAATTAACTTTTCACTGATATAATATTTTTTTGGGATGCACTATATATTTAGGTCTTAAATACAGATGTTGAAGAATATTACAGGCAAAATTTAAACCTAAATAGATTTTTTTTAAAAAGAAGCTGATAATGACTTCAGTAACGAAGTTGTTTGACTGAATCTGTTACTGTATCATTTATTAATTCATTTTTCGATATAAAACAATGTTTTGCGAATATATGTTTATTAAATGGAATTTTTTTTTGCGATTTCTGACTTATGACTTTGTGCTTGAATCAAAAATGAAAAAACAGATAATGAGCGCTGACTTTTCCCATTTTCGTTTTTTCATCTGACACAAGTGGCCCAACCCGGAAGTTGTTATTTTTCATGTGTTGTATTTTATTCATGTGTTTTATTTTATTACTATATTTTTTTATCTGAAGAGAAAACCATGCCATTTAAGAAACCATGTAACCCTCTGAGAAACTGCATATAAACCAACATGAAAGTAGTGTGCAGGGCTTTTACTCACTTAGTGTTCATGGCACAAAAAGGAGACACATAGAGGCTTATTCAAGATTTATGGTGTTTCCAGTGTCAATGCTGTGTAACAGCTTTGACAGAAGTAAAGTTTAAAGTGTTCTCTGTCTTCAAAACAAACAAGTAACAAGCTGCAATTCTGGTTAATTAAGTTCTGAGGTCAAACCTGTATTGTTTGTTTCTGAAGTGATAATTGAGTATTTTGTTACAAGTTCTCAGTGACATGCTGCCTGTTCCTTTAATCTGAATTAACTGAATAATGGAGAAAATTGGTAAGACTGCAAAGGTAGACTGTATTAACTCAGATGTTCTATACTGAACAGTACGAATTGAAATTTGCATACCAAGATGGGAAAAAACATAAAGGCTTACAGGACAATTACATGTTTGTAGCTGTTATGCTGTAAGTGATACCAAGAATAGGGGCTTATCCGTAATTAATAATTACACATAATAATTAATAATTAATGTGATTGTACAAAAACACTGAAATGTATGCCAGTACAGCATTGCTGTATTTATCGATTAAGCCTGTGGACTCAAAATCATTTTCAACAGATACAACTTCTTCAATTCTGTTTTGATACTGCTAATAAATATAAAAAAACGACTGACCCTTTTTGAATTCCTTTAACATGGCATCCAGTTTGGTGTTGTGGAAGACAACATGGACAGGGTGGTTGTAAAACTTAGTAACCGTTTTAAGTGTTGTGCAGTCATCCGGATCAACAAAGGCCAAATCTTTTACATACAAAATGTATACTATGTTTGAGCGTTCATCTTCATAGACTGGGATCCGTGTGTAGCCGCTCTCCATGATCTCGGTTATGGTGTGAAAGTCAAGCACAGCATCAGATTTGATCATGAAGCAGTTGTTCAGTGGTGTCATGATATCTTCAACTGTTTTGGTCCTCAACTCCAATGCACCATGAATCATATTGAGCTCTTCCTTTTCCAAGTCGATGTACGGTTCCGTCACCTTCAGCATTCCCAGCAGCTTCTCCCTGTTGTACATTCTGCCAATTTCTTGCCCCAGAATGCAGTCTAAGAGCTTGCTGATGGGAAACGACAATGGGAAGGTAAGGAGCATAAAGAACTTTGTCAGCAGGATGGTGTTAGCACTGACTGCCAAACCATGGCGTGAACAAAGCGCTTGTGGCACGATCTCACCAAAGATCACAATGCCCACAGTCGATACCACTACTGCGCCGATGCCGGATCCGATAAGATCATCGAGCAAGATGGTAAGAGTGGTATTTACAAGGACATTGCCAAGCAATAATGAGCAAAGCAGGTAATTCCCCTTGCTACGAAGGGGACTGATTTTGCGTGCATACCTTTTTTCTTTATCAGTACCACAACTCTGCACTATTTGTAGCTCCATCGGATCTAACGCCATGAGCCCCAGATTGAGTCCACTGAACATGCCGGACAGGGCAAGCAGGCATGACACCAAGATGATTTGAAGCCACAGAGGGAGTAGAGAAGTCCTCTCCTCTACAACCTGTAACCTACCGTCGTTATCTGACAGCAGGTGCCACTTGCCTTCCGGACTCCTGATGCACGCGATGTACTCCCGCTCGCGCTCAGTTTTGCGAAGCGGCTTAACGGTTACATTCACCACACCAGATGTCCCTCGGCTGCTGACGTTCATGTAACTCCCAACACTGATATCTTTGGTAAAATCGACACAAGTCCTGTTTACCGAGTCTCTGTCATCCTCCTCTTCAACGAGCTCCACAAACCGGATCTGGGACGCGGAGTCCGAACTGAGCTGCAGCCCGTAAACCCTGAGCTGGACGCTGCTCTCTTCTGTCACCTGAATGACACCGTCCTCAATGATTGTGGCCGGTTTGTTACTCCTCTCCAGTCTCATACCCAGTATCTGGCTCCAGCCTATGACCGTCGTCTCCGTTTGACCGCAAACCGCGCTCCAAAGGACCACAACCAAAGTTAATAAGCCATGTTTTTTATTTTTTGTTGCTGTTGTTGTTGTGGCCATGGTTGTTTCGCTAACTGAGAGCGGCCCTGTTGCGTCTAACAGTTTGGTAATATTACCTGCGCATGTGCAAAGCCAAACTCGCGCAATAATATCCAACTGCGGCATCCCAAATAACTTGTATATACAGAGTGTCCCATTTGAAATATGAATATCTGAGTAACTACATGCCCTAGGTAAACGAATTAAATAGGCTTTACGTAAAAAAAATTATTCACCAAATTCAACAACGTTTTCAAACGGATATAGATTTTATAACCGATCTCACAAAGCTTCACGAAGTTCCTCTAGGCTTACAGGAAGAGAGGAGATAAAGACCACTCTTTCAAATATTCTCATAGAAAAAAATGAAGTGTCAAGTCAGGTGAACGTGGAGGCCATTTCCACAGCATATTGTCATTATCAGTAGGAAAAAGGAAAGAAAAGAACAATAAAAAAAAACAATATATATAGCCAATAATATTACACTCCAAAATTATTTCAAAATATTTGTGACACCCTGTATATAAACGCACTACATACGCTGTTTAATCGATTGATTTATTTTCGGTGTCCCTGGGATACCGAGGATGATTTAACATTCCCCAATTCTTATTTATTTTCGACTCTACAGTCGTGTCCAAAAGTTTTGAGAATGACACAAATATTAGTTTTCAAAAAGTTTGCTGCTAAACTGCTTTTAGATCTTTGTTTCAGTTGTTTCTGTGATGTACTGAAATATAATTACAAGCACTTCATACGTTTCAAAGGCTTTTATCGACAATTACATGACATTTATGCAAAGAGTCAGTATTTGCAGTGTTGGCCCTTCTTTTTCAGGACCTCTGCAATTCGACTGGGCTGCTCTCAATCAACTTCTGAGCCAAATCCTGACTGATAGCAACCCATTTGTAGTGGCCGTTTGTCGTACCTTTACCTTTAAAGGCCACTTAGCTTGCCAGTGTTAGTTATTTTAGTTTTACGCGTGCTCCAAACCTTTGTGTTTGTCCTTGTATAAACAGATCCACAGTCTTGTAGTGTGAAGATTTATTATTTATTTTCTAATGAAACTTGGTCCAGTACCGATTGGCATTCAATGACAAACATTCAATCTTTTCTGCTTCAACAATTACACATTTCACTTTACTGTTCCACGGGCTACGGTCAAAAACTTATCTCGAGCCACATTTGGCAAGCACTTCTTCCAACCACACCAAACAAAACAAAAACAAACAAACAAACAAACAAAAAACTCCCTTGCGCATGCCCAATAATTATAATACAGCTCCACCTGCTGTCATAAAATAAACACTGCACGTTATCAATATTTAAAAATAAAAGAACATGCAAAATAATTTGCTTGTTAGTTTGTATAGTGCAAGCCAAATTATTTAGCATGTTCTTTTATAGTAAAACTGCAGTTTTTGTGAAGTACAATGCAGTACAGTGCAGTTGGAGTGCAGTACAGTGTCCATTGTAAAAAATAATAATAATAATAATAACTGCAGCTCCTGCAGCTCCTGCAGATAAAAACTGCAGTTATACTATTTATTCCGTACTATTTCAGTTCAGTGCAGCTGGAATGTAGTTGTATTAAAATATTCTTCTGTAACTTTGTAGTTATTGAACAGTTAATCCTGCACTGAATCCTGCAGTCCTTAACTAGGTTATTCTATTATTATTATTATTATTATTATTATTATTATGTTTATAGTTTGGTTCAAGAAATATAGGATATCCTACTAAATTCATTCAGTGAAATGATGTGTGTCTCAATTGTAGTTTGTGATTCTGACTTCTGAATGCCAGGGTCACTTTATTTTCAGGCACAGGCAAACAGAAACCAGTTGAGAGAAGGTAGAAGCAAATAGCGTGTGTGCAAAGAAAACAATAACGTCTTCCTCTTATACTCTTCCACTGTAATCTGTCCCTGATGTTTTTTTTTGGAGAGAAGTGGCTTCTTTGCTGCCCTTCTTGACACCAGGCCATCTTCCAAAAGTCTTCGCCTCACTGTGTGTGCAGATGTGCTCACACCTGCCTGCTGCCATTCCTGAGCAAGCTCTGCACTGGTGGCACTCCGATCCTGCAGCTGAATCTTCTTTAGGAGACGATCCTTGCACTTGCTGCACTTTCTTGGACGCCTTCTTAACAAGAATTGAACCTTTTTCCTTGAAGTTCTTGATGATCCTATAAATTGTTGATTTAGGTTTAATCAGCCACAATATCCTTGCCTGTGAAGCCATTTTTACGCAACGCAATGATGGCTGCACGCGTTTCTTTGCAGGTCACCATGGTTAACAATGAAAGAACAATGATTTCAAGCATCACCCTCCTTTTAACATGTCAAGTCTGCCATTCTAACCCAATCAGCCTGACATAATGATCTCCAGCCTTGTACTCGTCAACATTCTCACACAAGTTAACAAGCCGATTACTGAATTGATCTCAGCAGGTCCTTTAATGAGGGCAATGAAATGCAGTGGAATGTTTTCTTTTCAGAATTAAGTAAATTTTCATGGCAAAGAAGGACTATGCACTTCATCTGATCACTCTTCATAACATTCTGGAGTATAACGCAGTGGTCTTTGGGGTGAACCTGGAGAGGTAAATAACTATGCCCAGTATGGTCCCAAGCGTTGCTTTATGTGTCGAAACCTTTACTTTTAAACCTTGAATTTGTTCTGGTCTAGTCTGATACCACCTTGTGTTAATTTGGGGCCGAAATATCTCACCAACCTCACACAGATAATGCTTTTTTCTTTTGTTCAATTTTATGCGCTTCTAGCTTGTTCTCTCTACCACAACTCGAAGATTCATATTGTGTTCCTCTGTGATGCGGCCATACTGTATGATGGCTTCGACACCTGAGAGTATCAACAAACTATAACATAATAAATAACATAAGCAAACTATAAGAGTAAATAACTGCACTTTTACTGCTGTTGCAATTTTTTGTCTTTTCTGCAAACTAGATAAATGAAGACACAGTCAACAAGTGCCACTTTCTACTAATATATTTTTTCACTTCTGGCTTCACCTTAACACTGTGCTTTATCACCTAATACATTTATTTGAGGCGGCGCAGGGGCTTAGTGGTTAGCAATGTCGCCTTGCATCTCCAGCGTCCGGCCAAGTTCAATTCCCACCTCTTGGTGCATGGACTTTGCATGTTCTTCCCGTGCTTGGTGGGTTTCCTCCAGGTACTTTGGGTTTCTTCCCCAGTCCAAAGATATGCAGATTAGGCTGATTTGTGTTCCCAAATTGCCCATAATGTGTGTACAGTATGTGTGTGCTGCCTTATGCTCTAAGCCTCCTGGGACAGGCTTCAGGACCCCCCCACCACACACACACATATACACAAAACGCTGTATACAGGATTGAGTGGTATAGATGATGAGATGACGTGAACCAGATTTGGCATCTACAGTAGTACACTAAAGTACTGTGCACCTGCTAGCCGCGGTGTGTCATCTAGGTAGGGGAGCAGGTAATGGGGTCTCTGGATAGCTTTATTTCAGGGATGCGCTTTTCTACTACTACTAAATCATTTATCCACTCTGTGATTTTTTTTCCTTTGGCTCGTCTTTGAGCTAGTTATCTCCTCTTCCTTGAAGCAATGTGGCCTGGAGAACATTATTTCAATGTGTTGATGGAATTGTTTTACATGCGTCAAGCAGCTTGGAAGAATCCCAAACAATCTGTGGCAAGGGGAAACCTGTGTGTTCACCTTCCAACGTCAGGTCGATGCAAATAATTGTCTATCTGACACCATGTAATGTTTAGTCTTTTGTAACAAAATGAAGTCGGAGCAGTCAATGAGTGCCACTTTGTACTAATTTTCACTTCACCTTACACACTGTCGTTGGGACCATGTCAGACGACATCTTTCATCGGCTTACACACAGACACACATGCATAACTGTTATTTTTTCCTAATTTTTCGCTTCCTGCAAACTAAGTGTAGAAATGCATAAGAGAGTTCATGTCAGAAGAAGGTTTCATGAGTTTGAATCCTGGTTAATAGATGCCAGTTTATTTAGTTTTTTATTTACATATTGTGGAAATCAAAATTTCCCTCTTTTGCACATTGAGCAATGAGTGATTAAGCCCCTGCATAAGGGGTCATATTCATAGTTGTTTTAAGCACAGGTAGTGAGGATTTAATACTGAAATCTTACTAAAAGTACAAAAGTCCCCTACTTGCCTGCAACTAATTATTCAATTAAATTCACTTTTATTTATACAGCTCTTTTAATGGTCATTGTCACAAAGCAGTTTTGCAGAATTAAAAAAATTATGGAAATATTTTTGAAAAATGTGAGGAAATATGTATAAATATTCTTCACCATCCCCTTATCACACTAACTCAAACAGTTCTGCTCGAGAAATGTCTGGCAGTTTAGGAGGCATACACACATGTGAATTGGACAATCTAAAAATGTACTTAAAACATGACCAACCAATGTGAACAACTTACCCTAATACTAATGGACTTACAATTTAACAGTAATTGGATTATACCCCATTAAATGTCTAAAAAGGGACATACAATTCAAAGTCGATTTGTTTACACACACCTGTTAAAAATGAAAAGTTTTCCCATGGTTAAAACTTAAACCAGGAAAAACCATGTCAGAATATTTTCTATGTTTAATGTGATATAACCCTTTTTATCTGGATCAGGGTTACAGTAAACACAAAGCCTATTCTCTTTGGCAATGCATTTTGTGTATTATGTACTGTATATGTGACAAATTTATATAACACACTATATAATTTTTAAACATAAACAATATAATCATGTCTTATATTGGCTAGGTGAAGTACTCTCAAGTCATGCCTGTTCTTCCATGCTTTGTGTGCATATTTCAGGTAGAACAACATCCACTGTGAATCTTATCTTCTTTGACTGAAGAATACTGTAAGTGTTATCAAATCGCACCACATCTGTGGAGAGACAGAATTAGACATAGCCACGGATGGCTCTGAAAATTATATATTCTAAAGGGCATAAAATGTCAGGGGAAAATATTTGTAATATTACAATAGTGTAATTTGAATAAAATTATTTGCATACATGAGTTGATTTGTTCTAAACATATATTAGGTTTAAAAAAATAACACACAAAGAGGACAGGTGATTGTAAAACAACCAATATTGACAGAGCTTGTACTTACAGATGCCTGGTTCTTCACATGTGTAGGATCCATCCTCTGGCACTAGATGTGCATTATAACGTGTAGTTGGCAACACCTCCTGCATTTCTGTGATTTTCTGTTTCACTCCTGCTTTAGTCTTCATGTAGATGCCAAAACCAATATCACTACCATCACTAGCAAACTGCCATCTAGAATTAAACATAAATGTATGTATGAATGAATGGCATCAGAAAAGACAAGAAATTATATAGATTTCATTATTCACCTTAACAAGCAGTTAGGGACAAGAACTTCACACTCAAGCTGGTGGTCAGAACCACGGCTAACGGTGATGCACTTCTCATACTGGACATCAACAGAATCTTTTATGTAGTATGACCTGGGCACTACACCACCATATTTAATCTGGAAGAAAAATGCAAGTAGGAAAAAGTAAATTAGACTAGTTCATCACAGGCAACAATGCAAACACTGACACACTCGCATATATTAAGACCTGGGAGAAATTTGGCTTTATCCATTCACTGGCAGCTTTTTGGGAGGAGAGAGGAAACTGGACAACCAAGGCGAATCCAGAGAACCCATAGGAAACGCAGAAAGACATGGGCAAAGCATCTATAAAAACTCCATACACACAAAAACACTAGCTCTTTTAACTGGACACCTTTTAATACGGAAATAAAGTTCTGTTAAAAAAAAAATATATATATATATATATATATATATATATATATATATATATATATATATATATATATTTTTTTTTTTTTTAACAAGTATCACTGTTCTTTAAAAAAAGTAGGCAAGCCTGTTTTAAAACTCATGCTGCTTATTCCATTAAAATAAAATTAAACAGATGTGGAACACCTGGAAAAAGTTGCAGTGTCCATAGTTACTTTGCTATGTTTGAGCTAGGAGTTTAACAATTTAATGGGTGTGATACTGTACTTGTACTGTGATGAGGACATCTGAAAAAGTTATAATGTCACTATTAGACAGTAGCAGTATGATAAACTACTAAAGGCAAAGGTGCAATCCTCTAATAATTTTAATCAAACCAAATTACTTGTTTTTGCCATCTTATATTTATATTTAATTGAATATCATCCTAAACTATAAACTATGTGAATTGGGATTTGTTATACTTTTCCATCTTTAGTGGACATATTTCTGTAGACATACTGACCATAGTTTTACAGTAAGGGTTCCCATTTGGATCTGTCAGTGTGCCTCCATAGACCACAGGCAGTTGATCTGCTGCTACATATTTCTGAAGTACTTCTTTCCAGTTGGCTGTGGGGGGATAAAATAATTAGTTTCTAAAAAAAATGGCTTCATCTCTATCTATGTAGATCAATAATTGCAACAGTATTCTTCTGTATACATAAAATAAGAATATCAAATGCAGCAGCCTTACAGCCAACGATAACAATCTTTCGCCGAGTCTCTTCACACAGGAATGGTTTGATCAGGTTGTAGGCAATAGGGAAGATTTTAGGTGCTACAAGAAATAAGAAACAAAAAATCCACAAGCCACATACAACAGTAGCTGTTATCATAGACTGTATAAGAACTGGACAGACCATCTGTGATGTCACCCATAGGTTTTAAAGCTAAACTGTGTGTGGTATCCTGGCAGGAGCTGACTCCACTTGAACCATGGTTAATCCATAAATGGGCAAGTGATGCATAGCAGCCAGTTAATGTTTTTACACTTGCAAAGCAGCTGTCACACAAATCTGCCCCTAAATATGCACAATTTTACATAAAAATTCAACCTCATACAATTATCATGAATGGAAAATCTAGTTATGAGACTAAAAAAAATTGTACTGGGTTGCAAACATTTTTATTTCTATGGTACAAAAGTGGAAAAGCACATTTTGGTCTCAACAAAATTTTGGTTGTTATACAGTCAGATCCATCCAATTTTCATTTTACTAATCCTGTGCAGGGATACTGAGGGCCTGAAACCTATCCCTGGGAACTCAGGGCACAAGACAGGGGATGGGGTGCTATCCCATTATAGGACCCAAGCACACACACTAACACACAGTTATGCACTATGGGCAACTTGCAAAACGTCAGCAATTCTTTAATGTACGTCTTTGGACTGTATGATGAAACCAGACTACCCTGAGGAAACCCACTGAGCATGGAGAGAACATCCATGTGCACAGACCAGAAACAATATTCAAACCCCCAGCTCCAAAGCTGCGAAGCAACAGTGCTAAGTCACTGTGCTGCTTACAATCAGATATTAACTCAAAATAAAATAAGGTAAAAATAAATTTAATCACTTGCTCATCTTATAAGGTAAGATCATAACATATACATAAATTAAACATTACCTTTAATAATAAGAACCCTCTTAAGGCCCTCGGGATAGTTTTCTTCAAACATGGTCAGAATCTGCCAATGCATAAATAAAATAAGAAATACAATGGATTAAAAAAAAATTGAATATCATGAAAAAGTAAATTTTCTTTCATAATTTAATTTAGAAAGTAAAACTTACTTTCCAGATTCATTACATATTAGTTACAAGATAAATTTCTTTCTTTTTCTTTTGATTATTATTTATCATTATTAAAAATCCAGTATTCCAAATATTTGAATATTTTTTAAGATCAATTAAAAAATAACACACAAACAAACTGAAAATTAATGTTCATTGATGCACTCAATACTTAGTCTTTCCTTCAGGACAAATTACTGCATCAGTGTGACATGGCATTGAGGCAATCAGCCTGTGGTAGCGCTGAAAACAGATTGCTTTGATAGCAGCCGTCCGTATTTGTGGGCATGGTGTTTCTCCTATTCTTTTTAAAAATGCCCCTTAGATTCTCTGTGGAGTTCAGGTCAGGTAAGTTGGCTGGCCCATCAAGTACAGTAAAACTATGATCAGCATATCAGTTAGTGGTAGCTTTGGCACTGCGGACAGATAAGTCCTATTGGAAAAGGAAATCGGCATTTGTGTGAAGCTTGTTAGCAGATAGAAGCACAATGTGCTCTTAAACAGTGGACCAACACCAGCAGATGACATAGCATCTTAAATCATCACAGACTGTGAAATTCATACTGCTCTTTAAGAAATTTTGATTCTGTGTCCCTCATTTTCTTCCAGATTCTGGGACCTTGTTTTCCAAATGAAATGAAGCTCTCCCAAGTTCTTGAATTCCAAGTTCTTGGTTGACAAACTTTTCAGGGCCTGCAGTCATTCCTGTTGCTTGTGTACTTTTCCCACCACACTTTTCCCTTCCAGTCAACTTACCATGAATATGCCTTAATACAGCACCTTCTGTGGCTTACTCCCGTTGTAGAAGGTGTGGATGATGGTCTTCCCCATGTGTGTACTGAAATAGTCTGAGAAATACACTGTATTTAAACTGTTTGAATAGTAATTTACTCAAACTTGAAATAAAATATCCTAATATTTTGAGATACTGGATTTTCAATGTTCATGACCTGAGAGCCATAATCAACATAATTAAAACATTTTGGAAATATTTCATTTTAGGTGTAACTAATTTAGAATATATGAGAAATTCAATTATGAAATAAAATTCTGAAAAGAAAAAACACAATATTCAAATGTACTGTACAAATAAATCCAAACATTATTAAGTATGCAGAACTTTATTTATTTATTTGGACAGAGTTTTTGTTTGTCATGTCTTACTTCTCCATAAGTTTCAACTGCAGGCTTCCAGATGTGTTTAAGGCCAAGGTCTTCACAATCATAGATAAGAGTGATGGACTCCACTCTTTTTCCAAGCTAATAAAGCAATGCTCATAAGATTAACATACAATCTATGTATATTCACAAAGATCTATCTATCTATATACATATATATTGTACATTCATACATACACACTATACAAGGTATGTCTGGAAAGTATCTAGGCATTGTAAATGTAAGAAGAATGGTTTGTGCAATGTAACCTGGTAATCCGAGGAGAGTGGACTGGAATGCGCATGTGTGAACAACATTTACTTCACTGTAGATACCGTTGAGTGAATATGTGTACTGCGTGGCCATCATATTCAAAATGACTGAGTGTACAGAACAAGAAATCTGCATCAGATTTTGCTCTAAGCATGAATATTCCTACACTGAAGCTATTTGGATGATTCAAAAGGCTTTCAGGAGCGATGTATTGAGTGTATTCCAACCGTCTGTGAGGTTCAGGAAAATACATCGGAGCAGCTGGTGGCAATTGCCACAAAAGATTCTGCAGTGTTTTGATCAGTGGGAGAGACACTGGGAGGAGTGTGTGAGGTCTCAAAGTGCCTACAGAAGGACAGAGGTGTCATTGTCCTATGTACAAGGTTTCTTGTATCTACTTCAATAAATGTCTCATACATGGCTAGATACTTTCCAGACAGACCTCTTTTGTATATACGAAATATGCATAATATGCAGTTTTTTAGTATAGATTTAAAAGTGAATAAAGCTGAAGCATAAACAGAACAAGAGGGTCAAGTTTAAAAACAGGGCAGACAAATCCTACCCGCTCAGACTGCCTTAAACATTCTTTCCGTAGAAGTTCACAGTCTCTAACTTTGGTCCTAAAGTAGTCTTGCTTTGTGGCAGACATAAGGAGTCCTTTTGGATCAAGGGGACCAATAATGTCATACCAGACTGGACTTCCCTCTCGATCATAGCCGCACATCCCGCCAGACACATAGCGCTCGATTACCTGAACATATCATCCCAAGTAAAATGTTAAACAAAATACACAGGACAAAAATATTGATAATAAACTGTGCTGATCCGTTCAAATTTTGTTGATCGCAGTCTTACCTCTGGTGGCTTCCAGTCTTCTAGGATTGAATCTACTTTCAAACGCTTGCGAAATTCCACATGCTAGAAATTAATCACACCGATAAAGTTGCTTCCGATCAACGTGTTTAAAGTAAAAACTAGCTTTAACAGTTCAAGGGAACAAAATGTTTAACCCTTCACAGAGAAAAGACAATGGTAAAAGGTTTGATAAAAGGTTCATTGTTTTTTTGATAAACTTTAAGCTAGTGGAGAAGATGGTGAAAGAATGATTGTTTATACCTGAACAGTTTGACAGCAAAATGAGAAGTGTTTTGCAGGTTTTTTTCACTCCAAGTAAAAACAAGAAGCATTGCAAACCTACGAAATATTTTGCACATGTTTTGTTTTTTTGGTACAAAAATCAGTGTGGATTTTGCGTGGTTTTGCAAAGCTTTGCATATACCACAGATTTTCACAATAGATGAATCAGCCTGCATTTGTGTTTATGGTCATTTAAATATGAAATTAAATTTAAGACTACATGATAAAAGATAACCCTAGCATATTATATATATGTATAGTATATTATATAGTATGTTATAGAATAAAAAATCTGGGGTTTTGATGAAAAAAACAACAACTTTTTTTTTCTTTTCATTAAAAGATCATGAGAAACATGATCAGCAAAACAGTGACAGTAACGAAGGATAAATATATATTTTTTGGCTTCAACATTGTCTGCAAATCCATCAAACAATTTCATTTATTTCATATGTTGCAAAGCTCATAGTTCCCCCATACCAGGCATCACTATATGGTGGACTGTGGTCCTGTCCGAATCCTCATGCTTTTCTAGTAAATGGGAATAAACAGAGGAATGAACAGTGCGCGGAAGAAACAGAAACGAAAGTGGAACACAGCATGGCTTACTCCAAGAAAAGGAAAGTAGATTATGAAAACTGAACCTTCAAAAAGGAATGGACAGATCAATATTGTTTATTCTTCCTGCGGGAAGTTTAAAACTAGTTTGTCTCATACGTTCCAAAACCGTGGTGAAAATAAAAAACAGTAATGTGAAGCATGGCTATGAAAAAACAAACAAATGAACAAAAAAAAAAGAAACTTGTTGTTTGAGCAAACATATCCGCAGCAACCTTAGATGAGATAAATACCCAAATTGAGATCCCAGTATGGAAGAGCAACAAGAGTCCTTTCATATTAATTTACAGCCTAGCAACATGCAAATGAAGATTCATTAAATATTGATTAAATATTGTTTTATATTCCTTACAAATACAAGGAAATAAAGTATATGTAACACCCGTACCTCCACGGATCAGGGGAATAAGATCAAGTTCCCCGGATTACTGAGTTGACTCTTTGTCCCCACCTAGTGTGTCTATGTATTCACTACCAGCACTTAAGCACTTAAGCACTAAACACGAACACCTGTGATTCCCTGGTGTGTCTACTATTTATTCCAGTCGAACCCGTAGGGCTTCGTCGGTTCACTGTTGTGCACCTTATGTTTGTCCTCACTTGTTCCCTCTCCTTGTTATATGTCATACACGTTAATGCTTCTCTTCTGCCCGTCTCGCTCCCAGGATTGAGCAGTGTCTGCAGGTGTGGGACTCTGGGAGGAAGGAAAGACCCTCAAGAGTCACAAGGACAGTACAAGAGTTTCCTTTGATTTCCACTTATCCTCCAGAAGCCGAAACGGGTCACGTTCGCCCACCTGCAGACCCTGCCTGGGAAGCCGCGCTCGGAGTGGCCGTGAGCGTCACGGGACTTTGTTAGGTGTTGTTTCTTGTTTGTGTTTTTTGTTTGTTTTGAGAGAAAAAAGAATATTCAATAAAAACCCTGCTGATACAAATGGATTCTGCATCTGCGTCTCACTCAACTCAGGAAGACATGACAGATGAACCGACCTTACCAGACGCAGCAGGAACCCCGCTTCCTGAGGACGAAGCCCCCGTCCTCGAGTACATCCGAGGCCAACAGAATGAGATTGACGGGTTGGCCAGAGCCGTGAATGACCTGGCGCGCGGGATGGAACAACTTATGCACCGCTTGCCTTCGCTCTGCGCGCCAGGTCCGCGCTCCACACCGCTACCACCTCGCCCGAACCCCCCGGAAAGGTATGACGGGAATCCGGAGGGGTGCAAGCGGTTTCTCCTGGCCTGTGAGCTGTGGCTCCTGGATTTCCCGAACATGACGGATCTACAGAAGATCAGCTTCGTCACGCAGCAGCTCACAGGAACCGCTATGGATTGGGCCGCGGCGGTTTGGAGCGCTGGCAGAATCGCGGCATCCAACTACCCGCAATTTCTTTCGGAGTTCCGCACGGTGTTCGACCACCCCGATCAGGGCAGAACGGGGGAACAACAGCTGCTGAGGCTGAAACAAGGGACTGCCACAGTGGCGGATTATGCGATCCGTTTTCGGGTACTGGCCGCGGAGAGTGGCTGGTGTGACCGCAGTCTCCTCGCTAGATTCAGGGATGGGCTACAACCCGAGGTCCAGCTAGAATTGGCCTGCCGGGATACGGGCATGTCCCTGGATGAGTGCATCACGCTGGCCATCAAACTAGACCAGCACCTCCGCAGCCAGAGACGACACATCTCCCCGAAAACCCCGCCCAAACGGTCGGAGTTCCGCCATCGTCCCAGCCTCAGCACCCCCGCGACGGAGCCTCGGGAAGGAACTCCGGGAGAACCTATGGACCTCGGCACATCCCGACTCACGGCCCAGGAGAGGAGACGACGCATACAAGAGGGGCTGTGCTTGTACTGTGGGGGGGAAAGACATACCATAAATCACTGCCCCTTACTCCAAAAAGTAATACACATCACACCTCCACGCACACATCACTCCTTCTGTGTTAAAGCACAATTGTCGTATGCTAACCAGTCTATGT
Organism: Clarias magur; assembly: GCA_013621035.1. Classification (NCBI taxonomy): domain Eukaryota; kingdom Metazoa; phylum Chordata; class Actinopteri; order Siluriformes; family Clariidae; genus Clarias; species Clarias magur. The sequence goes on along the minus strand of QNUK01000027.1, from coordinate 232,032 downwards.
GTGTCTTTCCCCTTGTAGATTCTGGGTCGGCTGGAAATTTTATAACATCTTCTCTTCTTTCCTCGCTACAGGCTCCCTTGTCGAAGCTACCAGCCCCTATCGCAATTAAAGCTTTGGATGGTCATAACCTTCGGCATTCTCCTATTAAACAAATCTCTGCGCCCCTCCGATTAACTTTTCCCGGTCATTCCGAGGAACTAAAATTCTTTGTACTCCCTCGGTCAGATCATTCCGTCGTGTTGGGTCTCCCATGGCTCAGCTCTCATAATCCTAATTTTGATTGGGAAAAATCTCGCATCCTATCATGGGCCCCTAGATGTGCTAAAAAATGTATACCGCCTACATTGACGGTCCAAACCACATCCATTGAGAGCCCGCTAGCCCTAGTATCAATAAAAGTACCATCTGAGTATGCACAGTTTCAAGACGTGTTTAGCATTAGGGCAGCCGCACGACTTCCCCCTCATCGGCCGTGGGACTGCGCGATTGAGATTTTGCCGGGGAAAACACCGCCGAGCTCGCGTGTTTACCCATTGTCCGTGGAGGAGACACGGGCTATGGAGGAATACGTGAGTGAAGCTCTCCAGCAGGGTCTTATCAGTAGGATCCACGTCACCCGCCTCGGCAGGGTTCTTCTTTATCGATAAGAAAGGGGGGGGTTTACGTCCCTGTATTGATTATAGAGGTCTCAATGCAGTAACAGTAAAATACAAGCACCCACTACCGTTGGTACCGACCGCCATCGACCAACTCCAAGGCGCCTCTGTTTTTTCTAAACTCGACCTCCGCAGCGCCTATAACCTCGTTCGTGTGCGTAAGGGCGATGAGTGGAAGACGGCGTTTAGCACTACATCTGGCCATTACCAATACAACGTGATGGCTTATGGATTGGTAAACGCACCTGCGGTGTTTCAGGGGTTCATGAACGACGTGTTTAGGGATATGTTAAACCGATATGTGATAGTTTACTTGGATGATATCTTGGTTTACTCTCGGTCATACTCCGAGCACGTCCAACATGTAACTGCCGTCCTTCATCGATTGCGCAAACACGGGCTCTATGCGAAGGCGGAGAAGTGCATAAGAAAGAGATCGCATTCCTCGGCTACCGCATAGGGCCACTGGGGGTCGAAATGGAGACGTCCAAGGTGGAGGCGGTGCAACAATGGCCGGAACCCCAATCGGTAAAGGCGCTACAGAGCTTTCTGGGTTTCGCTAACTTTTATAGACGCTTTATCCGAGGTTTCAGTATGCTGGCAGCGCCGCTAACAACCCTACTAAAGGGGAAGCCTAAGCGTCTGCGTGAGTTTCCGCCGGAGGCGTTTCAAGATCTGAAGACCGCATTCACTACGGCACCCATTCTAAAAATCCCCGACCCAACCAAGCCTTTTTTGGTTGAAGTCGATGCCTCTGAAGTGGGGATTGGGGCGGTGCTGTCACAGCGTCATGGCAACCCAGAAAAACTCCACCCTTGCGCTTTCTTTTCTCGTAAACTAACACCTGCCGAGCGCAACTATGATATCGGCAATCGCGAACTGTTAGCAGTAAAAGCGGCGTTAGAGGAGTGGCGGCACTGGCTAGAGGGAGCCGATCACCCATGCGTAGTGCTGACCGATCATCGCAACTTAGAATATATCCAACAAGCAAAACGATTAAACCCTCGCCAAGCCCGATGGGCTCTGTTCTTTACTCGCTTCCGCTTCACTATTACTTACCGCCCCGGGTCAACAAATAAGAAAGCAGATGCTTTATCCCGGTACTACACAGCCCCTGGGGAACCCATAGAGCCCGAGCCAATCCTGCCCTCGTCTCTCGTGGTGGCACCGATCATGTGGGACCTCGACTCGGAGATCGCAGAAGCGGCACGGTCCCACGCCGCGCCGCGACAATGTCCTCCGGGGAGAACCTACGTGCCGGTGTCCCTACGAGAACAGGTAATCATTCACGCACACACGAGTGCAGCGGCCGGACACCCCGGGATCATTCGGACTTGTAAACTGCTAGAGCCAAAGTACTGGTGGCCAAATATGCGGAAGTCAGTAGAAACAGTGGTTTCGTCTTGTGCAGTTTGTGCAACCTCAAAAAATCCTAGACACCTGCCGGTTGGTAAATTAATGCCGTTAGATACTCCTCACAGACCGTGGTCCCATACCTCAGTGGACTTTGTCACGGATCTGCCTGTATCTAAGGGCTACACCACTATTCTAGTCGTGATCGATCGGTTTTCCAAGGGGTGTAGATTTATCCCTTTCGGCTCCCTCCCGTCAGCCTTCCAGGTGGCAGAAGCCTTATTTTCAACCGTGTTTCGCTGCTATGGTATCCCCGAAGATATCGTATCCGATCGTGGGCCCCAATTTATCGCACGAGTCTGGAGAGCTTTCTTTCAGAAATTGGGCACCACTGTTAGCCTAACGTCGGGCTATCACCCCGAGTCTAATGGTCAGGCCGAGCGGACTGTCCAGGAGCTCGGAAAATATCTTCGAGCATACTGTAGTAGCCGTCAACACGAATGGGCAGAATGCTTAATCTGGGCGGAATACGCGCAAAATTCGCTACGTCACTCCGCTACCGGCCTAACGCCCTTCCAATGTATGCTTGGGCATCAACCCCCGCTCTGTCCCTGGGATGCCACACCCACCGAAGTCCCTCGGGTGGACGATTGGTTTAAAAGAGCGGAAAAGGTATGGGAAGAGGCCCACACTAAGATCTCCCAGGCAGTTCGTCGCTTTAAGAAATTTGCCGATAGACGACGAAGGGAAAGTCCTCCGCTCCAGGTAGGCGATAGAGTATGGCTCTCCACAAGGGACCTTCACTTGAATCTTCCCTGCCGTAAGCTCACACCCCGCTATATAGGTCCCTTTCCTATTTTAGCCCAAATAAACCCTGTCTCTTTTAAACTACAACTACCAACCCATTTACGCATCCACCCTGTCTTCCATATCTCTCTTCTTAAACCAGTGACCCGGGGACCGCTGGACGAAGGTGTGGCGGAACCAACAACCCCAGCAGCCGTGGAGATTGAGGGCGCTCCGGCGTTTCGAGTCAGAAAACTACTAGACTCCCGGAGGAGAGGGGGTTCCCTTCAATATCTGGTGGAATGGGAGGGGTACGGCCCGGAGGAACGGAGCTGGGTGCCGGCCAAGGACATCTTACATAAAGGGCTAATTAAGGATTTCCATCTGGAAAGACCGGAACGCCCGGCGCCGCGACGTCCGGGTCGTCCCCCTCACCGGCCATCCCATCAGGTAGGTGAGCCTCGACTCCCTCCGGTTACACGGAGACAGCCCTCACACCCCCTCTCGGGAGCCGGTCCTGGGGGGGGGTACTGTAACACCCGTACCTCCACGGATCAGGGGAATAAGATCAAGTTCCCCGGATTACTGAGTTGACTCTTTGTCCCCACCTAGTGTGTCTATGTATTCACTACCAACACTTAAGCACTTAAGCACTAAACACGAACACCTGTGATTCCCTGGTGTGTCTACTATTTATTCCAGTCGAACCCGTAGGGCTTCGTCGGTTCACTGTTGTGCACCTTATGTTTGTCCTCACTTGTTCCCTCTCCTTGTTATATGTCATACACGTTAATGCTTCTCTTCTGCCCGTCTCGCTCCCAGGATTGAGCAGTGTCTGCAGGTGTGGGACTCTGGGAGGAAGGAAAGACCCTCAAGAGTCACAAGGACAGTACAAGAGTTTCCTTTGATTTCCACTTATCCTCCAGAAGCCGAAACGGGTCACGTTCGCCCACCTGCAGACCCTGCCTGGGAAGCCGCGCTCGGAGTGGCCGTGAGCGTCACGGGACTTTGTTAGGTGTTGTTTCTTGTTTGTGTTTTTTGTTTGTTTTGAGAGAAAAAAGAATATTCAATAAAAACCCTGCTGATACAAATGGATTCTGCATCTGCGTCTCACTCAACTCAGGAAGACATGACAGTATACAAGGCCATCAAAGTTCAAACTGTCCACATGTTTAACATAGTTACTGAAAACTGGCAATAAATATTATTGAGATGCTATAGAAATTTTAAACTACTCTTTTTTTATATACACTACTGTATATGGACAAAAGTATTTGGGCAAACCTGCAATGATATTTTAGTCAAATACATATACTTCAGTGTGGTGTTGGTCATCCTTTTGCTGCCAGAACAGCTTCCACTTTTCCACTTCTTTGTCCACAAGATTTTGTAGTGTTTCTGTAGGAATCCTTGCCCATTAATTCTGTAGAGCATGTTATGAGAAGGCATGGCTCGCAATCTCCATTCAAGGAACAATTTCCATTCAAGGTGCTTGATGGGTTTAAGTTCAGGTCTATGTGCCGGCCAGTCAAGTTCTTCCACACCGAACTCATCAAACCATGTCTTTATAGTTCTTGCTTTGTGCACTGGAGCACAGTCATGTTGGGATAAAAAAAAAAAAAGGTCTTCCGCAAACTGTTGACACAAAGTTGGAAGCATAGCTTTGTCCAAGATGTCTTGGTATGCTGAAGCATTAATATTCCCCTTCACTGTGGATAAGAGGTCTGATTGAAACCCCCCCAAGTTCAATAATTAGCAGGTTTGGCCAAATACTTTTGTGTATATAGTGTACAATAGCTGGCCATATAGAGACCTGAATCTTAACACAAACATGAAATTCGGACCTCAGCTTGAAGGATGTTTTATTGACCAGATCTTCTTAAATTTAAATTCAGGACTGCTGCCCTATACTGACCACATGACAAAAGAAGCAATATAAATGGCTCATCCTGACACATCGACTTTTGTTTTAAAAATGGGTTGCTACCTATTGAGGTTTGTTTAAAATGTGGAAGCCAAAGCTTCTAAAATAAGATTATATAAGATTTTCTTATATAGAAAAATTACTTATCACTTGCTGTCAAACTATTCATCTAATTAATTATAAATTGACAAAATTTGTTAATGTTGTTGTTTTATGTGTGGCAACATCAACTCCACTATGCACTGGACACTAACATACAGTATTGATTATTTTACTATAACCTTTTGTTCAATTCCATTTTTATACAATTAAGAAATAGCCACAATTTTTCCCTCAAACGAGAAATTTGATTGGTTTTAAAGCATTGAATTTATTTAGATTTTGTTAATTAGGAATAATAGAGAATCACCTTTCTAAGCATTGCTTCAGCTTTCAGGATATTAAAGCTCCTGGCTACAAGAGACAAAAACAAAAGGAAATGCTAGATGATGCATGACATTATGCAGAAAAAAGTAGGTGTGCAGATCAAGCCCTTTGTTTAATTATTCACATCATACATCAGAATGTTAAAAAAAATGTGAAGATGGCAGATGGGCTAGTTTGGAAAGAAAAAAGTAAAAAATAAATAAATAAATAAAAAACAGCACAATAAAAGCATACCAGATTTATGTTCCACTATTATGGAATCATGGAATAACTGATAAAGTAGTAATATCCTCCACTGAAGTATGGACACTTTCCAACATGTTGGTACAACAGAATAGTTTTAGAAATTAGGGAACTATTATAGAAGAAAAATATGTAAACATAATATTTCTCTTATACACTTATTTATACACACGCATAGTCTTCAATGAAAGACGTGTGCCCTCTGCAGAACATACGGTTACATATTAAAGAATATATTTTGAACCAATGAATCACATATAATGAAAATGATACAACAATCATATTTTGACTAAAAGTAACAATAACTCTTAAGTTAACAGACTGAAGTTGTTGAAACATTACATATAAACATGTAAAGTACATTTAATATTCAAATATATATTATAAATGGCTGTGGACATGTACTCACTTATGTACTGACTCAAATGACAGATTATTGATAAGATGATAATCATCAATTATTAACTAACTAGTAATGGCATTAAAAGGACATTGTTAGCAGCAGCACAGTACACAGTAGATTCTCACAGAAATAATAATAATAAAAACATCAACCAACAACAGAATCCCTAACTAGATCACAAACATGTAAATAAAAAGATTATTTACTCTTTTTTGGTGGCTAGGGAGGAAATTACAGTGCCAAAGCTATTTACAGTACTGTATAAATACTATATGCTTTTAATGATAAGCTAAATTTATTGCTTTAATATTCTGGTTCACTCTAAGTAAGTGGTCATCATAAGTGATTCATAGTAAATATCATTATTATGGTCCAATAGTAACAAGCTAATATTTTTTCAATGGAAAGATCACGTGAGAGAACTACAAATATTTGCACCAAAAGCATCAAGAATTTCACCTTGAACTTTTCTTCTAACGCATGACCTAAAACTGCAAGTCATTAGGACAAACAAAAAAAATAATGGCTTTAGATGTGACTACCTAAACCAGCGCACGGGTTAGTAATAATCCGTGTACTCTTTTTTTTCTGGGTGAATGAAAAACGTCTGATTCTGAAATGACTTTCACTGCAAATATTTCAAAACATGTTATCCAACATCGAGGATTGATAATTTCCTGAAGTGTGTAGGCACATTTGTTGCATGCTAGAAGCACATTTCCAACATTATTCAAATAAAGACTCGAATATGTTAGTAGAGCCAGCTAATACCTTAATCTCCTCAAAATGAAATATATTGTGAAATTTTGCATTTGAAGTAATAAAGGCAAGATGGATCATGCCTGTCTAGAGTATCTAGACTTAACTTTCTATGTATTCACTACTAATTCACGCACTCTCGCTCATTCTTTATACCGCTTATCCTATGCAGGGTCACAGGATGCCTGGAGTCTATCCCAGGGGAATCGTGGTACTAGGCAGATATACACTAGGTACACACTTTACAGGTTGGACTTACTCACATACTATGAGCCAATTAGCCTACTCTGCATGTCTTTGTCCTGTGGTAAGAAACCGGATTTAACCTACTAGGCATACAACCCCCACACCCATCACAGATCCAAAAGCAGGACTCAAACCCTCAACCCTGGAGGTGGGAAGCCACGGTGCTAACCAATACACCACTATACTACTGTGTATTCATAATTGTAATTATAATTTTAATTATAAAAACATTTAAGGTCTTATCATTTGTGCAAAGTCAGGCTTTTTTTTGTGAACAGGCCTGTAATGAATAATAAAACTTCAAAATGTGTAAAATTGGCTGCTTACCTCTGAGCCAGCGAAGCAGGTAATGGTCACTTTGATCAGGAAGATGGCCATATACATCTTCAATTCTCTCACCAAACTAGTCAAAATAACAACAAATTTTACAAAGTGGAATCTTACCATTTGCAGTTTAAAATGGATTAACCATGTTCACCTGTTCCAGGGCAGCAGCCTGGTTAGGACTAAGGTCTCCTACACGGCCACTCATTTTATTTTTACGTGATTAATTAATTACTTTGCAACTTGCGTGAATTGCTTTTACTGCTGAGTCATATTCCTCTTTCTGTTGTATTTATAAGGTATACACAAGACTTGTTCTTTGCCCTCTGGGAAAAACACGAATGGACATGGTTTATGGAGAGCCCGAAGTCACACAGTACCTTTGATCATTCTAAGTAATGTTTGCTTTTATGTCAGTTAAGAGTTTACTGATGGGGCACAGTAGAAAAATAACAGGTAGTATCTTTTGCCAACAAAAGTCTACTACTGAGAATAGCTTTAATGAAGCAGATATTAGGCTACACAACTGAAACTGCAACTATATTTTAATGTTTATTTCAATACTCATCAGCAAATGACAAGGTATCTGAACATTTGAGGGCTCTGAGCAATGTACTCAGTCCTATCATTTTATATGCATGTTAGAACAGAACTGAGCAACAGCTAATCATCACAGAATTTTTGAAACAGGATGACATTAATAGTCATTCTGCCAGATGTCAAAATAAATGTAACCCGTTACTATGTTACCATGTTACCTGTACGTTAGTATTTTAAAATATAGTACTTGTATACTTATACCCCCTTTTTTTTTTTACGAAACTTATTACATTTAATTGTACTTAGCACTGATGCTGTACTCTTTCTGAACAACTAAAAACTAAAGCCACTTCATGTGCTTCTTGCTTTTTCAGCCATAAAAAAAAAAAAAACACAGAAGATACATGTGTACAAGATACTATACATGTGGTGGTATGTACAGTATATATGGTTAACTTTTGTAACCATTAGGCATGTTTTTTAGCTAGTTAACGAATGTTAAATACAATCAGGGACTTGTGTCATGACTGTGTGGTTATGGTACTCGCATTATCTTTGCCTGTTAACTGGTTCTGAGCTAAGACACTTGTGTTTGGCTTGACTGTCAGTACTATGTCTTTATTAAATGCGAGGTTATCTGCATTTGTGTCAACAGGCTTTGTGTCAACTCCATAACATAATGTGTCATTTTTCCTGAACTGTTTTTATAAAGTTAATTCGGGAAAACCATTTTTTTCTGTTAAACTCCAGAGGTAATGAATGGCATGGCACACTGGTCCAAAAAAGTGCCAGTTCTTTTTCATCTTCACCAACATGAGAGAGAGAGAGAGAGAGAGGGAGTACACACATCTGCTACACAAAGCATAAGAGCACAGTTCTTCTTTCAGATGGGTAACTTACTGCAGGTAAGAGCTAGACAAAATTATGGAGAGCAGTGTGTTGTGTTTTTGTGTTGTATGTAAATGTTGACTGCTGTTTACCAGCATATTTTCATTTTGGACTTTACATTCACCACTTATATTCACATTACTTTAATTAAGATGATGGATTTTGTCAAATCATTGTAAAGCATACATATTTTCCTAACAGCAGTGCAATCAATATACTGTACATGTGAAAATGATATAATTGATACTATTTACTAATCAGTACACAAAACATTAAATTATATACAGGACTTAAAAGATGAACAGAAAACCAAATTAGACAATTTGCCAGATCAGGAGATTTGTACAAGAGTAGTCTGTTGTCATTTGTGATGTTGAAATCCAATGACAGACAGTTAACAGTAATTTAGGGTAGTATTTATTGTAGTTGGAGAAAACATTTGTTCACACACTTCTGATATAGCAGCAAAGACAATCATTTAAATTTTCTTTTACTTTCTAAGTAACATCAAGTGTTTTAAATTTTGTTGTTGCTTTATAAAAATTTAGCAAAAGTATTTCATTGATTGGTTCAAGTTTGACATCAGGGCTCATTCACCAACCGTCACCAAAGTTGGCAACCTTTATAAAGTACAGAAGGCTGTGTGCATGGTGAACATTAAGTAAGATTTCTCTTGCAAATGGTAATGAGATTTGTGATGTCTGACTACAAAAGGATCACATCATGTGTTAAATATTTGCTCAAAAGGTCATTAACTGGAACTTGCCTTTATTTATTTTTCTACTAGAGAGCAATAGTTGTGCAGGATCTGACAAATTTTAACTCAAAGACTTGAGATACTGGAGTACTGATTTTCTTTTAATTAGCATTTTTATAAAAGTCACATACTTTCAAAAGTTCACCACTAAAGAAAACATTAAAATATACTATACGTAAGTGATCTATGTAGTGTACCACAGAACTGTACTGTGCATTACTCTATAACGACACCACCTGTAGCCGACGGACACCAAGGACAAACTCGTTTTTTGAATATAAATGAGAGGAAAAAAATGTTTTTAACTTAACTTTTCTCCAAGGCACACTTGAATTATGGCTGTTCATTTGAATGCAGCAAGACTTTAGTCCTTATCAATAATTTCATCATAGACGAAACTGATAAGAATCACACAGTATTTTTTTTTTCAATAGAGATTTTGAGACCTCCCCAGATGTAGAACATATGTAAGGCTGTACAACTTTGCCATGACTTTGTACAGGCACCTAGAGCTCCACTGTTGGATGGAAAAACAGTGGGGAAGTTTAAAAAGAGCTGCATAGTACAAATGCCATTTACAACATTACAAGTCATGAAACTCTTCATGATTTGAATCAGATCGGTTCAGAGCTTAATGCTGAATTTTCCGCTACCTCTAATTGTAATTTTAAAAACAGTTTTAAGACAGATTAGAATGGCAATGACTTAAAAATAAAATATCTTATACTTTAGAGAGGCAGGTAAAGTGTCTTTGGTTACTGGTCAGTTAAATCCAAGATCTAGCAGAAATGGGTTAGAACCTTGTCTTTCTTTCTTTGAATGCATCACATTTCCTTACTTGCACAGCATAATCCTTTCTTATATAATTTACATTTACCTCAAAATGCTTGTGTATGCATGCGCATATATATTTCAGCAAACAATTTAGTATATCTTCTCAAATGAAATTACTTTAACATCTTATCTGGTTTTAATATTGAATAACAAAATATTTTAATATTGAATAATATTGAATAACAAAAGCTGACTCTCGCCATGAATATAGCCGTAGAAGATGGCGCGGTGTTAAAGTAAGAAAGAAAGAACAATACTATAGAAATTAAACTTGGATATATTTCAGAGTAGTCGATGTGCAGCTTGTATAACAGTATAGATTTACTGTTCTCTGAAAATAAATCAGCATTATTGTCAAAATATTTGGCAACAAAAGTGAGTTCACCCTAAATGATAGACTCTATACCCGAGACCCGAATCCTTTTTGAGCACCTGTGGGGCATCCTCAAGTGGGAGGCAGCGAAGCACCATGTGTCTAACATCCAGCAGCTCTGTGATATCATTATAGAGGAGTGGAAGAGGATCCCAGCAATAACATGGTAAATTCCAGGCCCAGGACAATTAAGGCCGTGCTAGAGAACAATGGCGCTCACACAAAATATTGACACTTTGGAGACAGTTTTGACATGTTTACTTAGGGTGTACTCATTTTCATTGCTAGTTATTTATACAATAAAGTCTGCATGTTGAGTTATTGTTAGGACAGTAAATCTGTACTGCTATACAAATTGCACATCGACTACTGAAATATCTAAAATTTTAATTTCTATAGTATTGTCCCTTGAGAACATATAAGAAAGTGGTTGCTGAAATGTGAGAGGTCTACTCAATTTTGAGAGATACTGTATGCCTATAGATGTGTGTATACACATACATATGGCAATGGAAATTACATAAGGAAATTACATAAGGAAAGTATAGACGTATACACAAACACTGCTCTGCCAAAAAAAAAAAGTCACCACTTCAAAAAGGTAAAATTATTAGTCTACATCAAGTACCGGAAACTATAAACACGATTTTAAATTACTGGAACTGGGTTAAGAACTGCTCAACACATTATTAAAATCTTTAAGGACTGTACCGAACCTTCAACTTCATGGAAGAAATGTGGTCAGGAAAAAAAATCATGAACAGAGATTACTTAAATGCTTAGTAAAGATGCATGATAAAAAAAAAAAAAATAACAGTAGAAATTACAGCTACGAAACAGTGAAAGTAAGAGCATTTTTATGCTCTGGGATTTCAACTAAACAGTTATGTGGCCATAAGAAAACCACGTGTTAGTGCATAAAGAATATAAAGACTGGACTTTGGAGCAATGGGAAAAGGTCATGGTCTGATGAGTGCCGACTGATCCTATTCCAAATAATTGTGTGTCAGGGTAAAAAGGAAAGCACATGAATCAATGCATCCATCATGCCTCTGGAGACTCTAGATAATCTTGATGATCTGGGATTGCTTCAGTTGGTCAGGTCTAGGCCCATCAATGATATGTGGCAATAAAATTAAGACAGCTGACGACCTGAATGTACAGAATGACCAGGTTATTCTAGGATTCAAGAAAGCATGGATCTGGGAGCATGAGAGAATCATGTTTGCATATGAATTTACCAACATACCATGCACCGTAATCAAAGCTTAAGTAAATGAAATCTTAGAGGGTGTCCCCTTTTTTTTTTTAATTTGCTAGGCGCAGTGCACATTATCAGTCAACTGCTGTTTGGATACACCATGTAATGTTTTCTACATTGCAGAACAATGCTAAAGGCATTCAAATATGCAACGCAATAATCTCCTTTGAACAGTTGATGTTGAGATGTGGCTGCTACTTATGCTCTACAAAGCCTTCATAACGGCTCTAATCTGAGGTGTTGTTAATTGGTGTTTTTTAAGGCTGATAACTGTGAATGAACTTCTCTGCAGCAGAGGTAAGTTTCGTCTTGCTTTCCTGGGATAGTCTTCATGAGAGCCAGTTTAATCATGGTGCTTGATGGGTTTTGCAAATGCACTTGACAATACTGTTCTTGCAAGAACTATTCCAGAACAGCTGACCTTTGTGTCTTAAAATAACAATTGACTGTTGTTTCATAATTACCTAATGCTAACATGTTATTTTATAGTTCTGAAAAAAAATCCAGTACTGTTTTAGAATGTAGAAAATGAATCCAAATTTGTATCCAAACCTTTGACAGATATGTGCAAACCTTTGATTGGTACTATTTATAATGATCAGTTTAGTATTTGGTACTTCAGATCATTTTAAACTGACCACTTTATCTCACTCGTGTGTAAAACTTGGGGACATGAGAATGTTAAATTTTTTGCACAGCTAGTTCCATCATTTGTTGGTCTACTATCTTTACATTTTGTTGGACACTGTTGGTCCATTTTGTTGATAAAAGGTCAATATTTAAAATAATATTACTAATAATAAAGTAAGAACAGTTTAGAATAATCCATCAACACTTGAGGATAAACCTGTACAAGACCAAAGTGCTTACATAAAACTTCATTTTTACCAACAGGGTAAATGCCCAGGTAAATTAATTTACATTAAAAAATGCTTGAGTATTATTTCACTGCATGATGAAGCCAGTCCTCGGGGGAAGACCAGGCCTCTGAGGAAATGCTGGTGTGTACGGCTGTGTTAGTGGACCTGTGTAGGATGGCACCATGCTGGGCATTTGGACAGGAGGGTAAGGAGTTGCTGGGTAGGATAAAGTGATCTGCTGCCCTGTGTGATGGACTGAAGTTGAAGGTGTTGCCCTCATAGCAAGTGGGGAGCCATTAACTTGGTCATGGAAGGGTGCAGTGGAGGTGGACGTCTGAGAATTACCATGCTCTGTGGATGCTTGTGGCATCCGGAAACATTTAAGCACCATCTCCTGCAGCTTGTCGATCTTCACACGCCGCAAATGAGCCAACTTTCTCTTGTTCTGATAGGTTTCGATGAAGGTGTCCAGAGACAAATCACCATCAAGGAAGGAGTCAGCCATGTTCTAAAATGCCCATTAGGTAATTTAGAACAATAATCAACTTAAAAACAGTAAAACTGACAGGAATAAAAGGAAGGTGCTATGCTTTGGATTAACCCAACATTAATGGGACCAGAAACATTTGCATTCACACTAGCAAGTGACATGTAACTTGTGTGACCTGTTTTGGTTGATCTGAGGCAGAAAAACTTTTTCGTTCCCTTCAGAATCTGTAATATATGGCTATATACTGACTAATCAGCCATAACATTACGTCCATCTGCCTAATATAGAGTAGATCCCTACTTTTGCAACAAATACAGTAATGCTTTGTGTTCTGACACCTTTCTATCAGAACCAGCATTAACCATTTCAGCAATAATAGCTACAGCTCATAGCTACGCTCACTGATGCACACGGGGAGCAAAGGCTGGCCTGTAAAGTCAGATCAAATAGAAGAGCTACTGTAGCCCTAGCTCCTGAAAATGTTAATGCTGGTTCTGATAGAAAGGTGTCAGATGCATTAGGTGGGAGGTCAAAATGTTATGTGCCAGTGTATTAATAGAAGGTAGAAATATTGTTATGAAAGTTTAAATGTCAGATCACGTACCTAACTGCCATCAAATTAAGAAAGGTTCAATTTCAAATGGCACGTGTCATGAACGTACAGAGAAAATAAATGGTCACCAGTGTTTTTTTCAGTTGCTAATGTGGACAAAGGCTTATGCTCTTATCCTATGAAAGCTTTGATACAAGTTTTTACTGTATTAAAATATTCATAACGCTTATATATTGATTATGTATATTGATGTTAAAACAGATTTTTACCTCAGTTTCCTCCTCAATTTTGGCACCTTCAGCTTGTAGTAGGGCCAACAGTGTGTCCAGCGAGCTTTTCCCTGAGTGGTGATCTGAGCAAACAAAACAATTACAAACATCAAGCATTATCCAAAATGATTAATGTGCATAAAATCACATCACATATTTGTTTGCGATATTTGGGTAAGGTCTCGTGATTGACTTGGCCAGTCTAAAACATTTCACCTGACAAAATCCTTGTGCTGGCAGTTTGTTTTGGGTCATTGTTGTGGAACTCTTTCCAACTAGGCATCTTGGCAGACAGAATCAGGGTTAAAATTACACATGGGCTTTCGGACGAGCCCTATTTTGCAGTGTGCCGCACGACTTCCCAAGCTACACGCATGCACATTCATATAAGTGCACAGCAGTGTGATCAATAACAGGGTTCCTGTGAGAAACATACTCCATCAAAACATCTTTTTGATTCTCATACCCTTTACAACTTGTTCTCATCTTTATTTGTTTAGTGAATCCAAATTGTCCAAACAGGCAGGGTTATTTCCATTTTGATATTGACTACCCTGAAACCACCCCAAAATAATAAACACACAGTTTGTCCCATTAACAAACAACTTACAGTTTGAGAGCTACATAAAGCTAGTAACGAGTGCCGCACTTAAACGCATGGATGGCCACAGCAGAAACAGATACAGAATTGTGTTAATTTTGTGTAGACAGATGTTCAGAAAATTTTATGTAATGAGCGAAGAAACACACAACACTGCACACAACAATATTTATACTATTTTTTTTTCAGGAACTATAACCTATAACTCAAAATCACTTTCAGAGATCACCTAAAAGGTCTTAAGCAAGGTTACTGTAACCTCCTCAAAGTTGATTCCTGTACATACATGACCAAAAGGGTTAATTTCACTTTGCCAATAGTTACAGTTTATCATTTATTTAAAAATATGTTGTTTTCTAGTGGTTTATCCATTTTAAAATTTAAAATTGTTGATTATCCACTAAGCAAGTTACTTCTGGTTACTCTTGTTATTTGGGCTATAAAATACTTGCTCCCTCACCGGTTTGTGTTAATCTCTTTCTAGAATTTTATATGGTTTAACAAGTCATACTACTAAGCTGTGATATGAAAGACATTTGATTAAATGTACATTAACTTCTGTGAGGTGTGCTGTTTTAAGAAATTAGCACCTGCTGTCCAACCAGATTCTAGAATTCAACAGCACTGTAATACTTTATACAAGACTGATTTAACAGAGGACAAACCGAGTGGCCTGGATAGAATTGAAACTTAATGAAATGACTTTTTTATGACACAAATAAAACCAAGTGACTCATTACAAAACATCTAAAGCAGGGATCATCAACTAGTGGACCATGGTTTAAATGGGTTAAACTCAACAAAGCACTGTTTGAGATTACTGTCTTAAGGTTTGAGTTACTGTCTGTGGATATGTCGTCCAGTTTCCTTCAACCTCCCAAAAAGCATGCCAGTAAGTGAATTAATGAACTGTCCCTAGGTGTGAAAAAATGAGAGCAAGAGAGAAAGTGTGCAAGCAAATGGTGCATTGTGGTGGACTGTCATCCAACAGACAACTTTACTGAAGCTGAATGAATTAGATTGATATGGCTTTGATATGGATTTGGTCAGCAAAATACCCTGAAGGCTAGGTTGTTGTTGAGAAAACGTTATGATGTTATAGGTAGTAGGCTGTCGTTGTTGGTGATAAAATGTTATAATGCTATAGGCTGTTTGAGTAGTTTGGTTTATCAGGACTAATTAAATTAAATATTTAACATTTTACCATTGTTGGGAGAAAAAGAGAAAGGGACAAAAGTGCTGCACACAGTTATTCATGAGAGATTAAGTCAAATCAAGTGAGATTAACTAACCAAGAGTGCATTTACGGAGCTGGTGGGCCTCATACAGCTCCTGTAAACAGCAGTAACGCTTGGTTAGCTGCATTTTTTGTTGTTCCAAACTGGGCTGGAGGCTGAGGTTCTGCTCTGCGAGACTGCGGTTACTGGCGAGGGTCATCTCTTTAGTTTGCTGCATCTCCTGCATCTGAAGGAAAAGGAAAATCAGGGAGCACATGACATTAGGCTGTAAGTGTTTAAGATGTTAAAGGTAAATGTTTAAGATGAAGGCTGAGGGATCACTACTCATGCACTTTTTTGTTTTATTTAATGCACCGCGATAGACACGTGATCAATATCAATAAAAAATGTGTTCGATAAAACGTTCGATATATTTTATTCTTTGTCGGAAGAAAACGGAGGTTGCGAAACTAGTTTGGTTGCATTAACAAAGCCACTCGCTCTCTTGGCAACCTAGCAACGTAGGGAGTGATACACTAACAGCCAATCATGTAACAGTATCACGTTTGGTTGTGCCATATTGTTGTCTCGTGCTGGTCTGCTGGATACCTCTTCATAAGCAGAAAATGAGTGTCGCAGTGAGCGAGGAAATTGTAACTAAAAGAGGAAAAGTCAGCTCGCCAGTATGGCGGTTTTTTGGATATTATAAGTTTTTTATATGTTTAAACATGTTACATTTTTTGGCGGTCCTTGTAGATGCTTGCGGACCTTCGCGGGAACGTCGACTCACAGTGCCAAACACCGCATCTCACCGCGAGTCAAACCGCATAGGTGAGATGGGGGCCGTGCTCACCCTTTGGAGCACAGCTGTATTCAACCAACAACATCTGTAGCTGCAACACTGCACAAGCAGCAGACCACCATGGAGAGGTACTCTGCATCAGTGCCTTATGACAAAGAATCTAAACGGTATAAAGATATAACGGAGGCAGTTGCATATCATATAGCCAAAGACATGCTTCCGCTTAGCACTGTCGACAAGACAGGTTATAAAAAGCTTATACAGTGGAACCTCGGATTGCGAGTAACGTGGTTTACGAGTGTTCCGCAAACTGAGCAAAAATTTTAAATAATTTTTTTAATCGGAAACCGAGCAAGTATTAGTTACCGAGCGCCGAGTATCATGTATCATGCATGCGACTCTTATTTTGGCATCGAGCAGCAAGTGATCACAACTGAGCCAATGATTTTTCTCTCTCTTGCACTGCAAGGAAGTATGGGTGATCGTCTCCCCTGCTGCATCCCCTGTGTCAAAATAAGAGTCTCATGCTGCGTCTTAGTGCTCGTCTCTTATAATCAACATCTCCCTCTCCCGTTTGACACTGTGCCCCACACACACCGACGCCGACACACGTACGCGCCGACACTTTTCAAAGGTAAGATGCTGGTTCATTTGTTATTTTTTATTTTTTTATTTACAGCAGTGATTCCGTTAGTATGCTCACGCAAGTATCACTAATTCCTCACACACACACACACACACTCACACACACACACACACACACACACACACACACACACACACACACACACACACACACACACACACACACACACACACACACACACACACACACACACACACACACACACACACACACACACACACACCACACACACACACACACACACACACACAAACACACACACACACACACACACACACACACACACACACACACACACACACACACACACACACACACACTCACACACTCACACACTCACACACTCTCACACACACACACAAAAATACACGGCGCCTGCGTGCACAAAAGGAAACAATTAACTGTCTGGATTTATTTTTACTTTTTTTTTTTGTTAAGTGCAGGTTAATTTGTTTTATTTTTACTTTATATGTTGTATTAATTACTTGTATGTATTTATTGTTTTGGGCTGTAGAACGAATAATTAGAGTTTATGGCTAAATTAAATTTGATTTACGAGTATTTTGGAATACGAGCCCGCTTCCGGAACGAATTATGCTCGTAATCCAAGGTTCCACTGTACTAAACTTGCACTAAATTCTCAGGTTTCTCTATTTATATTTAACACTTTGCACTATTACACTTTATTAACCATTTCTTACATTTTCTTTCATTTTGCACCTTAAATGTTAAGAGATAATTGTTAACTGTGATTTTAGACATATGTTTACATTTTAATTATTTGAGTTTTCCATGGTTGTTGACATTTCTGTCTTAATAACTGAGGGGATTATGATCAGAGGTAGGTTAAGTTTAAAATAAAAAAGTTTAAATGTAACATTTTTCTCCTGGTTCTTATTTTAAATGGGTCATAAAAAATATCAATAATTATCGACCGATATGAAACACTGATATTGTGATACAGTTTTCAGCCACATCGCTCAGCCATAGCCCAGTGTACCATCATATGAGTATGCAGTTATTGATATAATTTTGGTACGTTAAACCTTAAATAGGATTGTACTATATGGAGACATTGTGTAATACTGGAAAACATTTTAAAAATATCATATTCTAAACTAATACAAGGCACTTCTAAAAGTAACTGTCGATGAGTGTAAATTTAAAGATGCTAGAAAATAACTTAAAAGCTGGCAAAAGCGAGACTGTGTGTGCACCTTTTGTAAAAATGTACGTATTAGAGAAGGGGAGGGGGGTCGATTCAGTTATGTTCTATTCTTATGTTGAGTTTCACATATTACACTGACTACAAAATTTTTATGTCTATAACAGAAATTACCCAGTCGATCAGTGAGGGACCACAATCTGCTGGTTTATAGTTTAATTGGCCATGACCAGTGATTGGCTGATCAGCCTCAGATAAAATAATTCTGTACTGAGCGCAGGATCTGACAAGTGGTGCAACAGAAACGCATTTTATCGCATTACATTTTCAAAAACCATGTGTGTTAAAAGCCTCTGATTTGCCTTTTTCTTCAAACTCTGAGTGAATTAGCAATTTATTTGCCAAGTTTGTTTAATTACAAGCATTAAATACTCTTGTATTTAAAGTTAGGTTTGTATTGTTTAAATGTTGCACTTAGCTTTTAATTGAGAAATGTTGTGATGTTATAGGGAATTGGCTGTTATTGAGAAAACGTTACAATGTTATAGGGAGTAGGCTGTTGTTGAGAAAACGTTACGATGTTATAGGGAGTAGGCTGTTGTTGAGAAAACGTTACGATGTTATAGGGAGTAGGCTGTTGTTGAGAAAACGTTACGATGTTATAGGGAGTAGGCTGTTGTTGAGAAAACGTTACGATGTTATAGGGAGTAGGCTGTTGTTGAGAAAACGCTACGATGTTATAGGGAGTAGGCTGATATTTATAGAATTGCAATTATAATATTAAATTGAGAGATGTCTGGTGATTCCTGTTGTTGTTGAGAAAACATGATGTTATAGGGAATAGGCTGTTGTTGTGAAGAACGTTATAATGTTATAGGCTCTTGTTGAAAAATGTTATAATGTTATGGGGAGTAGGCTGTGGTTGTAAAAACGTTATAATATTATAGGCTCTTGTTGAGAAAACATTATGATGTTATAGGCTGTTGTTGAAAAATGTTATAATGTTATGGGGAGTAGGCTGTGGTTGTAAAAACGTTATAATATTATAGGCTCTTGTTGAGAAAACATTATGATGTTATAGGCTGTTGTTGAAAAATGTTATAATGTTATGGGGAGTAGGCTGTGGTTGTAAAAACGTTATAATATTATAGGCTCTTGTTGAGAAAACATTATGATGTTATAGGCTGTTGTTGGAAAACGTTTTAATGTTATGAGGAATAGGCTGTTGTTGAGAAAATGTTATACTGTTACAAAGAATAGGCTGTTGGCATTTCAGCTGCTCAAGCAGTCGCCACAGAAAAACTTGGCACAGGTTCGACACACAGTTATTAGGAATAGGTTCGATTTTTAAAGGTTCGAAATGGTAACAAAATCGGGTAAAATGTAATATTAAATCGGAATTGATAAAACCATAATATTTATAGAATCGCAATTATAATATTAAATCGAGAGGTGTCTGGTGATTCCTCAACCATGTATATACTGCGTGTGTGTGCGTGTGTGTGTGTGTGAGTGAGAGGAGACCCCAGCACCGCGCCCCCACTCACCCGTCCCTAACACCCAGGATGCCCGTGCAGAGTTACATAATATAGTTTTTTCGACATGAACTTAGTTCTCACTCTTGCTTTTAACGTAACCAGCTGACACGTACGACGACAAAATAATAACCTCTGTTAATAAGACACTATTTCACAGTTAAGTCATCGTTTGTTTAGCAATACAGTCAGTGATCCCACTTTGAGACGACTGGCTCTACAGGACAATACAAAAGTAGTCTTGTCTTGCAATCGCATTACATAACAGAACCGAGTTTAACACACAAAAAAAGCTCCAATCTGTGCTTCATTACTTTCACGACTCTTGTCAACACTCTACGTGCTGTTAAACATTAGCGAATATAGACGATAAGACATGACGCTAAGCTGTCTGTAGCGAGATAATTACGTGACAAAGGAGAGGAGATTTGCAAGGAAGAAACTCAGGCGCTTGTTTTTGTCCCCAGCGAGCGCTTACCTCGTCCAGTTCTTTGACAATTTCACTGAGCTTGTCATCGTCCTCCAGTAATTCGTTTAGCTGTGTCATCGAATACGAACTAAATTTGCTCGTGAACCCAAATATTTCCCCCATCGCTACTCCACCATCAAGGATTGCTATTCCATCAACCGGAAATGGAATTCTTGTCCAATAAGAGCGCGGGAGGCGCGCCAAGTGACGTAGTTAAGATGTAATCACTCGTGGGTAGTTAATGCTGCGTTCAACGAGAGATCGTAACTCGTAATTTCCAGCATCCGACCAGGAAAAACCAGAGGAAGTCTGAATTCGAAAGTGTGTAGTGATAGATTTCCTGTGACAGGGGTACTGCGTTCACATTCAAGAAGGTGCGGGCAATAAAAATTTCGTCGAGCCAAGATCCAACATTTGTGTTTGTGTTAAGCTACAGCTCTATATGTATGCAGCTATTAAGTCTATGAAAAACAATTCAAAATTTCCATAGAATTTCACACACTCATTCACTCACTATGGGGGGGGAGCATGAGGTGGGCTATATCTCAAAGGGGTGCAAAAACATGGTGGGGCACTCACTCACTCACACTCACACACACACACAAAACAAATACAGGCAATTTGGGAATGCCAATTAGACTAATCTTCATGAGGGGGAGAACCCTCAGTCAAAAGAATCATAAGAAGTTTTTTTTTTTTTTAACTGGAACAGAGACAAGCAAGGCTGGACAAGAACCCAAGTAAATCTTGCCACCAGTGGTAAGAGAAGTAAAGAAAAATCTCCAAACCTTACTCTTAGAGAACTGCATCAAAAAGAGGCATTTTGGAGTCACAAAGTCTCCATAACAACCATCAGGCGCTATCTACATGCCAACAAGCTGTTTGGGAGGCATGCAAGGAAAAAGCCTTTTCTCACCTACAATCACAAAAATAAACAACTGGAGTTTACTGAGACTTAAACTGGGACTGTGTGCTGTGATCAGATGAGACAAAGATAGACCTATTTGGCACCAAACACTGTCTGGGTCAGGCATAAAACAAAAGATGAGTATGCAGAAAAGCACCCCATGCCCACTGTGAAGTATGGTTGGAGGATCTGTGATGCTGAGGGCTTGTTTCTCTTCCAAAGGCCCTGGGAACCTTGTTAGGGTGAATGGCATCATTATCTCTTTGAAATACCAGGGCATTTTAAATCAAAACCTGATTGCCTCTGTCAGAAAGCTGAAGATGGGTTGTCATTGCGTCTTTCAGCAGGATAATGGCCCTAAACGTGTGGCAAGATCTACACAGAAATGCTTCAGTCCCCAGACCTCAACCCAATTGAAAAACCTGTTGGGTGAGCTGAAGCGGAGAGTGCATAAAAAAGACCCAGGACTCTAAATTATCTATAAAGATTTTGTGAAATGTTATAGAAGGAGATTAAGTGCTGTCTTGGAGATGGAAAACGTATTAACATCAGGGGTGGTAATAATTGTGTCACACACATGATTTTATGTAAAAAAAGAAAAAATTCTTAATGTGGGATTTTTTTTTTTCACTGAATAATTGTACTTCAATTAAAGGTTGGATTTCTACGGTGGTCGTGAAGTG
The DNA here is from genome assembly GCA_013621035.1 of Clarias magur. NCBI lineage: Eukaryota > Metazoa > Chordata > Actinopteri > Siluriformes > Clariidae > Clarias > Clarias magur. The sequence continues at coordinate 210,062 of QNUK01000027.1, read as the reverse complement.
CAAAACAACTTAACAAAACCGAAAAACAAAATAACATTCAAAGACAAAATAACAAATTCAAAACCAAATTAACAAATCCGAAAACTAAATAGCAAATTCAAAATCAAAATAGCAAAAACGAAAACAAATTAACAAAACGCAAAACAAAATAACAAATTAGTTTTGGGTTTTGTTATTTTGTTTTTTAATTTGTTATTTTGATTTTGATTTTGTTATTTTGTTTTTGAATGTTTTATTTTGTTTTGGGTTTTGTAATTGTGGTTTTTAATTTGTTATTTTGTTTTCATTATGTTAAGTTGTTTTGCACTTCTCGGCCACCGTAGATTTCTCTCTCTGAGTTTTGCATTGTGGTTCTATATTGTTTAAATAAAAAAAATAGTTTATTAGAAGCCTAAGAACACATCTGCACACATAACCAGGGGTGCCATAATAATGACCAGCACTGCATGAAGTTTTAAAATATCTAATTCAAAACAAGGTAAATAATTAAAGTAATAATTTGAATAGTTCATTTTTATCCTTCAAAGGTATTTCTACTAAGATATATAAGAAGGACATTGATTTGGACGGTTCAAAAAATATTTATATTATTTTGGACCCCACTCACATTTTTTGGAAAGATTTTTACATTTATCCTGCAATTAATTTATTTTGAATATCTTATAACAGTGTATTATTTGGCCTCCTTAATTATCCATGCAGTAAGGAAGATCATTTTTATTTTATATTAATACTTTCAGAATAACATATTCATGAATCAAATATCTGTAATCACAAACCTATTTTGCAATTGTTTAAAAAATGCAAACAATATATTACTATTATGTCATATTCTACAAATAGAGAAGCTGTTGTTATGATGTCTGAGATTCTGTCGTTAGATATCTCTCTGCTGTTGGAATTGTGTCTATTCTAGGTGGGTGTGGCCTGTTAATCAGCTGGAGTTCAGGATTGGTTCTACCCTGCATCCTATCCTGATATAAGGACCGCCCCAAACACTCAGCTTTTGCCATTTTGAGCCTCGGTAAATTTGATCTGTCGTGTGCTAAATTTTTGTGATTTCGATTGTCTGTCGTATGTTCAGTCGCCTGTTTGTTTTGAGTGCCAGAGAGAAAGAAAGAATGAATGTTGTAATCTTTGTAGTAGTGTTTTGTTGTCTTTGTAAATCTTTGTATGGATTGATTATTTAATCTTTTGCTCGTTTGACTATGGTGTGGATTCTGATTTGGTTGCATGTAAACATCAACTTTTTGTAAATAATTTGTAGATAACTTGACACACGGGAAGTAGGGGGTGAGACGCCATTTCTTTTTCACTTATCTTTTAACTCTGTTTTTGATTTAGGAAGGTAGGTAAGCAAACTTGTACTTGTTTGTACTGTTTTCTAATATTTCATTTCAGGTTATCAGCTTAAATACGAGTCTGTTTGGTTTATTGTTTTGGCCTGGTCTACCTCTGAAAGAAAACCCTGTGTAGAACAAAAATACAACTATTGAACTATCTCTCTGGTGTAAGCTCATTCAGTTCTTTTTCTGTTACGGCTAACCCCTAGAGGTCGTAACACTGTTAAAACATTTCAATTACACATCAGTTACAACACTAACACCACTGTATCATGGGCACCCAATGCTCATCTATACCTGTTAGTGCCAAAGGCCAGCCCATCTTGTCCAATCCCACAGAAAACTCAATGTAGCACAAATTGCTTTAAAAAAAAAAAAAAAAGAAAGAAAACGTAAACTGCAACTGCAAAGAAACCACTGCATCACAGGCTGCTGCACATGACGCACAAGCAGGCAGAGTTCAAGGTTGTTGCTCTAGCTTAAAAATTCCCCAGATCCCAAAAATAAATAAAACAGATGAAGCCATGGATAATGCATCAGTATCAGAAACAAAAGGATTTAATTATAAAGCTATCAACTCCTGGCATTAGTAGTATAACACCCACTACGGGTGTGAGAAAATGATAAGGGTTCAAAACTGTGTCATTACTGCTGTCATTAGTTAGTTTATACTTTGCATTTTTTCTTCTTCTTTTTTTAACTGAAACCCATGCAGACTGGGTAAGAAAACACAGACAGAAAAAAAACTCATTTTAAGTATACAGTCTATTGCAGCTGTCATTTTATCAGCTGCTTTTTATTGCTAGCACTGTCTAAGATACTATTGTTGCCCATAATCAATTTTGTTTCTCATTCTCAATGTGACATAATTCGTAGCCTAAAGAAGTTAATCTCAAAATTACAGCGCAGCTACACCATTACTTGACGGAACTTACAGCGTACAGTATGTTATACATGCTGTGTATAAGTCACAACTTTGTGCTCTGGGATTGCTTTTACCTGTGATGGTCTAAGGTCATAGATGAGACCAAATTCTTGTAACTAATCATAACACAGAAGGTGGGATTGGTTGTATAGATAATTTTTTTCATCTTACTGCATCTAATTATAGAATGAAGTAGTGCAAAATTTTAGTAGTGTTAAATTGTATTTTTTTTATATCCAGTAATATGTTAAGACTTAATATGCTACCTGGCTGAATTGCTTAGGCTAGTTAGTTTGACATCTATTTTGACCAGTTTATTCTTCTAACTGGTTCTTTACTGTAAACATATATGAGGTAGCGTCCAGATGTAAATTTTTTTTCTTTTTCTAAAACACCTGTAAATTTTAATATTGAAAGTTGGAGCTGTTTAGGTTCACAATCTGCAAGCAAACAGTGCCATTCCTTTTGCACTAACTTATTAGTATATATATATATATTTTTTTTAAACATATTTTTAATCTTTCTGATGAATGTATTGTATGTTGCAGGTTTAAGCAATTATGTGATTGCAGTCAAACAGTGGCATTTTGTCCCCACAAATGTGAATATACATTGCTTGTAAGTTATAAGCAAGTCATTCTTGAGAACTGTGACAAAACATGTTTTTAATCTGAAAAAATAAAAACTTTCTTGTTATATTGTTGAACAGCAGTGTAGGGTGTAATGCGTTAGAGTACTCGGATTACTTTTTTGATGTAAGGAGTAATCTAACGTGTTGGTCTGCCATTTAAGTACTCAGTTACTTAGTTATTTTTCTGTTAATATGTTATTCAGGCAATTTATGTAATCCGTGAGCCAGACAGCAGTCATTCCCAGTCCATTAGTGTGCGTGTGTGTGTGAGAAAGTCATCCTACAAGCCCCTGATAATCTGTCCCCCTCTGTTATTCCTGTTGTTATACCCCTATCTCACCTATGCGGTTTGACTATGCGAGGACCGACGCACGGAAAGATGGAAACCTAATCACAGCGCCGAAAATCGCGGTGAATCATGATGATGCGTACTTATCGTGCGAAACTGCGAAGGTCAAATCTTTAAAATATAAGAAAAATTATCTATCTTACAGGAGACTGAGCAGTATCAGTGTTATGAAGGGGTGCTTGGGGTCCTGTTGACCACAAGATTTGTTTAAAAAGCTGTGTACTTTGAATATATTTTTTCTCTTTAGTTTTAATCTACTTCTGTCCAATAGTTTCAAGTCCAAGTTTTCAAGCAAAAGTCATCCGCTATACCAAAACCTCTTGAGGCCCATATGGCAGCAGCCCCATGGCACACATTGTAGGTGTATATAGAACCTGAATAGACGATACACCTTTTTCCACTTTCCAATCTGCAAGCACATTTTTGGCACAGTGGATAAATCTTGTTTGTGGTTATTTAAGTATGCAATTTAGTATCAATAATATGTTGGTTGACCTTTAACAAAAATATAGCAAACTCATTCTTTCATTGGGAATTTGGTTCACTTTACACAAAACACTACTTACTAAGAGAATGTCAAGGAATGACACATAGGTGAAGAACTTTGGTTATAAATAATCGAACAGTGTCAATGCTACAGTATGGCACAAACTAACCCACATTGATCCACTGCTGAACCTAGTAGCGGATCTACCGACCATACTATGGGACCATACTAATGTAACTAGAGTTACATTGGATACCGCAGAAAATTTTATCCAAGGAGGAAAGCAGACATGGAATTGTTCAGCTATCCAAAAACTTGGTCATGGTACAGGTACAGTAGGACTTTGTTCACCGAATAGGTCAATAATAAACAATCATGTCAGCTTGTGCTCTCTCTCCTCTGCAAGCTAAATTCCTACCAAATAAATGGTACTGTAGATGAAATCTGGTTTGTTCAGATGAACAGCTACAGTATAAGAATGTAAATGTGTTTGTGTACTTGTACAAAAATATTTAAACATGAACATACTCAGAGTGTATTTTTCATTATGTTAGTTTTGTGCAGCGGTCCATGCCTTTTACTTGATCCAAAGGAAGATTTTAATATTAAGAATATATTTTTTATAAAAGATATCTTTATTGATAGCATTGCAGGACTTAACAACTAGCTGCATTTACACAGTACATTAATTCAAATAAAGGAACTAATACAAACAACTAACAGTCTTACACATATAGCACTATAGGAGTACAGTTTTTATTATTGTTATAATTATAATAATTATTATTATTATTAAATCCAGGTTCGAATGAAGATCTGTATTGTTTGGGGATGTTTCAATTATCTGCTTTTATTACACATAAAGTATCACCAAGGCCTACGGCTGAATTTAACACATGACTAATTCTTTTTTTTTTAATGTAGTAGCTGTTCTACCATCATGGATTTCTGAGCTCAGGTTGTGCATTTCGTACAAACTGTGATTTAAGACCTGCTAACAAACAAAGCTGTCCATAAAATTTTACGTTAGCTAAAGATTAAAATAATTCTACATGTATTTGCCAAACTAAGGCATTATTCCAACTTTAATAAACATTTCACCAAAACAACAAAAAGGATTCTTATTTCACTGCAGTATGGTCTCACTGCTAATCGCACACTGCCGCTGGTAAATCTTCGTCCTCTGGGCTCGACCTAAAGGTGGTCGAGTGGCTAAATGGAGTGCAGGCCAAGCTGGAGATGGAGGGCAGGTTATCTTCATATGCAGAGTGATGCTGAAGAACAGTGAACAGGAGTTAAAACACATTAAAAAGACCAAACTTTCTCTGACAAATACCACTAACATTCAAAAATGAATGAATGAATGGAAGGGTTTTTTTAAACCACTAATCCAAGTGTGAGGGTTTATTCAGCATACGTAATAATTATTCACTGTTAATGCATCTGGCAGGTGATGGTTTAGACATGATGTAAGGATGAATGAAATAAAATGTATTTTCTTTGACTTGTATGTCAATCAGTATACAGTAATTAACATTTTTCAGTTTTTCAGGGATTTGTTAAAAAAGCACACATTTAATATTTGAATTTAATCCACACAACTTCACCAGTCTTTACATTTTGTGCTAAGGATATTCACTATGGCTGTGTTGCGGTTTCCCAGCATTCTTAGGTACATTCATTGATCACAAATTGTAGTTCACTTTATAAGTGGAGTTTGCACTACAGGGAGCAAAAAAAAGTCAGCACACAGTTCAAAGAATGTGTGGCATGTTGTGTATATACAGTAACAGAAGACAATACTACTAAGCTTGCCATAAACCAAACAATGAAGTGAATCAATTCAGTTTCTGATCACTGTATACGCTGTCACAAGTAGGCTCATGCAGTGTAATTGTTTTTCAAACATGACACACAACTGAAGTGCACTGCCAGGCATAAAGGTAAAGTTTGTTAAAAATAAATTCATAGTTTGTGTACAATATATTGTACTGTTAGGCTTTCATTTTTATGTAGTTATGTTATGTTTTTTTTAAGCTATTAAGTTATAAATTTTTTTGTTACATTTCTTGTGCATGTTAAACAATTTACATTAATTGCAAGCATAAACATATTCATTTCACCACCCCAATATACAATTGAAACCAGATTTTTACATACACTTTAGCCAAAAACATTTTTTGCCAAAACATTTTTAGCCAAAGGTTTTTTGCAATTTCTGACAATTAATCCTATTATACATTCCCAGTTTCAAGTCTGTTAGGATCACTAATTTATTAAAAAAATTTTGATTTTTAGAATAACATTAGACAGAAAGATTTATATCAGCTTTGCTTTCTTTCATCACACTCTTAGTTGTTCAGAAATTTACATACACATAGTATAGACTTGGTTCAAACATTTCACTAGTCTTCCACAAGCTTCTAATTTGCTCGATTTTAGCCCAATCCTCCTGACAGGTTCCAGTTTATATGCCTCCCTACTCCAACGTTTTTTCAGTTCTGCCCAAAAACGTTTTATTGGATTGATGTCAGGGCCACTCCAGTACCTCAACTTTACTGTCCTTAAACCATATTGCCACAACCTGGAAAGTACACTTGGGGGTCACTGTTAATTTGAAGGACCCATTTGCAATCAAGCTTTAACTTTCTGGCTGATGTCTTGAGATGATGCTTTGCTATATCCATATAATCTTCCTTCCTCTTGATGATACCTATTTTGTGAAGTGAATGTTCTTCCTGAAACACCTGAAACATGCTCTGCTCCGCTTCATCATTGCCCATCTCAATCACAGCTATGCTGCAATTGTCCCTCTTATAGAAGACATCCTGTTTATGCCACTTGCCTTAAGACATAAACCAATAGTTTACCCACTTTTTTTTACCTCTAAGTTACAGTACACCATTTGAAATATCCACTCCTGATTTTATTGTTTACTCACACTTAGTTGAGTTTATCACACCCTAAGTTAGTTTACCACCACCATTGGTATTTCCTATCTGTAGCCATTCCAATCAGTCTTTCATTAGCCTGCCTCTCTACTCTATAAATGCCACAATCCCAGTTCACTCCCTACCAAATTATCTGTTCAAAGTGTTCGAGCTCTGAAGTTCTCATCCTGTTCTCTGAATTTGCCTGTAATTCTCACTCTGCCTGTTTGACCGGTTCTCAGCCTGTTCCTTGTTGATAAATCAACAAATCTGTCTGCCTGCCTGTGAATCTGACCCTGTATTTGGATTTAATTTCTGTCTATCTGCCTATACTCCTAATTGTCATCTGTTTCTGTTCCTGCCATGTGTCCTGTATTCATCCCCAGCATCAGGTCACTTTCAAGTCTCATCTGTTTATGCATTCAGACTCAAAACTCTTATCTTATTTTTAGTATGGCCAGAGGGGAATGTATTGAAAAGGAAGAACCCAGGATGTGACAGATCTCTCATGAGCGATTTTCTTCTTCTGCATCTCTTTTTTTCTGCCATAGTACAACTTCAGAAGCACACTGTACAGCAGTATGCTTTCAATCAAGGAAAAAGCCCATTACAAGCCTTATATGCCTTAGCTTAGCCTTACAATGTCTGTGCTAGCTCTGCTGTAGGCCTCATTGTCACCTGATGTAAGTACCTCAGCTACAGTATACTTACACACTGTCACTGAAGAAGGGTTTATGATTTGGGAAGATTCTGATTTGCTTTTTTTTATTATTATTATTTTTAAATCAATTTGTCTTGCAGAGGTCTCTATAAGCAATTACTTTACAGGTTTGGTGCACAATATCTGAATGTTCAAAGAGATCCATATCCAGAGCAGTCTCAAAGCAATGCTAATGAGGACTATCTCATGTCTTTTTCTGAGGCTTAGTTCTGCTGATGACAGGTTTGTATTATCGAGTCCAAAAAATGGAGAAATGATGATGGGCCAAACCTCTCTTACAGCTTCAGGTATATTTTTTGCGTACATCTGGTCTAGTATTCCTCCACTTTTTTATCCAATGTGAACGTTTTTGTGAAATTCAGGTAAAACACATTAGAGTGGTTGATACCCCTTGATACCATAATAATAATAATAATAAAGAAACAGTCTCCAGGTGGCTGTTTTGCTGTGTGCTAATGGCAGCATGCAGTTTATCCATGGCTAGGTTAGCATTAGCTTGTGGGTGTACATATACAGCCACAATGAAGACCGCAGATTAGAAGGCTTGCATTTTAACAACAACAAAAAAATATCTATGTCTTGTCACCAGAATTTTATGATGACAGTGTTGTTACACCAGATTGTCCTCCATTTCTTATCTTTACCCGAGTCAAAACTGTGGTCTGCTCAGTAGATGGTGTAGCCTGCTAGCTCCATGGCTGCATCAGGTATATTCGCATGGGGCCACATCACCATTATTATTATGACATGGCTGTTCATATATTTATTGATATTCTGCAATTTGTTGTCATCCATCTTGTTAATGAAAGAAGAGGCATTCATGGAAAAAAAAATGCTGGGCACAGTAGTCTTATGTTACTCAGCCTGGCCCGAATGCCCCCTCACTTACCTCGTTTCTGCCTTCTTTTGCAGCATACTCTCTTCCTACATGTTGCTTAGCTGGTATTTACAATACCATACACTATGTTGTGCAGATGACTGAAATGGGAATCGATTTTAATCTGTCAGGAACACATTTTATTTCATAGTTCCTTTATCCCACAATTTCAAATTTGGTATATTTGATCTGTTCTGGTGGTCACTGCAACTGCTTGTGCTGCCATCTAGATAAAAAATAAATAAACAAAAACCAAACAGTGTTGTACTGAGTGAGAGTCTCATGCAGCTCTCAGAAGGCAGTGTCCATGTCTGCCTGAAGTGGACAACACTCAGGGCTTACTATGGTCTATGTGAATTCCAGAGGAAGGTAGAAAGGACAACATTTGATGTTTAGGAGCTCCAGATTGGATGTGCAGGAGCATGTGAGAGTTACAATGCTCATGCTGTCCCACCAGCTACTGTTTACCATCATCAGATATATACCACATACTGTACCTTTGGCTTCCCTGTTTCCAATGTTCTGTCCATGCAGTAAACCAAAAAGAACTCAGCTGGCTGGATCACTTTGTTCAGCCATATTTCCCAAAATTACCCCTAGAACTTAACCCTGGACAGACTATGAGTACGCCATTAGCCTCAGGACCGACCACTCCTAGTTACCTTCTTTGTTCTTCGAAAATCCTGATTCTAGCCATGAAAAAACTAAGACGTTAAAGTAAAGTGCAGAAAATAATATTCTTTATTCTTTACTTTGAAACAAATAACAAAGAATGGGTGATGGGAGCGGTTGTGACAACCTCACCAGATTCATGTTGGAATGTCCAACAAAAACTATGATGTCTCAGCTACGTTCAGAATTCTGCTCTCCCCTGTTATAGCCTCAGCATTGAAGGAACTGACATGGGGTGGTGAAATGGCTGCTCTATGTCACCTGGTAAAGCACCGGGCACAGTACCTTTAAAGGGTTATTCTGTCAGCGTATCCCCTGGGTGGTGCTCATAAATTCATATTTTAGTTTGTAGTGTTTTGTAATAATTCAAACTTCCAGTTTTTAAAATAATTTTGTTATAATAATAATGTTTTGTCTCTTTGTTTGTGTAATGATAAAGCTAAGGCTCATTTTCATTCATTATGAATTTAAATGTTGACATTTATTGCCAAGCCAGAAAAAAGTTACACAATCTAATTTTTCAACTTCGTATCGAAATATATGTATTTGTATACACTGTAGTTGCAGGTTTGGACAAATACTTTTGTCCATATAGTGTATAAACAACCTTAAGCAATGTTATAAAATGTATTTTCGACCAGAGTTGCATTCATTCAGGGCACATATCAAGATGTATATTATTCATTCATGCATGCAACAATTTTATTGCCACATAGCAGGTGCAGTGCAACCCCAGACCTTAGCACTGCCTCCCACGGTTTGTAAGGTGAGCATTATGTGTGATTAGTGACACACTTTATGTGTTCCTTACACACTGTGCTCTGGAATAAGAGACTTTGTTTTTTAGGTTTTAATAATTTGCTGAAGCATTTTTAACCAAATGCCAGTGATCTCTAATGTCAGGTCAGTGATTTGACTTGTCAGAAACACAGTAATATATTTTTCATGACCACATATTATACACTATGTTCTGACATGGTTGTAATGAAATGAGAACCTAGTCACTGCATCAGTTGGGCTTAAAAGAATTGTTGCAGCTGAAGCATTTTAATTATTATAGTAAATTAGCCAGTGAAAGGGTCTAAAATTAATTTAATGGTAAGTCTTTTATTTAACGGTATTAAATGGTAAGGCTTTTTGGCCAGGCTGTGTATTTAGGACAGCTTCCTCATATCAAGCCAAATGAAGCTTTAAAATGAATGGATTATTTTTTATTCAGAAAATTTCCATTTCAGTACTAATGATCAAAGCATTTCTATATAATAGTAGACATACAATAGTCATTTTTAACACCAGAGGAAGGAACTATAAGCTTCACTTACAGTTAGATGAAGCAGGGTGTGTGTCAGGAGGGTCAGGGGAGGATGATGGACACTCTGACAGCTCCTTTGGGATCTTCACTGAGGGAAGGTTATCACTGGGACATTTCAACTGGGAGAGATGCAGATACGACAATCTACTGCCATTCAACTAATTTTACATGCTAATTTAAACATGGAACATTCAGCAGAGTACACATGGAGGCCACACTAAATCAAATGCCATGCTGGGGCTGGTATAAGGGAAGTGAAGATTACAGTAGATAAATGACATACAGACTGCAGTAAAAGATTCACAGTGCTTCTTTAGCAACACTGTAAAAAGAAGTGATGAATACCAAATATTAATTACAAACTATTGACAGTGTGTTAGCATGTTAATGTGTGTGTTAAGCAGGAGTTATTTGTCCACAAACCTCTTCATCACTGTCACGTTCTCTGCTTTTTGCTTTCTTTCTCTCTTTCTTCTTTTTCTCATCCTCCTTTTTCTTCTTGTCCTTCTCCGGAAGGATGTCATCCAGCCAAGCCAGGTCATGTTGTGAGAAGACAAGGTCAAGCATCTTTCTCACTACCAACAGTCCCAGGATCTGAAAATCAATCACAATCATCATCAAGTTCATCTTAAGTTCCTTTATTTTAATAAGATATTTAAATATTGAACTGGCCAACCAGCTGAACAAGTATCTACATACAGTGGTTCTCCATAATGTACGTAATGTTATATGTTCAGTTATGTTAAATGTTCAGTTAATATGTTTAATGGCTCTTAATATTTGTGCTTACATGTGTGATTTGGAACAACATTTTGTTACTATCATCATTTACCACAGCATTATGGTAGCCTTGGAGTCAAAATGCATCTCACTGTCTCTCTCTTTTCTACAATTATCTTTACAACTGTCTTAATGTTTCAGACAAATGTAGTCTCCTTATTATTATTAATAATAAAAAGTAATGAAAGAAATCTGGAGGACACAAAAAGCACAGCTCTTACCATGACAGGGAAAATAATTGCTGCCACAGTAGACTTGAGGATCCAGAGCACAGCCAGACAAGTAATCTGGACTAAGGTGAAAAGATGCACCCGGCGCAGAGGGACATGGCGGAGGAAAACAAAGTCTGGCTGATGCTTGGCAGGCATCAGGATTAACTTGATCCTCTCCCAAAACTAAACAACATGACAAAGCTCGTTTACATTAACACGGAGGAAGCGTAATCTAAAGACTCTACTAAATATTCTGGAGAAATGAACAGCAGTGTATATGTGTGGTCAGGATAGAGGGGTTGGTGCTGGGATTCCCACCAGCAATTCTATTTAAAAACTTAAAAAGGGAGACTAAGGTTAGAGTACCTGGATACCACTGAGAGATGCTACACCCATGTACAGGAACACGCCATAAAGAACTGGCATTGGAATATACTAGAAAAAGGCAGATTGGTTAAAAAACACACACACACATACACATATACACACTCTGCCTGCAAAATATATTTAGGAATAAAAAATAAAAAAAATAAAAAAGGTAAGCTCCTTCTATTGGATAATTACTGCATCATTAATATATTTCATCTGGCAACAAGGCTCAATTTGCTATGAAGCATAAATAATGGACTGGCTATCCATCCATCTAGGATCCTCTGTAGTCCAACTAGGGACTGTGGAGGCCAATGGTGACCATTGTATTTATTCCCATTTTGTACAACCGTGGTACGACCTCCAGTCAACAATCACACACTACGGGCAATTTTTGGGAACACCTATCTGCAGGTCTTTGGAATGTGGGAAGAAACCAACCGAGATGGGGAGAACATGCAAACAGAACCGACATGAGAATCGAACCCAGGTCCTAGAGGTGCAAGGTGACAGTGCTAACCACTAAGCCACTGTGCCACCAATGGACTGTCGAGCATTTGAAAAAGATCTTAAGGTATGACGAGTCCAGATTTAAAACATTGAAAATGTTTGGGATGTGCTGGAGCAGACATCTCCCACCATCGATAAAAAATCATGGAGAGAAATTAAATTGACTTTGGATGGAAATAAATGTTGTGACAGAAGCTTATCGAAAGATGCTAAAGCATCACTTTTTTTGGCTGGGCAGTGTCTGTGCAGTGTGCAGTGTACATATACTGTAGGTATAGTATAATTTTCACATTATGACATGATGAACCAGATGTATAGACCATCAAACTAAACTAACGCATGTTTACAAGACTCACCTGCAGTATGGGAGCAAGGAAAATGGAAACTCCAGTGAGAACAAAAACAAGGATACCTGTCAACCTTTGCTCTCTGTGATAAATGAGGAAAAAATGTAGAGGGACTAAATAAATGAATAAATTATTTTAACAGAACAAAAATAAAGTAAAATGTAAAAATAATATTTTAATTGTAATAATGAAATAATAGTATATTACTTGTAATGATAATTAATTATTCACTTACCGTACTCCAAGGAACTGTGGCTGTTCCCCTGGAGCACTACACTCACTCTCCATCTTAAGAGAATCTATGTGAGCAATGGAGATGACTGTAGCTGCTACATACCATGGTAAGCAGAGGAACGAGCAGACAGCCATGAGGATTCCCACCCAAAACATGTCTAAATGGTAGCCACTTCCTTTCTGCTCAAGTCCAATATGTGAAACAATGGGTAAAAATGTTACAAATAAAAATGTACCGCTCTCTAATAAGAGTTAAGATATATTAAGCTTTTGTATATAATGTTGCATGAAATGCAGTGATAAGGGCAAAATATAAACTATATGGACAAAAGCAGTTAATTATTGAACTTGGTGTTTCAATCAGGCCCCTTATCTCCTGTGAAAGGCAATCTTCAGCATGCTTCAGCATACCAGGACATCTTGGACAATGCAGTGCTTCCAACTTTGTGGCAACAGTTTGGGGAAGGCCCTTTTTCTATTCCAAAATGACTGTGCACAAAGCAAGGACTATAAAGACATGGTTTGATAAGTTCGCACAGAACCCTGTACTCATATACATAAGCACCTTTGGGATGAATTGGAATTGAGATTGCAAGCCAGGCTTCTCATCCAACATCAGTGCCTGACCTCATAAATGCTCTACAGAATGAATGGGCACGAATTCTCACAGAAACCCTCCAAAATCTTGTGGACAGCGTTCCAAGAAGACTGGAAGCTGTTATAGCTGCAAAGGGGGGACCAACAATACTGAAATACTGTATATGTATTTGGATACCATGTCATTGCAGGTTTGGCCAAATACTTTGTCCATATAGTGTATATAAAAAAGGTATATCATTTATTAGCCATACTATTTAAATCTATAGCACTAATTTGTATTAGACATAATCATTAATTTGTATGAGAGAGTTTGACTTGTACCATAGTGTACCTTAAGTCTGTTCTCCTTGCGGTTCACAATAACAGCAGTGATCTGCTGATCCATAAAAATAAGGATAGTAACAAGGAGAGCGGGCGCAAAACTAGCCAAATACATCCACCAGGGGTTCTTTCCAATGGGCATGACCAGCCAACCACGATCTGGCCGAGTGGGCTATAAATGACAAGTAATCACAAGTAAGTTGTGATAAAAAAAAATCATAGTTAAGAGAGAGAATTTCTTTTTTTTCCCGACATTAAATTTACATGCTTTCTGACAATTTTTATTTTCTGATTTTAGTTTATTTACTGATAATTTAGTTAGGGACTATTTTAAACTGCATTCAAAAACCAAGCTATACTGTATATCTACGGACACAGCAATGAAAACAATATGCATTAAATATATTAGAAATTGTATAGTAATAATAGTCCTTGACTAAAATGCATGACTTTAATCAGGATCATACCTTAAATTCTGTAGGCACAATAAGTTTAGGTGTTTCAAGCCCCATTATAATATCAAGACCAACAAAAGTCATGATTGATGTGAAGATGGCAAAATCAGTGATGAATTTCCGAAGCTACACATTTACAGAAAGGAATAAGAAAGACATATAATTGTACATAAAGAGTTGAAGTAGGAGCAGAAAAAAGCATTTGGAACACACAATATCTAAAACTGCTGTAATTGATTATCAACTTGATTAGATTTCAAATTCATTTGGAAAGAGGAAGTGTAAGTAAGGAAAATCTCTTCTTTAGGGGTATTGCGATGACACATAAGGATGAGACCTTGATCTCAGTGGGCACATGTAGTTTGGGAGTTTCCAGGGACATCAGGTGATCCAGGGCACATAAGACCATAATGGATATAATAATGGCAAAATCTGCAATCAAGGTCCGCCACTGAGGGATGAGGTTGGGATTTAAGGGGTAGAAAAGGTAAATATAAAAATGGTATAAATATGATGAGCAGGAAAATATATTTTAAAATAAGTTTCGTGTTTTTCATATAAAATTTCCCCTAATATCATTAACATCCAAATAGTTTCACAGTTCATCAAGTAATAACCCACATGCTGTTTTATTAATTAGCAATGGATGTTCAATTATCTCAGGTCATCTTTAAAACTTGTATATACTGTAAATTCAACTATAAAACATATTTTAAAAAGTTCAATATAGTTTACTTTTATTTTAATACTTTTTGGAACACAAAATCTCTCATGCGATACTTCTGTTAGCAGGTGTGTGCACACAGGTTGGAGGGTAAATAGGAAAAAAGGGCAAAGTGGCACTATTAATGTAACCATTTTTATGTAAATGTTTATTAAATAAAAAAAATTGCTCTTTTTTTTTACTCTTATTTCAGATCATTATTTTATTTTACAATATATTCTTGTTGGCTCATTCAAACCTTGGTAGGAAAGTAACGGCTGGACTTAAACTTCTTGAGGGAAATGGTCATGGAATAGGTCCCGAAAAACAGGATGAAGGACATGAGCGCCAGGTCAGGAACATACTTGCAGGATTTCCCCACCAGAGATCCACCATATTTTAGACACTCATATTTGCTCAACTCTCTCCAGTCCAGAACTGTAAAGTTGTACTATTTGTAAAGAAGAGCACATACACTGAATAAATACAGGAAAATGATGGCAAGTAAAGAAATTGCATTTAAACATTTTTCATAACATACTGTATGTTTGCAGCAAAAAAGGAACAGTACGAACGGTTTTCCAATTTTCTCTTACCAAAGAGTATTCAGTAAAGTTGTCTGTACCAAGCAGAACAGATGAATTGAAAACCATTGAAGCACCTTTTACCAAAAACAAAAAAGTATATAAATAAGTTAAGAATGCAATGTCAACATTACCCATATACAGTACTATGCAAAAGTCTTAGGCACTTACAAATAACTGCTGTAGAGCAAGGAAATAATTATACTCACTCTACTATACCACTTTATACTCTACTGTACCGCTGTATACAGGGTCGCGGGGAGGGGGTTACCTGGAGCCTATCCCTGGAGACTTGGGGCACAAGGCGGAATACACCTTGGATGGGGTGCCAAACCATCGCAGTGCACACACACATACACACACTCACATGCTAATTCACAAACTATGGGCAATTTGGGAACACCAAACAGCCTAATTGAGTACCAGTAGGAAACCCACCAAGCACAGGAAGAACAAGCAAACTCATGCACACAGACCAGAGGTGGGAATTTAATGTTTCCACGTTAAAAAAGGGCGTCTAAAAAAGTAATTAAAGAAAAAACTGGTGTGACTATTATTTACTTAAAATATATAGTAGTCTCAGGTACAATTTGTGCAGTCATAAAATAAATATGTATAACAAAGTTTGTACTAAAAAAAAAACACTGGAGGCCTAAGACTTTTGCATGTAACTATATATCACTACAAGGGTTCTACATGACAAACAGAAAGTGATTTACACTTCAGTGATGCTCACCTTGGTCTGGAGCTAGACATTCACATTTGTATGTGGTGATGTAGTCAGGCTTAAAGTTCATGTTAATAGGGTAGTACTGAAAGGCACCCACCATCTTCTTTATAGCATCAGAGATAAAGATAAAAGAAATGAGGCTGGAAAAGCCTTCCTCAGTGAAACGTGTCATGTATTTGATGATGTAACTAGCATCTGAGGCCACCAAGATGAGACACTGAAAGCAGGAGTGCAGTCCGATCCACAAGCGCAGCTCCATGTAGTCAATGTCATTAGTCCTGTTTGTGCAAAGCAAGTAAGTCATATTGTACAATTGCCAATAACCATAAACCTCCTTTACAGACAAATGGAAAATACAGTCCATATTAATCAGTATATGTTCATTAATAAAACAACAAATATTATGTTGTGGTATGTACAACAGCCATGTGCACTCACTTGCAAAAGTCATAGAGCAACTTTTCAAAGACCAGTATTGGTCCTGTGGAACTCAGGATAATTAGGGGTTGGCCACCAAAAACGCAAAAGACGATTCCGGATAGAGCTGTGCCAATAAAGCTCTCCATCACACCCTAGAGGACATAATAATAATAATAATAATAATAATAATAATAATAATAATAATAATAATAATAATAACTCCCCTAACTCCATTTCCTATAAGACATTCTCTGCATGTGTGGGTAGTTTTTCAAAACTGGCTGCAGCTAGAAAGGGGCAGCCAGCAGGGGAGTATTGCTTGCTTGCATGTGCATGGGGACATGTCTATTGCAATACCTTGGTGTGGTATGGGGGGTTCTCTTTGGCTGATGTTCATTACTGGTCATACCAAAGAAGACAATGAATTGAGTAGAAGATTATGGAATCATGATGTGGGCAATGGGTCCACACAAGGCCCCACAGCTGATACTGTGTTAATTATATTACCTGTATCAGTTGAAAGTAGTGAACCTCTCTTTGACCAACAGAGGAGGTGTGAGACTATACCATAGGTGGCTACCAAATCTTTAAGGTCATGTATCCCACCTGCAGTTTGGGGACCCTGGCAAGTTTAGGGCCCTCCTCTTCCCCAAGGTAACAATGCCAGTGCATGAAGTGGACAAAAAAAAGAATATCTCCATCATGTGTGGGTACTATAAAAGCACAAAATGGTAGAGTGAAATAGAGGGATTCAGGCAAATAGTGCATTCAACATTGATACAGAGGATGCTCCCAGGCAGCACGGTCAGTGAGCAGTATGTCTGTGGCCAATACAACTCCATCATTAGACCCTCTCTAGCGCAGAGCTGGACCATATCAAACAGGACAGAACGAGGACAGTAAAATTATCTGAAGGAAAGATTCTGAAGCATCATGTGAGGAAGAAGTCGTGGATACTCAACAAAATAGAGATACTTACAGGTGGATACTCAACAAAACAATCTGACCCAAGTACTCAGGAATCCTCTTGAAAAGTGTAAGATGCAGTACCAGCACATTGGACTGCAAGACAGACCAAGGATACCAAAAGTCAGAAACAGTCCTAATTCATATAGAGCTACCAAGGAAATGGATGCAATTCTTCTGAAAGAGCATCATGGAGATAATTAAAAAAGCTTTCTGGCATAGTGCACTGTCTAGTTTTGGCTGTAGGTTGCTCACTTGGGATAGAAATTTGAGCAAAGTTAGATGGGACCTCAGCAAACAGAGAGGACTGAAGACAAGACCACAAAGGCAAGAAAGGCCACATAACCAGAGTTCACCATGAAAAAGGAACTCTGATCTGAATTAGCAAAAACTGGCATTAAGGCAATAGCAAGAAGATTCAAAGTCCATATACCATCTAAGAACTGGGAAGATCAGCAGCTTAGACAATGAATAGTTGCATTCGGTACTTGAATATTTACTTTTAGGCATTTGGCAGAGCAACTTACATTCTTCTCTCATTATACATCTGAGCAGTTGAGGGTTAAGGGCCTTGAACAATGGCCCAACGGTAGCAACTTAGTGGTCATGAATCTTCTTGCTATTGAACCTGGGACCTTTTGAACCGTAGTCCAATGCCTTAACCACTGAGCCACCCCTGACCCGAATACAGAGATATAATAAGGCAGCCAAGAGAAGGTCCCAAGAAACAATACACTCCTACAGCCGTTGGGAATTCTATCTTAGATTAGAGACTGAAACAGAAAATGTTTCCCTCTTCCGGACAAAGTCTCCATAGTTAAACATGAATGTGTATTGGCTGCATATAGAAGACAAGGCCTGCAAAAGCATACCTCAAATGCAGCAAGTCAATATCAGATAAGGGCGGAATCCATATCCGAAATCCACTTCTGGTGGAAGAATTTTACTAGCATGCTGAGAAACACTGCACATCTTACACAGCATGTTGCAGGATCCTCAGACTCTTCCAAAGTACTTGCTACTCAAAGGATGAAGCGACCTAAATTACAAAAACTATAAGCCCATCAAATGTCTCTCAACATTGTAGAAAATCTTCACTTCAGTTATCTCATCCAAGATGTTTAAGAATCTAATGGAACAAAATTTGCTAGCACCAGAAAAAAAAGAGTGTGGCAAGGGTATGCAATGCTACAAGGAGTTGTGTTTAACTGAAACTATCTGAACGCCGCAAGTAAGAAACAAACATCATCAACTTTCAGTGGGATGACTTGACTACAAAAAAAGCTTTTGACTCTGTCCCTCATTCCTGACTTCAGCATGTCCTTACGCTGTACAAGAATGACCCAAAAGTTCTAAGATTAATCTCTTCAAGCATGGACACCTGTCAGTCTTATACAGAAAGCCTTACAAGATCATTGAAGGAATTTTTAAGGGGGATGGGCGTAGCCCAATATTTCTCCGTGTGGCAATGTGATGGGAAAGTTTGAAAAACTCATTCATCATTTCCATCAAAATAATTATTTCTAACTCTGACAATGTCAGCGTGTCTTGTTCTTTTGCTATATTTCCTATTCAGACTAATTTTGTGTATGTTGTCTTGGAAAACAATAAACTTTCTAAGGGATCCCAAACGTTTGAGAGGTAGTGTAGGTTTTCTCCTAATGTTTGCACAAGTTAGGAAGAACAGGTTTTATAATAATACCAGTACTATATCCATTAAACTCATTTTCATGTTCTGTTATAAACAAACAAACAACAAACAAACAAACAAAAAAAAGACTATGCTTATTGCAGATGTTTCCAAAAAAAACCTAGGATCTTTCCACACCAACAGGAGACAGAGGATATTCATCTTTCCCATAAGAAATTGTATTGCTAAAACACTCCATATCCACCCTGGCTATTTGGGAACTCTTGTTTAAGGTACAATAAGAGGATCAATTGTTAGTTATGTAAGGGCAAGTGTGGAGAAAAACAAGACTGAGCTTGGTATTGCTTTCAAATAAATAATGGTACTTGGTAGTTGTCGGTGGCATCTCCCAAGAGTCCTCCAAATGTGATGGCATTAGTGATGCAGCCCAGGTATATGAAGAGCACAGCTGAGATAGACTGGATGTGAAAGCCGTCACAGAAGTCGCTTAGCAGCCATGGTAGTTTCCGTTTGATGTCAAGACAAAGACCTCCACAAAATCTGTTACATACATAATACACAAAGTCAATGCGAATGTCTTGCAGCTCATACTATCTCTTATAAGAAACAAGTAAACTGTTAAAGGACACATTGCAAGACAATTACAAACACAGTGTTAGAGCTTTCTCTTTTTTTTTTTCATTATTAAACAACATTGATCCAATCTCTAATGACAAGTACACAAACACAGAATTTTGTGGAACAAGTACAAGGTGAAACAAAAGCATTCGCCCCAAAACGTTGGACATGAGTTTTGGCTGATCTAAAGCATGAAATGTAATAATCCAAAATCCAGAATACAGGACTATAACTTAATCCTAACCTGGAATGTACTAATAATTATTTAGATTTTTTATTTAATTTTAAAAAGTATCTCAATTCTGATGAACATAGCTATGTATATCAAACTCATCTGATATTTTAGTTCATAGTGTCTTTGGTAACATTACCTTCCAGTAAAGGTCAGTTCTTCTCCTAGTTCATGAGCTACGGGCATCTCTTCATTGTCATCAGCTGTTCCTCCACTTCCTGCTATTCCATTGGCTTGTCCCAGCTCATTTAGTGAAAACACTGACTTTCTATAGTACAATAGAAAGAAAATTTATTGAATCTATCTCTTTTGCAACCATTTTACAGATATTTAAATCAGATTACATCCTGTCCATTGCACACAATTAACATCTGCATACCTCATCTCTGCTGAAGGAACCTTTTTTGGTGGCTCAATACGAATCTTTGGATCCCACTCTCCTGGTGGGAGAACTGTCACCTCATTTAAAAACTCATCAAGTCCTGCAATCAAGTCTTCACGATGTCTAGCCTTATAGGCCACACTGCTAAAGAGCTGGAGAAACAAACAATTAAATAATAACATAACGCATATACTGGCTTTTGTCTTTCTTTTCATTTTTTATTTCCCTGTGTAATTCGTTATATACAATTTCTAGATAAACTTTTTTAATTACAAGTCAATTAGAACTACGAAGCAATTTATGCACTCATTCTTACATCATCAACCATCAGCGTGGCAATGGCTCGACCAATTTCAGTGTAGGACTTGATTTTGCCATGAGGTCCAAGCAAAACAAAGAGAAACCTAGTAAAAAAAAGTTTTTTTTTCATCAAAGATTTTACATAAATTCTTTTTTTTTTTTTTAACTAAAAAATTTAATAATAAAAGCTACAGTATTTTTTACCTGGTGGGTACAGGAACTTCAGTGAGTCCACCCAGCGTTGTGGCTTGTGCAAGACGGACAAACGCCACAAAAGGTTTGTCTAAGAAGTCCACCTCTCCAATTAACACATTGGAAGCTTCAGCATCTCTGGGAATTTTCTTCATAAACTTGTTCTTAAGCTGGTGGGTCATTTCAACACAGTAAACTATTATTGGTTAAAAGTGAGATCATGAATCATGTAACCTAAACAACAGCTTAAAAAAATAAAAAGTAGGAGTTATTTTAGACTTCACATGTATAGAAAGAATATCTACCACATCATTAGAAAATAGAGGGCTTAACTCTTAGTGCTCATCATGAAGGTCGATGAGGGTGCATTAATTATTTAATTTCTGTGTCTGATCGGTCTACATATTATAATCAAGCACTAAAAATATGGCCTCTTGCCTAAGAGTGAAGCAATGTTGTTGTGCCATCACTGAAGTTATTTACATGGACCTTATACAGTAAGTGCTACCATATAAAAGATATGTGCTCTGGAATCCATTTCTAAAAAGCTGTTCACATTTAAGACATTTATTTGCTTCATTGTTCACTGATCAATTTCTTTGCCCCTGTACAAAAAATATGAAAGGTAAAAATGAAAATGTCAAAACCTCATGCTCCCTCATTGGTTTGCATGGCAGGCACAGTCTCCACCCAGTGATTGGTAACAGTGTGTTGTTTTTCTGGCCACAAGCTTCAGAATGTGGAAGGTTTCAATCGGTTTTGCTTAAAATGATTTTTTAACAGTGTAAATGTGTTTTTTCTAGCAGGCTATAGAAAAAGCTCTGTTGCTGATCCTTATCATGCCATGTCCAATGTTAAAACACCTTCTGTCAGAGTAGGTGGTTCTTGCCTATGTTTAGTGATGAAATGTATCATTGTCTCTGGAGAAACTATTAAAGCCAAGACTCAAGCATCAAAGATTTTACATCTACCCACATACTAAAACAAGATTTAAAAAAGACTGATTGAATGTCTTACAGTCAGGCATACTAATCTTGAAATCATGCTAATATTCATGTGGAGTTTATCTGCAAGTTATGGCTAACATGAATTGAAACTAGGTGTAAATGTATGTGAATGTTTGTGCATGTTGAAACACCATGTGATGCAGGGCATAATCAACCTTACACCCAGTTTTCATAGGCTCTGGATCTACTGCGACTCTGACTAGGATAAGCTGGTTAATCTGGTTAATCTGGAGTGGATGCTTTAGAAACATGAAAAGATATTTCATCAATATCTTCAGTAACACAGGTATAACACTTATGAGGTTGGTTACTCACATTTGCCCTTGTTGAAAATATATTTCAGATTAATAGATATTTCAGTTTCTTTAAGTTACAAGGTTGTCAAATTTTGCAAAGTAGACTGTGAGACTAAAAAGCATGGAGTTTATAATTAATAAATATGTCAAAGAACCAGGCCACCTGAGAGAGCCAGAAGGGTGACAGCAAAAACAGTTGCAGATTTGAAAGTTGAGGCATGGGAAGAGTTTGGAGACACTCCATGGAATATGTGAGGTCTAAATGTAGTGGCAAATGGTTTGACACCTTAAAACTGAGACAAGACCACTTGCAAAGCTCTATTGGGGGACTGTTGACCTGTACTTGTATATTCTTAAGCAATAGAAGGTGTACTTAGACCGAACAGACTCATCCTCAATTCAGGAAGCAGTGCCAAAGTTCTGGTGTTTTGGGTTCATACTTGTAGCTATGGTTACTATAAAGGTAAGAAACCTAGTGGATAGTGGTGGCTGGGGTTGTGGTGGGTTTGTTCTGTTTTGCTCCGACGGTGGAACTGAGGGTTGAGTTGGGGCGTAATCATCAGGGGAACAGAGGGATAATCTACCTCCAGTGTGAGAAGGAGGGAAATTCGATCCCCCAAAATTAAACATTAATAAAAATTCAAACTCATGAAACACCTTTTTGACATGTCCTATCATGTGCATTAATACGCTCTGTCTGGAGGAAACAACATTCAGAACATTACAAGCTACCATTTACTACTAATAACATGTATTCACAATGAAAATACTTTCAGTTGATTTGAGGTGAGTTTTATAGAATCTTTTACTTGTTGATGGGGTCCGAGTAAAGATTTGAAAGGTTATGTGTTATAGAAAATAATTTATAGCCCCTACCTAGTATAAAATTTAACACGTCACCTCAGTCAGGTACACAACACTGTCTAGGCTCCATGGAAGTCCCAATATTATTACCAAAATCTCTTAAATATCTCCCATACCAGCAAAGACACTGGTGAATTTCCTAAATTCCTACCTATTTAAGCTCATTTACTCAGTTTAACATTTGCAGACACATTAATATCATGGATGCTCCTCCAAACCAGAAATATCATACCTGGTCAGAACTGGGAGTAACTGAGATGTCATTCATACTACGACTCTGAACCTGATCTGAAAAACAAGAAATATACACAGTCACATGTATAAACAGACAGATAATGGAATGTTGAACATTAACCCAATGCTCTGAAAACATTAGAAAATAAAGAAATATAGCTGCTGGAAGACGAAGACATTTTCATCAAAAATCATAACAAATAACAAATAATAATAACAACAATTAAAAACTAAACATTACTTTAACTGCTAAACCAAATACTCAAATACAAATAATCTAATGTGGCAAAGTAAGCCAACTATTTTACAAAACCACAATGTCTTTCCCAAATTAAGAAATGGTAATTTAGGCAACATTTGACAACAACTCTGACCTAATAATAGATAAATTCTGTTAATTCTAGGGAATGTTTTGAAAAATGTGGTACTATGTGAATACATTAACATAAAATAATTCATGAGGGATGTCAATCTTGTAAGGAAACTGGTTGACAATTACATAAAACAACAAGCACAGAATGGTGATGACAGTCTTAGCGACATTAAACAATGGGAATGGTGCAAATGTTTTAAAGAAGGCTGTTCGTCTGGTAATGACAATCAAGGGCTGAGGTAGCTTGGAGCCTGCTGCAATCCTTCTAGTGAACATTACTTGTCGCCAACTTGTGAAAGAGACATAACGGTCTGTTGGAATTGTCCGGTACTGTACTGTATATATACATTGATCAGCCAAAACATTATCACCACTGACAGGTGAACTGAACAACACTGATTACTTACTTTCGCTAACTATAGACCAGCAAACTGGTGATCATTCCACCCATACAACCCATGATCAAAGTCAAATGCAAATGTCATTTTTCTGCCTGCCGGCCAGCTTTATGGTCATGCCTTTTCCATCAAGACTTAGTCTCTGTCCACAGTGCCAAACGACCAATATGGTTTCTAAATGTCTATTGTCAGCCTAATAATATTATCTGGAAGTAAACAAAAATTTAAGAGGAAAAATTATAACCTGGTCATTCAGTACATTTAGGTAGTCTTCATCATTCTTCAATTCAAGTAGTCTCCATTTCATTTTATTGAGACATACAGTAATGTTGCTGAGCTTAGACCTACTTAACTGAATCAAAGAACATGTCACTGCCTCTAGAAGGTTGTAAAATAGGCAGCATGCATGATGAGTGCATCACTTCATGATCTTCCCTTCTTACACTTGCACATCTATTGCTTTGGAACTGGGTCAATCTGGGCTCAACAGACCACATGAGCCTTTGTCTTTTGCTCCAAAGTCCAATCCTACTAACAAAGGGTTTCTTATGGCCACAAAGCTGTTTTGTCCCAATACAGTGAATTCTATCTGCTTTGTGTGATTTTTTTTTTTGGACGCAACTTTAGTTATTAATGAATAACTTTTTATTTATTTCTGACCATACTGTATTTTGTTCACAAAATTGACAGTTCAGGACTATCTTCCCAAGTTGTAATAATACATTGGACAGTTCTTAACCCAGTTTCAATAATGTCAGCAATCTCCTTAGTTTTTCTTAGCTTGATGAAGGTCAATGCTTTGACTGCTCTGAAATACAGAAACATATTTTCCTGACTATAGGATACATCTTTCAACTCAGTTGTTTAGGAAAAAATGTTGCCAACTCAACATATTAATCAATGTGGTAATTGGAAGAAGAAGAAGAAGAAGAAGAAGAAGTAGAAGAATTGCTATGCAAATGAAATAGCCATGGAAAAGAAGAAAGAATGGCTATGCAAGTTGTAATAATATATTAAATTCTGTAAATCTTAGTATGTTAGACACATTAAGACAACTCTGATATGTTGATGCTGACTCCTATGACAGAATTGATAAAGCAGACATAGTCATGTACAATTGACATTTAGGACTTAAACGGGTTACATGTATTTGGACAGTGAAAACTTTTTTTTTTTTTTTACCACTTTACACCCTCACATTTCATTTGATAAGTTTAACAAGTAAATAAATAAATAAATTTTATTTTCATTAATTATTTAGAAATTACAGTCCCTCCATTTTCACAGGCTGAAAAGAAAATGACAAGTCACTGACAAGCATGTAAAGCCTCTTTCTAAGTTATTTTACAAAAAAAAAAAAAAAAAAGGAGATAAAAGCTCTGGCAAGTGATGGATTTGGTAGCTGTTATTGGTAGAAGTTATAAATAGTTATAAATACAGAGGATTTGACTTAAGGTGCAAACCACTGTTAACACTCAAGTTCAAAAATAAAACTTGCTCAGCTCTGAGACAAGTTTAATTTCACTGTAAGAGAAGAAAAAGAGAAGATTGTAGAGAAGAAAAAACAAGGCTTGTGATTGTGGTGTAAAGTAATGACTATATGTGATACCATTCAAGGACCCAAAGACAGGCAGTCATATGATGTCACCAGGAAGTATTAGGGCGGACTGTATTAGAGCAACGACGAAGCTGTTGTATTTATCATGTATTCATCAAACTTCTGTTCACAAAGAAAGGCTGTTATCTCACACTGACAAAATAATTTTCTAATTATTTTCTAAAAAAATATTTTCTAATTATCTTTGCAAGACATACTGCTGTTGTGATGCTTATAACTTATAGCAGTTTTTGTATCCAAGTAGTAAAAATAATGCTACTACTGCATTTATTATTGCTAGTTTGTCTAAATACTTTTGAGCCTGCAACAATGGGGGGGGGGGGGGGGGGGGGACTTGTACAAAATGTGGCTGTATTGATCAAATGGTAACCATATGGTCACATCACATCTTGATTGCTTTATTCCAAATCCATTAATGTGATTTACAGAAGCAAAAATACAAGAATTGTGCCCTTGATTAAATACAGAAGATTAGATTAAATACAGAAGTAGACCACAATGGATCAGAATCCTGAACTCACATATTTTCCCAAGACTTCCACTCCGGTGACCTCGCAAGTCCTCAGTGGAGTGATGCAAGTTATACATGGAGCTATGGCTACGACTTGGACTTCGGGCTGACAGACCCAGTTTAAGACGGAAGAAAGAGAGAAATTAACAACAGAAAAGAGAAAAAGAGCTCAAGAGACATTTTGAGGGGTTGCAGAATGTAGAGTACAGCTGGAAATAGGAAAGAATACAAAAAGCATATAATATAGAATGGAAAATTTAAAGTTTTTTATGAGGTGAAACATATACAGTACTTATATATAATTTTAAGAATTCTTTGCACTTTTTGCAAAGAGAAAGAGTATTTATGTCAGGGATAACCCCTAGAGGGCGCCAAAGCGCCCTATGATTTTGTGTGTAGTTCCTTTTATTTTCACTTCATTTCCCATTAAGCACCTTGGTCAGGTGACGTGGGGCGCTCACCTGAACCGAGTTGCTCATTAGTTTTATTATAAATGGTTTGTTTTAGTTCAGTTTAGCGTCTTGCATCTGTTGAAATAACCTTGTTTATGTCTGTGTTTTGTTTGTGGTTCTCCTATACGTGTTTTAGTTTCATTTTCATTTAAAGTATATTTGTTTTATTCATTTCCCTGTTTTTCTTTATAAATAAAAACATTGTTTCCTTTACCACCTGGATTCTCTGCATTTATGCCTCGCACCCCGATTCATGACAATTTTGCATAAAGGCTATTTTAAAAAGTCTTAAAGTTTTGCTGTAGTCTTCTTGACATAATGACATAATATCCCTTCTAAAACCCATGAAAAGTGGCTAAAGAATTGTAAGGATCATAAACTCTCAAGGATCTAGAAAGATCTTGCATGGTGAAATATAGAAAAATCTATTTTTACATTTGTTCCCTACCGCCATATCCAAATGTTAGTACCCCCTCTTCTAATCATCTGTTTTTTGTGTTAAAACATTATAAAAATCATCTAACTGTAGAAGGTCTTAGTATTAGGCACATATGCACAGCATTTAAATTGGGTTAAGGTCTGACTAGGCCATTCCAAAACCTTAATTCTTTATTTTTCAGCCGTTCTCCTGTAGATTTACCGGTGTGCTTTAGATCAGTGTCATGTCACATGGCACTTTCGACCAAGCTTTAGCTGTCAGACAGATGACCTCACATTTGCCTCTAGAATACTTGGTTAAGGCTGTGTGTTACTGGGTTACTGATCAGAAGGTCAGGGGTTCAAGCCTCAGCACCGCAAGGCTTCCACTGTTGAGCCCATAAGCAAGGTCCTTTACCCCATTTTCTCCAGGGGTGCTGTCTCCTGGCTGACCCTGTGCTCTGACTCCAGCTTCCAAACTGGGATATGCAGGAAAAAAAAATCACTGTACTGTAAGGTACATGTGACAAATAATTATAATTCATTATTTTACAGAGGAGTTCCTGGTCATCTGGTTCAGAGTGCTGGGCATTATGGCCAAACAACTGCACTTTGGTCTCACTTGTCCATATGATATTGCTCTTGTGGTTTGTTCAGATGCAGTTTTGCGAACCTCAGTCATACTTCCGAATGAAGTACTCCAAATGGTTTGGAAATGTTTTTTAGCACTTTCGCAATTGATGGGCAATAATCGCTTTTCAAAGAGTATGTCTTTCCCTCTTGTCATTGTGTTAACACACACCTGAATGCTCCAGACCAGCAAACTGCCACATGAAAAAACTTAGTATTGCCCACGTTTTTTCTTTCCCCGGCTTTATTGTTGTTAAATAATTAATGCCACAGTTTTAAAAACATTATACTGTACCGTACTGTTTGTCTGAGCTTGTATTTGGCTAATGCTCTATGATTAGCCAATCATGATTTTTATTGTTTTACATTAAAACTTTAGTTACACAAGTAACTAATGTTCAACTATTTTGTCACTTTATTTAAATAAATGAGTGATATTTTATCAAGGTTTTTGAAATATTGTATCATCATTGAAAGGTTCCTCTCATAGTACAGTAAGTATCATATCTAGCTGATAAACAAAATGGGTAATGGCAACTTAGTGGTTAAGTACAAATGTACAGCCAGATCCATATGTATTTGAACAAGTACAAAGTACATTTTGATGTGAGCTCAGCAACATCAAAATGTCTGGGAGTCACAAATGGGAATTAAAGTGGATGATTACTGAATTCCTTCTTTGGTAAAGAAAGACCTCTTCACAATATCTAGTTATGGCAACAACACTCTGGATAAGGTATCCATATCATTGTCAAAGTCTACCATCAAGAAACACCTTAATAACTGTAAATACAGAGGGGGTTACCTTTAGATGCAAACAGTTGTTAACACTCATGAAAGAAATTGGTCATGGCACATCTGGCAAACATGGTGGAGGCAGATTTATGGCATGTATGGCTGCCAATGGAGCTGCATCACTGCTGCTGATTAATGATGTTACCGCTGAAGATGAATAATGGCCCAAAACGTGTCACACAAGCAACCCATGGTAAAGTAATGGATTTTTTAAATGGCTGTGACCTAAACCATATTGACCATGCCTTCCATGTACTAAAGATAAAACTGACAGCAGAAAGACCCACAAACAAGCATTGAAGACAGCTGCAGTAAAGGCCTGGCCCCCATCTCAGTGGAGGAATATTTGGCAATCCCCAACTTGAGTTTTTGCATGAAGGTATTTAAAATTCTAATATTTCATATTTCATATGGCTGTAAATTAAAAAATGGATGTAAATTGTTTATTTATTTATTTAAACGCCTTGAATTAAAGCTGAAAGTTACACTTTACTGATTTATTGCTTTATTTCAAATCAATTGTAGTGGTGAAAGGAACATGTACGTGTCCAAGTAAGGACCTGGCTGTACATTTCTATTAGTTTTTAGTTTCTTATAGCATATTACTTGACATATATATAAAAGGGGTGATGGGTCTAAGGGTTGCAATAATTTTTTATTTCACATGGGGCTTTTCCCACATTGGAAATAACACAATTTATAGTCAAATTAGAGGTCGCACCTTTACTCGAAGGATTGGGTTTCCCCATGTCGGCCAGTGAGCGATGGATGGGCTTCTTGGTCTGGTGTCGATGCTTCCTCAGCAAGATGAAACTAATTTTCTCTCTGAGCTCAGAGTCTACTGGACCATCTTGCACATACTTGTCCACTATTTCATCTGAATATAAAGGACATACAGATATCTAGTTTTAATGATGAACGGAATCAAATATATTAAGTGACTTACTTATCCAGGTCATATTGAAAGCCTAGAGGTAGGTCAACTACAGTACGTAAAATTGATGGTACAGATGTCATACTCAAGGTTCAGTTGCCTTGGCCTAATAATACTACTACTACTAATAATTCTACATCTATAAGTGAAACGCACGCACGCACGCACGCACACACACACACACACACACACACACACACACACACACACACACACACACACAGGTTAAACTTACCAACAATTTGAGGCAGAGAGTAAACCTCCAGGTCTAACAGAATGCTACCGGTCTGTAAACATGTACGCAACTCAAACAGACTATGCAGTGACAGCGTGGAGACATGAGGCTTGCTCCATCGTTCTCCCCCCTCCTCCACTTTCTCCTCAAACTTCACCCACCTGAGAAAACACAATTAATTAAACCTTTCTGTCAGAAACTCTGAATGGTGCATTGACCCACGAACAATCAGTAACTAAAAGCAGCTGAAGGTTTTGCATGCAAAGTAATAAAACTAATATCTAATTCGTGTCAGTCACCTTGCAGATTCCTTCCACTCCAGTTCTCCCCCTTCATGGTGCAGTGTGTCCATCTCTGTAAAGAGTGTTGGTGTGGAGTCATCTTCGTCTCCAAGGATGCAGCGCAGTCTCTCTGCAGCTGGTGACACTGGCGTGCGCGCACACACACAGACACACAGACACACACACACACACACACACACACACACACACACACACACACACACACACACACACACACACACACACAAGTAAGAAAGCATGTCAGAATAGATGAACTATTAAAATTACATCATTTAAACAGACCATTAATCTAGAGACCTTCACAACTAAAGAGGCAAGGGTCAATAACTCAAAATGGCAATTAACAATAGAAAAAATATATATATCAAATGTTCTGACTTTTCTTTTAATCATTTTAATAGTGTAATGATTTCTGATACATCTGTACTTTATGTTCCATGGCAAGTAATGTAAAATCTTTGTCAATCCTTGTCAATCCCTGTCAATAAAAAGAAATTATTATGTTAATTAAGTCTCAATTTGTGCTTTTACCATTTAGAATTTTAACCTCGATATGTGCATATGTATATGATATGCACTACTCCAATACCCAAGACCCCAATCCTTATCACATGTAACAGTCTTATAAAAGCCTTACATTGTAAGCCCAATTGCTATGACTTTTTGATACTGGGCTTTGTTTATTTATTTTTTAATTTTTTTTACAAATACAGTATATCCATTATGAGTAAAAACTAAACTTATTCTAATGATGCATCAAAATATAGCATATACAGTATATATGAGTAATATAAAAGTCTTCAGAACTTCTGGTGAGCACAAGGTTTTTTTTTTTTTTTTTGGCTCCCTGCAATCATGGCCAAGAGGATTAATAGCACGTGGTTGTTTTTCTCTAGATGTTAACCACTATGTAATCCTGCTGATCCTGTGGCTCAACACAAGGCATATGAGGCATATGAGCCAGTGTGTTTTCCAGCCAGTGGAATGTGATTTTCAGAATGGAAAATTATGGCTTATTTTTATGTCAGTGTGTTTTCCATCTTGAATTGGATAAAAGTTGTTAGCTGCAGCAACTTGACTAAATTAAATATAATTAATTTTACTCAGATGGTAGCAGCATTCTTAAATTTAAATGCTTGAAATGAGTAATCAAGCACGTCAGGGAGCACATGATGAGACTTACTTTAATCAGGTTTATTCCTGCTTAAATGGTAGCAGCATTCTTACATTTAGCAGCTTGAAATGAGTGAGCAAGCATTTAGGGAGCAAATAAAGAGACTTATTTTGATCTGATTGTATCTTTCCCCTTGACAGTCTTATACAAGCCTGCTTTAGATGTATTATCCTGGACACCAAACCATTGTGAAATTATTGTACAGCTTTTCTTATAACTAGAGCTGTGAAACCTACTCATCATTAGGAAACTCATGAATACCAGAAGCTCCGACACCTTTCATGTCACACTTGAGCAGAGGTGGAAAGTAACGAATTTCATTTACTCATGTTACTGTAATTGAGTAGTTTGTTTTATGTACTTCTACTTTTTAAAATAGTTTTTAAAACTGTCATTTTACTTTTAAAATACTATAGCCCATTTTCATTTTTTACTTTTTAAATACTATTTCAGTATGTTTTGTTTGAAGTATTGTACTTTACTACATTTGAAATCATTTTCGCTACTGAGTAAAACTGTGATACATTACTGTATATTCTTACTTTCTTAGTTTTTACTTTTACTTGAGTAGATTTTTATAATGGTAACTTTACTTGTACTTCAGTAAAATCTCATTACTCTTTCGACCTCTGCACTTGAAATGCTATATTTTGCAATGTCATTACAATTATGTTAGTTTTTATTATATTCCCACGCCTTGGTTCCCTGCCATCATGGTTGTTTTTCTGGTTGTTAACCACTATGTAATCCCACTGATCCTGTCTGTCACACAACCAAAGCCATTTCAGCCAGTGGAGTGCTATTTTCAGAATAAAATAGAAAGTGAACAAGCACAGTAGGGATCAAATTATAAGCCTAATTTGGATCTGGTTGTACGCTTTAGTTACGTTCTGGTGTGAGGCATCTTACATGCACGAATCTATGACTTTTGAAAACAGACGGATAAAAGACAGAGTAATGCCCAACAAATCAGTTTGACAACATCTTACTTCGACAATGACTGTTACTATGTTTAAAGAACACTGAAAAATCTTTTTATCAAGGGTCTATAAAGTAGTGGCTTTACCTGAAAGAGAAAGACAGGAGCCCAGACCAGAGGAAGAAGAAGAAACATGAGTGGAGCAAGATGCTAGTGGTATATCTGAGCTTCTCAGATCCATCTTCAAGATATTTCACCAACTTTTAAGTAAATACCAGGTGTATAGAGAAATATCTCCCATAAAACTATGACTGCATCAAGTTTTTTTGTTCCTAATGACTTTTACTTTTCACATTTTATCCAGTTATTTTCCAGTTCATTCCTCACTGTCTTGTCCTGTTTGATGTCCACACATCGTGCTGTTTGCTTTTGTTCCAGTGCTTTTGTTTGAGCCTAAGCAACGCTGAAGTTGAGAGCAAAGTAAAGTGCCTTATGCATGAAAGACCTAACAAGTGTTCTCCTCCTCCACCTCCAGTGAGCCCCCCTCTTGATTTTTCTCATTCAGCTCTTGAGTCATAATCCAAAGCTTAAACAAAAATAACTACATATTGTATACTGGCCAAAAATTGTGGAATATTTTGGAATCTTAAAGTATGTAAATACAACTGAAATATTATCCCTTATGCCAGCAAAACAGATTTTTTATTCAATATTGTACACATTCATCATCTATTTTATTAGGAACACCTATACACTCTGCACATTTATGCCGTTATCTAATTAAATAACAGTAGTGTGACACATAAATTGATGCAGAATTGGGTGAAAAGATGCCTGATGAGATCAAGAGCAAGATCACATTAGACATAAGAAAGGATTCTCATTGACTTTAACTGTGGCATGTTGTAAGTGTGGGCGAATGGGCTGTTGTAGTATTTCAGAAACCGCTGAGCTCCTGGAAATCTCACACACAACAGTCTTCTACACCCAATACATACAAAAATGAAAAGCCTTGTGGGGAGCATGAAATACCTTGCCGATGAGAGAGAGAGAGAGAGAGAGAGAGAGAGAGAGAGAGAGAGATCAGAAGAGAATTACCAAACTGGTTTGAGCTGAGAGGAAATCTGTAGTAACTCTAATAATCCTCCTTTACCACCAAGGCAGAAAACCACCTGGTGGATGGGCTACACCAGGTGACCACATCAGGTTCCTTTCTTTTCAGTCAAGAATTTAAGGCTATCAGTGGCTCAGTGACTCAAAGACTCACTGAAACTAGATGGCTGAACATTGGAAAAAGAACCATGTCATTAAAAAAGAAAAAGCAGACTTCAAATTGAATTAGCTTAAACTGGTAGGCCCAGTATGGACCGAATGGAGCCCAATATGGTATTTTGCTGTTGTAGGAACCACCCACCTGACTGAGGTGCTTTTCTGTTTATCACTGCTGTAAAAAGTGACCATTTAAGTTACTATAGTATTCCCAGAAGCCTGAACCAGACTGACCATTCGACCTCTCATACCAACCAAGGAATTTTTATCCATGTAACTGTCACTCACTTAAGATTTTTACACCATTCTCCATAAACACTAAAGGTTATTGTGTGCAAAAATCCCAAAAGATCAGCAATTTCTGAGATACTTGAAGTTACCCATCTTTCATCCCTGCCCTTTCATGATTTTGCGTATTGTGTTGCTGCTACATGAATGGCACATTAGATAACTATGAATGTCCAGGTATTCTTAATAAAGTGGACAGAATGTGTATTTCTGTGTGTGCATGTATTGCATTTTTATTAGTTAGGTTAGATTGGACTTGTCACACAAAAAAACACAGGAGATTTTGTGGTTGGTTCCGTGGGCCATGATTTGTAAAATTTTTAATCACCCAATGAAGTACAAATTGGAATTTTTTCAGGGGGTAATCAAACATACAGTAAGGACATGTCTTGCTATCCCATTACTACTTACTATGATCTTATCATAAGGGACAAGAAAAAGCATCAAAATGTTAAACTTTAATTAAAATTTTGCTGAAATCTCAGAACAATGCAGTGTTTAACTTACTGTTAGAGTTCACGTCTGAGAGCTGCTCATTTGAACCATGTCCTTTACTGTATGAATCATTCTGTTCCACTTGCTCGTGGCACTCACAATGATGTCTTTCATGACTACCATGGTCATGAAAATGTCGTGATGTGTGTCTGTGTTGACGCCGCTTCTTTCTGTAACTTCTGGAAACTGGAACATCAATGTAAACCGACTGGTACTCTGAGAAAAAAGTGAGAGGAGGGGAAAAGACTATAAGGACACATTAATTAAACAGAAAGACAGAGATAGATGGTTTGATATTTAACCATACTGTAGATGTTCTATTTGTCCAGTGTATTGCATTAGACTTTAAAGCAAGTGTCAAGATCTCTCTGCCCTTGGGAATGTCTCATCCTCCCCCTGGTAATGAAATTTTTAAGGGTTTCTCAAAATGTAAATTTTTGAGCTACAGGTAGGTCACTGCATCTGCCTCAATTTTGCATGCACCCCCCATGAAACAAATAACAGAATGTTCAGCCAGGTCTCCCAAACACTATGGAAATACACTGTTTTCGAAGTATGAGGATTCATTTAGGACCCAAGCCGAATCCATTTGTTCTTGTGGCTCCTTAGCTGGATTATTTTTGGTCCAATTGGAAAACGAGACAAATAGTTTCAAATGGCTCAGTAATCTCTACTACTTTGGAAAAATCATGTTGACCAAAAATAAGTAACATATTTAAACCCCTTCTAAAACTTTCTCCAAAATCTTTCCATTGAAAATGATACAGCACGCTGGGTCACGCCCACAGCTAGAGCCAAGTCATGATCACCCCCAACTCCTCTCCATTTTCCATTCCACGGATTCTGTTTTTTCCGCCTCATTCACCAGCATGAGCACACCTGCTCCGTATTTCATTCATCACTTTCACTCTATATAACTCACCCATGAACAACCGAATTATTGTGTGCTCCAGGCTCAGTGTTTTCGTGCCTTGTTTTGCCAATAATACTTTGTTGTCCTTCACGTTGTTGACCCTTTTTTGCCCGCCTTCTTACATCCTTTGCTTCACGAATTGGAATTGTTCGCTACGTTGACTGATTACCCAGCTTTGAACTTTTGCTTCCGTTTTTGACTTTGACTCTGCCTATAGCCTCAGGATTACTGCAACTCTGACTACAGCTGAATGTTCCGACTTCAAGTGAGATCACCAACGATTGGCAACTCCGATTCGCAGCGGCTGCTCTTTCTCTCAACCTGCATGTCGGATTCAACACACGCCCTGCAGCTTTGATCTCCCCACACAGCCACGCTCACTCTGCTGGCCACTGCACGCACTCTGTGTCACTCATCCCTTAACCCCAGTCTACAGCTACTGCCGTCAAGGATGAGTTGACCTCTCGGGAGCACCCTACAGACCTAAATGGACTCATTGATATACCCGGCCGCATCGATGCATGCCTCCGACTCAGACACCGTGAACACACAACCCCGTAAGAGGCCGTTTTAAATTCACGCTCTCGTATCGCCCTGGCTCCAGAAATGGAAAACCTGATGCTCTATTCTCCACACCCCAAGAAACAATGCTGGCCGAGACAATCCTGCCTCCTTGTTGCGGACCCACTTCTGGATATTGAAATGCAGGTGAAGCGGGCGCTCAAGTAGGATTCAGGTCCGAGCAATGTCGCCCGCCCCCGCCCCCCCTGCAACACTCAGCCTATCCTCTGGTTATCATCCTCAGTCAAACAGGCAGACCGAGAGACTGAACCATGAACTGGAGAAGACTCTAAGGTGCATGGCATCACGAGATGCAACTACGTGGAGCAGGACACTTCCTTGGATTGAGTATGCGCACACCGTCCTCCTCCGCAGGCCTCTATCCCTTCCAGTGCTGCTTGGGCTATCAGCCACCACTGTTCCCATCCAAAGAAGAGGAAGTAACCGTACCTTCGGCCCTGTCTTTTGTACGTGGTTGCAAGAAAGTTTGGTCCCAGGCCAGAACCCGTCTCCTATGCACCATTAGCACCTTCAAATGGCAAGCTGACCGACACCGCTCGGCAGCCCCCAGGAACATACTAGGTCAGAGGGTGATGTTGTCCACCCGAGGCATACTCATCAAAACAACCAAAGGTGGAAAGTAACGAATTACATTTACTCGCGTTACTTTTTAAAGTAGTTTTTAAAATCTGTAATTTTACTTTTTCTTAAGTATGTTTTGTTTGAAGTATTGTAATTCGCTACATTTTAAATCATATGCGCTACTGAGTAAAACAAATGAATGAAAAATGCAAAAAATATTCTGCTTTGTATAAATGCTTCGTTGCGCTCGCGCGTGTGTCTCGTGTCCTGGTCGCGCGCCGCTCCAGACTCCACTCCAGGTTTTCTGACGGTTTCCCCACTTCGGCATCTACCTGACCTTCCACACGGTCGCTTCCGCCCTGAGAGTGACGTCATCAACCAGCGCGACCATATATAAACCGGAGAGAGACGCGGGAAAGAGGAAAGATTGTGATTTTGCCGTTTTGATATTTGGTTGTGACTTTTTGCCTCCCTTTGACTTTGATTATTGCTTTGGTTGGTCTTTGTATATATTTGTAGATCATTTCACTGTATGTTTGTGCACTCACCAGTAGTAGTGGCATGGCTGCCATTTATTTTGGGAAGAGGAAATTTATTCACTGTTTTTGGTTTAGGGAGTCACGGAAGGTACCTGTAGTTTTGTTTTGTGTGTGTGTGTGTGTTTTTTTTTTTTTTTCAGGTAATCTAGCTACTAAATATAAATTCCATTTAGTTTATTATTTTGGCCTGGGTCCACATTGAATCTGATCCTCCTCTACGTGTGTGTTTGTAAACCAATACAAAGCTCATTATTTCATCAGTTAATAAATGGATCTAGTTCTTTCTGCCATATACCACCATTTCCATACAGTTTAAAATAGAACCCTGACCCATTCTTTTGCTGTACGGCCCAACCCTAGACTGGGATGTAATGCCATATTTAAGTGACCACTTTGACTTTCAAGCACAAGAAAAACAACAGCTTTATTATGCAAAGGTGTTCCTTCAGTTAAAAACAACTAGTTTGAGATTTATATCTGCTCATCATTTTTGAACTACACTAGAATGCCTCATTCCACCCCGCTGTTAAAAAAATAAATAAATAAAGTTACTCAGTAACATTTACTCTGAGGACATTTTTTGAGCTACTTTTTACTTTTACTTGAGTAGATTTTTATAATGGTAACTTTACTTGTACTTCAGTAAAATTTCACTGAAGTAACAGTACTTTTACTTGAGTACAAAATTTTTGTTCTCTTTCCACCTCTGAAAACAATCTCCCACAAATTGTCACCCAGATTCATCAGACCGTTCACGTTCACCAATATAATTAACCCCGTTTCCGCCAGGCTTTCCCTACCCCTCACTATGCGCCGCATCACCCCGACGGTTCATGTTTCACAACTCAGACGATTGTTTAACCATTTGAGAGATTTTGTTTGTTTGGGACCTACTGTAACACAAAACCAATATCTACAAAGTAATTGACTGAATTTATTGAATTTACATAGTAGTTTTACAAAAAAAAAAAGCTTATTAAACCACTTTGGATGAACTGCCATCCTCATCTAAATTTTGTAAATACACACACAATTAAATTTCATTTCTACACTCCTTCTCTGGAATAACAGTCTAGGACTAATAGTTCCCAAAACATCCAGTCAATAAACAGCACAAACTTTCTCTTTCAAGTGAATACAAGAGATCAGATTACATTCTTTCACACACACAATTAAATTTCATTTCTACACTCCTTCTCTGGAATAACAGTCTAGGACTAATAGTTCCCAAAACATCCAGTCAATAAACAGCACAAACTTTCTCTTTCAAGTGAATACAAGAGATCAGATTACATTCTTTCAGAATCAGCTGTACAGCATCAGCCATTGCTAAGACAGCCAGGCTAAACCTCACTCCTACACACACACACACACGCACCTGAACTGCTTAATGTGTTCAATTTGGCATGTTTTCCCTGAGGGATTTTTTAGGTTCTCCAATTTTTTTCCAACTCCCACAAACATGTCAGTTGGTAGACTGCCTACTGAAAATTGGCTCAAGGCATGACTGAGTATGTGATCTTGTGTTTTTATGGTGCCCTGCAGTGGAATGACATGGCATTGAGTGTGCATTCCTGCCTTATGCTTAAAAGTCAGTGTAGTCAATGTTATTATCCTGGAATCCAATCTACATCAATGCATCTTAAAATATTACTCTAAAAAGTGTAACACAAAATCCCACCATCGTCGTCTTCATAGCGTCTGCTTCTTTTGCTGCTGTGATAATAGTCATGATCCATTCTGTCAAGATCGTGAATAAGAGAAACAAAAAAACAAACTCCATAAAATAGTGTATAGGGTACAGCAACAATAAATGCCTGGATAGGGATGCTGAAACAGATGCAAACACAAGTTAAAGTGATAATTCGCACAGCTAAACAAATCCAAAACATGATGCAGAATCAAGGACAAACTTTATATAATGCAGTTGAAAATCGGTTGAAAGTCATGAAACTCGGCTTGGAAACTTGGAACGTGTGACTTATTTTGTGAATTGTAGATGAAAGGCTTAAGCACTGGGCTACAATATTGTTCAGTAGCATGCACTGATTCAACCACCTCTAACATAGGATTACTCATCTCCCCCCAAAATTACCCCCCCCCCCCCAAAAAAAAAAAAATGCACAAAAAGCTCCCTATTTGCAGATGTCAAAACAAAGAGAATTTGTAACATTTGTAACAGTTACAAATGTTTACTGGTAAACCAGTTCACTGTTTTAATTGCACAACAATTTACAGTATTATTCCCTAAAATATTTAAGTATGTAATATTAAATAAATACTGCAGCTATATATAAACTTCTGCTGTATAATGTGATGCAGTTTAATGTTATGGAATGATATGTATACAGCATATGTGCTACAATTTACCTTATAATTCCTGTTAATGGTGATAAACATTAGAGACCTGCACTTCTTATAACTGATGTAATTTGATGTACTTTTAAAGAATGCTTATTCCAGTATTCCCAATTATGGTATGAACATGCCAAACTTTTGATACAGTACATTTGATCTTTTTAAAAGGTGTCCAAATGTATGTAAATCAGAAGAGGATGGGATCCTTTCTGTGTCAGGTTTCCATGTCATGTCACCTCACGGACCCATCACCGCCGGCTTGTTCATTATGGATCTTTAGAAATCTGTTAAACTGCTTTGTGATAATGTCTACTGTCTACTGTTAAAGCGTTATAGAAATAAAACTGAATTTAAGCTTTGAATTTAAACACATTCTTACGAATATCTCTGTAAACTGACTGTAGTCATTGACAAAGGGAGAAAACTTTTTTGTAATCCAAAGCAGCCAAAGTAATTTGATATCTGATTGAAATGGGGCAATAGCACATTATTGATCCGAGGGCCTCAAGTGATACTTGTATTGAAGGGTGTATTAGCAATTAAAATGTAAAACCTCAAATGTAGGATGAATTTTTTTTTTTTACAATCTCACAAATAACTGCCATGCGAACATGCAGACCAGCACACGGACATGCAGCATTACTGGATCAATACAAGGAAAAGCCAATCAGCTTGTAATTAAAATAGGGCTCCCACAGTGTCAGCACATACATATTTTTTTGTGTCACTGGATATCTCTGCCTGCATTGCAAATAATCAATACGTTATTCATCTCATTCAGACAGTGAAAAGTAAATTAACTTTAAGATTGGCATGGCCACCAGAAAAATTAATAAAACCAAGAATAAATAAAATAAAAATATTCCCATAGAAAAGATCACTCACTTGCAGGCTTTGCTATGAGACAACATTTCATGTATCCAAAATCATCAGATCACCGTCCTTCATGCTGAATGAACAGCAACTCTTGGAGAAGCCAGTAATCAGCCCTGGCAGTATTATTGATTAACCTGCAAACCACTTGGAAATGTACATCGTTTCCCCCTTTGTTTTAATCTCTTTTTTAAATATAAAATATAATTGATATAACAGTGTGTTCTAGAATTCATTTTTTGACTGTAAACTATGTATGAATTAATTCTCATTAGTGATGGTAAATTAATCACACCATTAATTCATGCATAGTTTACAGTTGGAAATGAGCTCTGGAATACATTGTTATATCAATTATATATAAATTTATCAGACATTACACATACCCCTAAATGATTTAAACAGTATGACTGTTTTTTGGGTACCCAAAGATGAGTTTTTGGACATTCAAACACAAGTACTATATTACCCAGCCATAGAAATGTTCAAATCTTTTATTTTCACCCATGGTAAAACTATTTGTATTGTGCCATTTCAAAATGTCTAAGAACATACTTAGTATTTTTTGTTTAGAAGAGCTTTAAAATGTGAGGAAAAATGTTCACTCATTCCCAAAGTTACAGGAACTTTGTAAGGGTTATTGCACTATAAGCATTAATTCATCTCTTGATTTGTACAAATACATGAATTGGAGAGTCTGTTTTATTCCTACTTGAATAATCATTCCTTGGGTGACAAAGGAATAAAAGCAAAACATTTTGTAGCACAATTAAAAGTTTCCTGTATTTTAGCTGAGCTAAGCAATCAAGTTTTCAAGTAAAATCTATCTAAATATCTACTGGAATTCAAGAAGCATGCTGTTTTATTTACATTTATTAGAGTATGCCTTACCTTAAAAATCAAGTAGCATTAATTACAGAGAAGATGGAGGAGAACTGACTTGTGGCAGGTAAGCAATGAATCAAGCATTAACATCTATCAGAGGAAAACAAGAGTATTAAGTATGCACTACTATAAAGCCTGGCTAAAGAGCAGCAATAGCATCATGTGGATGGTCAAATGCCTGAGGTAAGGACAAGAGAGAACAAAAACTGATTGGGACAAATAGTCTATATGTTGGCACTGCAATATGGCAGTGCAAGTGCGCATGACATTTGCATGGGCCAAGTAATAATAATAATAATAATAATAAAAGTTCCATGAGAAGTCATTTTTCATTATAAACACATCAGATGAAAAATTAACATGGAACATACAGAATTAAGAAATATTCACAAATAAAAAAAAAACAAGTGTGTGGCTGAGAAAACCCATTGGGAAGCCCATCTTCTAGTCAAGTAAAAAATAAATACAAACAGATAGCCATATGACAGACATTCAACCAAGTAAAAGCAGACATGTGTGGGAGGCCAGTGTTACAATTAACTGACTTCTCTCTCTTTGCTGTTTTTTTTTTAGAATTATTTGTCAAACAGGTGCATCATTATCTGGCCATCAAGCATGAAGATCTCACATTCCTGCTCCTACTACTACCTACTGGGATACAGTCTTACGCAATATTCCAATCAAGCCATGCTTCAGTGAAAGATGCCAAAATGTGGCTCACTCATTGTTATTTGGCACTTTGGCCAATTAAGTTCGAGGTTGTCCACAGACTGGGGTCAAGAAGGTTATGGCAGATTTCCTTTTCTTCCCTAGCCTGAGTGAGTATGTTGTTGTACTGAATTGGTCAGACTGGTGTTTCTTCCTTATACTGCTGTTTTCCTGAGGCAGAATCATGGCAGAGTTCAGGTCACCCACCAGAGCCTGTACATACTGTAGGTAATGTAGTCACAAATATCATCACGGAGGACATTCTGGAACATGAGGATGACTGGCAACCTGGGAAAACTCCCAAACATCACATAGGTCTCAAAGGCAGTGCAGTTGTACACATAGGTAAAATACTGATTAACCTGTGGCCATTTCTGCTATGATCTTGGAGGCTTTGTTGTTATCATGTTGCCCAGGGTGTAATGGAACGCAAAGTATAACTTAACTCCACAAGTTCTGCAATCACTTTACCATTTCCTCGCTGGTCAGATTGAATGCACTATGGTAACAGAGAAGAATCTTCCCCACAGCTTCCCACAGTATTGACATCTGATGTAGAGAAGGCAGGGTTTTATAAGCAGGGAATAATATTAATTTAAAAAAAAGTTGGACTTTTTTTTGTTTGACCATTAATTAATTGATAAGTGATTAATTCATGCCAGTTGTCAAAGTTCCTTGACTAACATTAGTTAAAGTTAAGCAAAGCTGTGTCACATGGCATGGGGCAATGGGGAAACTTTCAAACGCTAGGATCAAAAATGAAAAAGACATTAATACATTTAACACTGAGAAATAAAACTACCAAATTAAATTTTTTGTAATTCACTTAGCCAGTTGTTTCTCATGTGCATCCAAGTAAATTCAGTTTGGACAGAGTTGGG
The DNA here is from genome assembly GCA_013621035.1 of Clarias magur. Lineage (NCBI taxonomy): Eukaryota > Metazoa > Chordata > Actinopteri > Siluriformes > Clariidae > Clarias > Clarias magur. The sequence goes on along the minus strand of QNUK01000027.1, from coordinate 167,698 downwards.
TTAAATAATGAGAGTGCTTCACAAACATATGGCGATAGCCTGGATATAACTAGTTGCAAAATAGTTACAAAAGTGTTCCATGTTGTCTCTTATGGGTGCTGATTAAAATTCAAACCATTAAATCTAATCAGCTTGTTTTTCATCATCAAATAGATTGTGTATTCCTCAAAGACAATCAACACTTGGCACTTTATTCATCATTGAGGCATCATATTTGTCAATTTATTTAATTTTGAGTATTCGCCAAGATAATTTTCCTCATCTGGTTCCAATAAGCTGGTGCTCTTTCAGTGGACTTCAGTGCCATCTTTTGGTCAGAATCTTCAGCAACCACATTCTATAGTGCCGTCGTGTATTATCACTGCACAAAATACTTGAATTACAATGAAGTACACCGACTTTCAGCAAAACAATGGCCAAACCGTGCAGGTCACTGGTTCTCCAGGCCTAGATTTGTACAGCCCTAGGTCTACTGTAGACTCCTGGGCCAAAAGTGGTTTAATTAAGATGGTACCTTAAACTGAATAGCATCTGCCTTCCTTATTCAGTTTACTGGCAAACATCTTTACTGAGCTTGTCTTGTTCAGCATCCACACTACCTTATGTTCATGCATCATAAGCCCTTTTCAATGGTGCTTCAACCATACAAATGACATATGGATTCTCATTTTAATATCCAGTATTCCTTCCATGTTGGACACAGTTTTACACTTTTCTTTGTAGTGAGACTTTATGAGTAGTTTAATGTTAAATATGTTCTCAGAGGCCAGTGTCTTTATTTCAAATGATTTAGTGCAAACAAAAATCTAGAAATCAATCGAGTCAATCAATTAGTTAATCAATTACAAGTTCCTCTGGATTAGGACAAATTAACATAACAATAAACTTCCATTGATCACAATACACTGTCTATAAGTTGGTGCAGGTGTTTGTTTACACTGAGCAATTTACTATCAGTACTGTAGCTCTTTTTACAATAGATTATTACCATCACTTTTACTCAACATTTCCTGGAAAAGACCACTCACATCAGTATAGAAACATTTCATCATTCAATGACTATGATGAGCTAGGAGAGGTTTAAATCAATTTATAATGACCCTTATCAAATGTTCTAACAAACAAGAAAGACTTTGTACTATTCAAGTTATTTTATTTCCACCAGCAGAAAACATGTTGATCTAACAAATTGTTCATGTGATTTATTTGGAAAATAAAAATTGAAATTATTTTCAAATAAAACATTGTTTTAAGTAGAATTCTTCTAACCAAATATACAATACTCTCCAAGTGAAATAATGCTTTACTCTATTTTTTCTGGCAGGGAAGATATAAATTATGAAAATTCTATTATAATACCCATGATGGAACTGTTGTCCCTTCCAACCTTATTTATAGTAAATTTTAACCCTTTGGTTTAGTGTGGCAAATGAGAACCATAAAATGATTTCATGAATTTCTAGTCCATTTTGTGTGATGCTGTGACAAAAAGAGAGGGAGAATTCTGACCAATGGACAGACAAAACCTTTCTTTTATTTATATGTATATGCAGAATGCAGAATAGAAATGCACACGTAACACACACTAATTTGTTGAAAGTCCCTTAGCAGGTTTGACCTTTTGCAGATCAACTAAAAATCGACATTTTACAGAATTTGTAGTGTTCAATTAAATTTGTTGGTTTCCTGACACAAAGCTGACTTTTAAGCATGGTTTACAAATTTGTAGGTCTCTAAGAGCTTAATCGATTTTGTTATTGTTGCTTTAGGGTTATTACAGACCTGTCTGATTCATCTGTCTGACACTGCTAAGGATGGCCAGTATGGTCTTGGGTGCTTGAGATGCGTATGGTGATGTACTGGGGATGGTTACTTGATCCTGAAGGTCTTGGACTCAGCTGATGCAGGTACGTAGTTGTTTTCTGATGACTAGTGACTGCAGTCGCTTAATAGCTCAGTACTGAAATTCCCAAACAATTTTGTACCTGAGCCTCCAATAACAATGGACTTCATATATAACTTAGATACTTTTCCTTTTTGACATTGTGACAATGACCACTGGTAAAAGCAATTTAAAAATAAAATAAAATAAAAATAAAAATTGAATTGCAAACAACCACTACTTTCAATTTGACCTCCTGCGGCTTACCCTCCGTTTAGAGGGGGTCAATCACCCTTTGGACAAATATTACGTCAACAGTTTTCCCTGTGAGTGTACTGAAGTAGACAGAGAGATACATGGTATTTACACTGTTTGAATAGTAATTTACTCAAACTCAAAATGAAATATTCTAATATTTTGAGATCCAGGATTTTTGTAGTTTTACTACGTATTGCAGTAATCCGTAATCATTGAAACTAAAACAAACAAACAAAAACAGCTGTATAATACTGTGTGTAAGTAATCAAAAATGGGTTTCACTTTTTTAATTACATTTTGAAGTAACTTTTTCATGATATTAAAAATGTTTAAGATGCCCTGTATATATGGGCATCTTAAACATTTTCTGATATCAGAAAATCCCTAAATAAATTAAACCTTGTTCTCCAAATTCTTGGGGTTTTCATCTATCAAAAATGTAATTTACTGTATGTTGTACAGTAGAAATCACTGAAAGCCCAATATCGCCTGCCACAGTAACTGTACCGTAAGGCTGGAGCACGCTTCTAAATAATATCCCCTCAATTAATATTGTTGACTGCAAGCACTGTCTAACACATTGCTCCAAAACCATCCACAGGTGTTAAGGTGACTGTGAGAACCATTTACAATTATCATAAATAATGCCCTGTGCATAGGAACATTGTCATCCTGGAAAAGACCACTCACATCAGTATAGAACCATTTCATCATTCAATGACTATGATGAGCTAGGAGAGGTTTAAATCAATTTATAATGACCCTTATCAAATGTTCTAACAAACAAGAAAGACTTTGTACTATTCAAGTTATTTTATTTCCACCAGCAGAAAACAATCTTACAAATTGTTCATGTGATTTATTTGGAAAATAAAAATTTTAATTATTTTCAAATAAAACATTGTTTTAAGTATAATTCTTCTAACCAAATATACAATACTCTCCAAGTGAAATAGTGCTTTACTCTATTTTTTCTGGCAGGGAAGATATAAATTATGAAAATTCTATTATAATACCCATGATGGAACTGTTGTCCCTTCCAACCTTATTTATAGTAAATTTTAACCCTTTGGTTTAGTGTGGCAATGAGAACCATAAAATTATTTCATCTAAATACCCAAGGAGCACAAAATATTTAAAGACAAATAAGAATTGACATGGGCAATTTTTTTTATTCAAGCAAATTTTTATTAAACATGTTTAATTTCACATTACCTAACCCCTAAAAAGTTGCTATTACAGAACAGACATATTTTTCTCGGGGTTGGTGTTAATGTTCCAGTCTGTCTTTGGTCACCCTGATTGCCTTGGGGTATTGCTCGGAGTGGGACAGGAGGCGTTTCAGGGTTGGTCACCAAAATTTAAAAAATCACTGCACTTCTCAACTGTTTTGCCCAGATAAACATGATCTCTCCTTAGGTTGGGGAGCTGTTTAGGAGGGGAACAAGCGATGGGCCAGCCCTCACCTGCAGGGGTTGAGAGCAACTCAGAACGACAGAAAGTTGGCCAGCCGAAGCAATACAAAAGGTAGACCATACTTGTACCTAGCTGACGCCCCCACCCTGAAGCCCCCTTGTATAAATGACCCCACTTCTAAAATTTTACTATTACAATAAGATGAGGGCAGCCTGTTTTGTGTTATATATTTGTGTCCTTTTTAAAAAAAAAACTTGCTCCTGTTTTCTCCTTCTTGCTCTCCTCCCTTCCCCTTTTTTCCTTCTTCTGTGTCCTCCCTCTATGCTTCCTTCTTTCTCTTATAAAAGAAAAAAAAATTACTTAAAAATATAACACAGTCATTATTTGCCTGCATCAAGCAAAGAAAACTCAGTTTTTTTTTTCAAATGACTGAAATTGTGTGATAAACTGTCCGATGCATTATTAAAAACTGGAAGGATTGTGCTGAAGTGTCAATTTTGTGGAAGAAACGTGGTTTAAAAAATAGTGAAAGGAGATCACGTTAATGCTTCGCTTAGATAAAAAATTCAGGACACTACAGCTATGTTTAATAGTGAAAGTATTGTAAGAACATTGTTAGTAAGGCTAATTAAAAAAAAAAGCAATTTGGAGGAATGAGATGGATCATGTGGTCTGGTGCATCTGGGTGTCCTCCAACAGCTCACAGCTATGAGAGTGTCAGGGTAAGAAGCTTAGCAAAGGTATGTGTCAATAAAATAAAGTAGCCCGACTACCTGGATGTACCAAATGACCACTGTATCCCATTTATACCTTTTTTTCTTCCCTGATGGCACAGGCACATACCAGGACTCAAACTGTGACAGAGTGGTTCTGAGAGCATAAAGAATAATTTTTATTCATGAATTGGCCACCACATATCCATACACATATCTATACATACACATACATATACAGTACATATTGCACACTATATTCAAAGGCAGTCAATTTAAATCTTAGCATCTTTTTTTATTCTTTTCCCCCCTTTTTGGCCAACTCATGCACATTTAGTTAATATGAACAGAGCTCTTTTGTAAATCCACTTTAAATTGAAGTGCAAAGTTGTATATGGCTTTTAAGGTGCTAGAAAAATCTATAAAACAATTTGCAGACCTGGATAATTAAATTGACCCAATGAAATAAGTGCATCCTACCCAGGTAATCCCAGAATAAAGAAGAGTGCTTCCCACTAAATACACAGTACTTAAACATCTAAACACAGACATACAAACACTGCCTACCACAGAAATGAAAGAAGTACACAATGTTAAAAACTCAGTTTCTCTGACAAGTTTTTTGACTCTTTTATAAGATCAGACAAATAAAAACACCACCATCAATTCCCTGTGCATCATAGATTTAGGACAGAAGAGATCCATCCTGTAAAAGCAGAGGACTCGCTGCAATATGTGATGTTTTGTACAAATGAGTTTTACCATTGTCCAGAGATCAGGGATGTATGCAGGCCTAGAAAGTCCTATTTTGTATCTGTGTAAATAAAAATGAAAAGAATGAGACGAAAGTTCATGAAGACTGGATGCAAGGCTAAATTTGTTACATGTTTTACAGTTTGCTTGGTTTTTTTTTATAGACAGAACATAATCAAATACTAATTATCATTAAACAGCTGTTTATGAAAGATGCACAATTGGCCATTCTTACTGAAGCCTAACATGCTAATGGATAGTTAGTCAGTAAGTTAGTTAGTTAACTACTGGCTATAACTGCAGTACCTAAAGTGGTGCCTCACAATTAGATGCATATGCAAAAAAAAATAAATAAATAAATAAATAAAGTAAATTAATAAAGAATTTTGGCCAGTGATGAGAGGCCAGAGGAAAATGGACATTTTCCCACTCATCAGCTGTTTTTTACAGTTTTTACTGTAGGTGTTTGTGTCCTCACATTCTTGATTTTGCACGACCTTACGTGGTCATCTGCTGTTGTAGGTGATCATCCTCAAAGATTGACTTCTTGTGCTTTCTGACATGCTTTTCTTCTGACCACCCTTGTACAGAGTCGGTTCCTATATACTTCCTATCTTCTTCTTCAATAAAATGTTTCATAGTCCCACAGAGTCTCCACACCTAGAATATTTTAGTTTTTCCCAACAATTATTTATAAACAGTAGTGACTGTTATGTGTGAAAATTCTGAAAGATCGATGGTTTTTGAAGGACATACATTTGTAAGTAATTTTTAAATAAATTTGGACATCATTTAATTACACAAGGATGCCTGCATAGGATATTCATGACAATCTGTGCCTGTGTCACAACTTTTACAACCTGTGTCACAAAATTTACAACCTTCTGATGAAAGCCTTAACCACTGAGCTATTCATTTGCATTTTCTAAGGCATCAGGAAATTGCTTTTCATTTATTTTTCCAAATTGGATATTTGTGGACAAAGTGGACCCCTCTTGGTAGTATATATATATATATAAATCCTTTTTTTAGCATGGATGCTTTCTCTTTACGTACTCTTAGGAATTAATAGCCAGGGGAAATAAGGAGAATATAAAGAAGAGAAAAATTACCTGAATCTGTTATGGGACTCTTTTCGTTGCAAGTTGGGTCAAGATTAGTGGATTTTTTGCTTCCCTAAAAGAATAAGAAAACTTCAATTAAAATGGCAAGATCAATGAATGTCAAAACAGAGCTGGAGTCTTGATCTTATGGCCTTAAAACTATGAGGATGAGTCAACAATTATCCACACTCTGGCCTTAGAATTGATTCTTTTGTTTATCCATCAACAAGCTTTTATTTTCCCTCATTAAAAAGTTTTAGGCTGAGTTGCAAGCCACAAATGCGCCGCTGTCTTCACTTCTTCACTCATAGTGCTGCTTTCAGGGGGCCAAACAGGTCTATATGATCAGGACTATAATGAGGATGCTTTAACACCTCAAATTGTTTTTGCAGTGTGTCAGCAGTGTGGCCAGAAGTGTGCAGACGTACATCGTCATGCAAGATTACAACAACCTTGGATAGCAGTCATCTGCATTTAATCCAAAGTTTAGGTTTCAGCTCTTCAATAACTAACTATATCACCATAACGAGAACTGTTATTTGTAAATTTCTCCTGATAATGTTCTAGTACTGGCCCTTGAGAAAAAGGTAAGCATCACTTTGACTTTTGAACTTTTACTTTTTGGCGATTGAGGAAGTTTCCGTTCCATACTCTGCTGGTTACTCTCAGGCTCGTAGTGATGAATCTATGTTTCGCCACCAGTAATGATTCTCTTTAAGAAACTTTCACCTTCCTTAGAGTATCGGTTTTGCAGACATCCAAAAGCTTCTGTTCATGTTCTTCTGAGAGTTGTTTCGGTACACACCTCGCAAAAATCACGAATTACTGCCCGCTGCGCTTCTTTAGTGCAAATTTCTCTTATTTTTCACACTGAACTTTTTCATTTAAGCATTACACTTCATATCATACCGTGTATGACTGTGTATGTGACGAATGAAATTTGAATTTGAAAATCACAAGTGGGGCATCTATTTCTCCTCGCACCGCAGTTACAAATGAACTTATGTAACACGTTTACACATGCAGCAGTGACTTGGGAGACGGTAGCCTTGAATGGAAAGCACAGCTAAGACAATGCACATGACCCCAGCCAGGACCTCAATAATCTAGGTCTGTCTATGTCTGTATCCGGGTCTTGGGTTATCGCAGATAATTTTGCAGCTTTTATACAACAAAGTCCCAGAGAGAATTCACAAAGTATTTTAAACAACACTAGGACATTAATTCTTGAAACAGTATTGCATATTCTACAATATTCTACATATTTTACAAAATAGCATCTTCATTCGGCTTACATACAAAATAGCCAGGATATTCCAGTAAAATGTAATGCCTTACAGTAACTTTTTTTTTCCATAAACAATTATACCCCATTGCTAGGATCAGCAGTTCAACAGTTTATAAACAGTTCAGATTCAATTTAAGACCTTATCTTATTTGCAATGTTGACTTAAAACTGATATACACGTTAATTAACCAAGTCAGAGTATTTTGTGAGAAATATAAGGAAAACTAACAAGAAACAGCATTGACAGTTTTGTAGTAGCATCAGCAACAATAACAAAATGCTAATTAATTACAGTCCAACAGCACCAGCCTTTAGCTGTGTACCATATCATATTTATATAATATTGTCAGCATAGTAGATTAATTCCAAGCAAATGTAAACGTATGCTTTTGAGGTCAAAATGCAGCTAGCATTATTACTGAATGTTCTATTTCACTATTTCAAACCACCAAGTGGAAGCAAGAATCACCTACGTAGATGCGGTCTTATACATGTGCATCGCAAGACCTTTTACAAACTGACATGTGATGCAGTGTTCGCAATACATAGCACTATCATACAACTTTTTACCTTTTTTCTTCTTATATCATATGCAATAGTCTGCAAAAGTCTAAGGCACATAAATGATGTAAAGCTAAGATGCCCCAAAAAGTCTCATTGTCTATATACTGCTTTATCCTGTATTCAAGGTCGCAGGGATGTGAAGCACATCCCAGAAGACTTGGGGAATGAGGTTGGGTATACACCCTAGACGGGGTGCTAATCCGTTGCAGGGTGCACAAACACACACACACACATTATGGGCAGTTTGGGAACGCCAATTAGCCTATTGTGCATGCCTTTGGACTGTGGGACTAAACTATGGAGTACCCAGAAGAAAACCCACCAAGCAAAGGGAGAACTTCATGAACACAGGTCTGACGCAGTAAGCGAACCCCGACCCTGGAGGTGCAAGGCTACAGTGCTCTCAAAAGTAATGGAACCAAATGTTTTCTACAAGAAATTTACTATGATAGAATTTTTCTATGAAAAATCTACAAAGAGCAGTAAACCACAATCTAATTATTGAAAAAGCTTTAAAGATTAATTATTAATCTTAGGAACAGTTCATACAATTTTTTTATTTCAATAGCTGTATGTTTTTTCCATCCAGTCAGAACAACGTCACCAGACCAACGTAATTTAAAAGTGTCATTATACTGTAGCCACACTGGAAAACCGCTGAAATATGGTTGTGTGTCTCAGTCAGAACCACGTCTGCATACCGTCATGACTGAAGTGACATTGTAGCATCGTTGCTTTTTACCCTTTCAACAATGTCGTTTCCCTAATGGATATGTGCATGGCCTCATATTTCGACTTGGTTAGTTTTAGTTTACATCTAAAACATGCATGAAGAGTGTTAAACTAAGTGTTAAACTAAGCTACAGTATGGTCAATATATACTCAGTTAGCATACAAAAAAAAAAAAAAAAAAAAGCATACAAACCTTGGATGCCAGCGGAAGTCAAACAAAAAAGCTACTCAGTACATTACTACTGTCAAATCTTGTTCCAGCAAACCCGCCAGAACATGCATATGTTTTAACCAACACCCTTGTCAAGAGTTAATCTAAGGAAGATGTGTGTAAATGAAAGCTTAACATTTACAGTATGTAAAATACACTCACTGGCCACTTCAGTAGGGGATTTTGTGAGTACTGGGTTGGACCCCCTTTTGCTTTAATTATTCATGATAAAATGTCGTCAAGGTGCTGAAAACATTTCTTAAAGATTTTGGTCCATATTGATATAATAGCATCACACAGTTGCTATAAATTTGTCAGCTGCATATACATGACGCGTGCTCTATCGGATCGAGATCTGGTGAATGTGGAGGCCTTTTGAGTACAGTGAATTATATTCAAGGAACCAGTTTAAGATGATTTTAGCTTTGTGGCACATTATCCTGTTGTCAGAAATGGATTAACAGGGTCAGCAACAAGTAGGCTGCACAATTTAAACAAGGCTCAATTGGTACTAAGGTGCCCAAATTGTGGCAGGAAAATATCCCCCACACCATTAGACAACCACCAATCTGACTTGCTGATTTAAGGTAGGATGGATCCATGCTTTCATGTTGTTTAAACCAAATTCTGACCCAACCTTCTGATTATCACAGCAGAAATAGGAGTGGCCGGAGTGGCAGAGGTCTTGTTGGTGTAGGTTGACAGGAGTGTCTTCTGACATCAAGCTGTGCATTTGAGTTTTTGGATATGTAGTACTGTAGAACCAAAGTTATCATTACTTTTAAAACACAAATTTGATCTCTGCAAGCATATGCAAATGATGCCGCATACTGACCTCACCAAAGGCTATTACTAGGTTGTTTTTTTTTGGTATAAAAACATAATAAAAATCATCTGAAGATAATGGCTCTTTGTATTAGGCAAATACAACCTTAGACAAATAACATAAGAAGGTGAGTTGCAGCCAGATCTAATCATCAGCCCTTGATTAATTGATCATCAGCAGGTGTGCAGACCTCTTTAAAAACACAAGTTTTGGCACTTTTCTGGTGTGACTTCAACACAGCATTTAAGATGTGTGTTTAAACAATAGACAAGCAATTGTTTTTGCACATGGAGTTCAATATTTTATAGTGAGGTAAATGATGCATAGACAGTTGGCAGTCTTCCCAGGAGCAGACATCCCAGCATTCACCCCAAGGTCAGACTGTGCAATGCTCAGAGAAGAGAGGATTCACTGAGCATAATACATGTTAAAGTATAAATGTCCATGACAGCACAATTATAATTATACTGAACAAGAACAGCTTGTTTGGAAGGGTACCAGGAGAAAGCCTCTTCTGTATGAAAATGGAAGCATGACTGAGGTATGCAAAACTGCTCCTGAACAAAGCACAAGACTTCTGGAACAATGTCCTGTGACCTGATGGAGTTGTTTGGCCTGAAGCATGTCAGCAGAAACACCTTATACCCACTGTGTAGGGCGATGGAGGGGTAATGATTTGAGCTTGTTTTGCAGCCACAGGAACTGGGCACGTTGCAGTCATTGCATTGACCATGAACTCCTCAGTATACCAGATTATTCAAGAGGCAAATGTGAGGCCTTCGATCCGACAGTTAAAGCTTGATCGAAATTGGGCCATGCAACAGAATCTTGATTGGAAGCACACCAATAAGTCTACATCAAAATGGCTGAAAAATTAAGGAATCAATGTTTTGGAATGGCCTAATCAAAATCCAGACATCAACCAATTTAAAGTGGCATTTTAAACCTTAAAAGAGCTGTGCATAAGTCAATTCCCAAAAGCCTCATTAAACTGAAGCAATGTTGTAAGGAAGAATGGGGCAAAATTCCTCCACTATGATGTGAGAGACTGGTAAAGTCATACACAAAATGATTAGATCAAGTTATTAATAACAATACACACAGAACTGAAAAAGGGGTACCAACTTTGAACATGAGTGTATATATACATATACATAAATCCAAAGTAACAAAAAAAAAAAAAAGCTATAAATTCTCTGGGCTTTAAGCAGTTGAATGAAGTGGCCGGAGAGAGTGTATATACATTATAAAACAACATCAAGTAAACTATTTAATTGGGCTATTGCTGGAAGAACATATTCATTTTTTTTTGCATTTTATTTGCGTCAAAAGACCCACATTCATCTAGAAATCTGCATCACCCATGCCATCTGCATTTTCTTCCATGTTCACTGTATTCCTTTGTGTAAAAACTAATTGATAAAAGATTTTGCATAAAATCAAATGAATAAAAAAAAAATTCATAGTCACATTCTATGTATCCTTGTATTCGCTGAAAACAGTGCTTGTCATAATTTAGCAATATCACACGAGAGGGAGTGCTGTATGGTTGGATATACTGTAGCACGGCTGTGATGGGGTCTCTGGGGCACTACAGCATGACTGTAAAGTTAAATATGTGAAATGGTGGTACTGAAGTCATTCTACAGGGAACAATTGTGACACGCTCAAAGTATGACGTCACAGTATGCATTACTCCACTAATGGAGCAAAGGTACAGACTTACAAGCACCAGCTGTGACAAAAAGCCTGCACTTAAGTCAAGAGACCGCAGTCAGTAACATGTGAGACAGGGAAGCGCATCAGCTGCTGGTCATCTCAGGAACACTGATGGTATGATAATACCGCTCCTTACTTATACGAAGGACTTTATTAATTACTACTTATCACTTGAGTCTGAGTTATTTGATGTAATTAATATAGTACTCATTACAAGGGAACAGCGGTAACTTATGTTTTGCTATGATTGTTGCTTAAGTGTTTGCAGGTTTTCACAAAAAGTGTAATATGATGGTGTTTATTACATATTTCCTAAAGGGTCAATAGAATAGTATGTGTAAGCTTAGTTAAATAATTTGTTGTTGTATTTGCTTAAATTTTATTTAACTAATATTTATCAGAAATAGTGATGTACCCTTTTTCAGGCTTTTCATTTAAGGTTATCGACCACTCACTCTCTTGCTCACTCTCTCTCTCACTCACTTGGTCGAATCTACTTCAAACAATTGTTGTGTAACCTGCAAAGCTGTCAGACACAAGAATAAAAGGTGATTCCAGAGTTGATCCTCATGTTCGCTGTAGTTGACTATGGCTTTTTTCGAGTTTGAAGCCGAAGTTGATTTGCAAATTCCCAAGTAACTCGACAATGACCTCGAGTGTGATATTGCTTAATTATGACGAGCACAGTTTTCAGTGAATCATACAAAAGTTTCACAAACACTATTATCAACAGATTATTATTTCTTTCTTTTTTTAACCAGTTAGTTTAGCTCTGCTAACACAGATCCTTCCACAACTGGTGGATCTGGCTACCAACAGTTAGCGACTGACAGAGGTGAAAGTATTTTTACTGCAAGTTCTTTCTGGTGCCATGAAGCCAAATGATGAGGAGAGTAAACCATGGAGGTGGTCGACAGTCCTGTAAATCTCATAAGATGCCTGACCCGTGACTGACAGTTAGTGCAATTAACGTTTGTAGAACACCTCAGACATTGAGTAATACATAAAGTTAAGCATTGCAGTGGTGTTACGGTCTATTATACCTTTTTACTAAGCTGCAGTGCCGCTGCTCCTACAATACAGCCCAGTCCCAGTGCGATGAAGGTGTACTGCATATACTCCAGCACCATGGGCAAAATTACAAGATTCGTACGAAAAGTGTTAAGTATAGGGCCATCAATGTAACCACTCTGGAAGAGATAACAGATTAAGTTTTCATTTAAAGATTCTTTCAAAAGAAATCTCATTAAAATATTGAAAAATTGTAAATAAAATAAGCAAAATTTTAGGAAACTATGGAGCCCTTCTGGTGATATCTGGGGAAAAAATATTCTGTGGCAAGCACTTACTAGGGTGTTGGAAAAGGGATACTATTTTGTGGCCACGACTTAACACGTGGGAACAACATAGTATAACACATGGCCACGAGATACAGCTGTGGCCACAACTTGGTGGGAACGACAGTGTCCAACAGTATCCGGTGGCCACATCCTGTATATACTATTTTGTTGCCACGTAATAAGTTGTCGCCACAACACATGGTCATTCCCACACCTTAGTAAGTCGTGGCCACAGATATGTTTTTTTCATCAGAGGGGCTCCATAGAAAACACATTTCACTAAGATGAATTTACAACCCGCTTTTCGGAAACGTCACATCAGCCATTATTTTATTTACAGTAGACCATAGAAAACAAATGTTTAAACTGAGAAATGTTATAATTGTATGCACAAAATAAGCTCATTTCAAATGTAATGTCTGCTACAGGTCTCAAAAAAGTTGGGAAGGGAGCATGTTTACATGGTGGAGCATCTTCTCTTCTTTTCAAAACAGTTTGAAGACGTCTGGCCATTGAGGTTATGAGTTTCTGGAGTTTGGGTGTTGGAATTTGGTCCTATTCTTGCCTGATATAGGTTTCCAGCTGCTGAAAAGTGTATGGTCGTCTTTTACATGTTTTTCATTTAATGATGAAAAAAATTATATCCAGTGATATTATCTATAGATTAAAGATCTGGACTGTCCAGGCAGACTGGCTAATTCAGCACCCGGACTCAGTCATGTTGTTGTAATAGCTGCAATATGTGGTTTTGCATTGTCCTGCTGAAATAAACAAGGTCTTCCCTGAAATAGACATCGCCTAAAACCTTTATATACCTTTTAGCGTTCATAGTGCCTTCCAAAACATGCAAGCTGCCCATACCGTATGCACTTATGTACCCCATACCATCAGAGGTGCCGTTTCTTGAATTGAACACTGATAACCCGCTGGAAGGTCTCCCTCTTCTTTAACCCGGAGGACACGGTGTCCATGATTTCCAACAAGAATGTCAAATTTGGACTCGTCTAACCATATAACACTTTTCCATTTTGAAACCACATAGTCGCTTCTGGATTATGTCCACATATGGCTTCCTTTTTGATGCAGTGTCGTCTGAGGGCCCGAGGACCATGAGCATCCAACAAAGGTCTTCAGCCTTGTCCCTTACATACAGTACATAGATTTCTCCAGTTTGATGATGTTACGCACTGTAGATGATGAGATTTGCAAAACAATCTTTCACAGATTGGAGAGCCTCTGCCGATCTTTACGTCGGAGAGTCTCTCTAAGACATCCCTTTTAAAGCTAATCATGTTATAGATCAGGTGGGATTTCTTTAAGACCGCAAGGGAAGCTCAGCTTCCCCTATAATGTCACAAAATTAATGGTCAAATTATGTACTATTGTATTAACATTTTATTGACTAAAAATTCCCGTAGCGTCACAGTGCATTTCCCTGTTGAAGCCCAGCGTCCATTGACTTCAATGCGGCTGCTTTGAAAGTTTTTTTTCAGTGCTTTGAAACTAGACGGTCATTGGATAAACGCTGCGATTATGTCTCGCCCATGGACGCACAGCGGCTCTGGGGGTGAATGAGGAGTGGGCTGAGCTTCTGCGTGATGATTGGAGGGTCTGTCGAAAGACTGCATCTCCTTTTGACTGACAGCAATTTTGTACTATAAGGAATCGCTGAAGTCCCATCGCGGATTTCAGAAGTTCAGTCGAAATAAAAACTGCTGCAACCTATTTCTTTATATTTTCTTGGCGAAATTGCTTGATTTTCATCATACATTTGGCTGGCCATTGAGAGGACACTGGTCAAGTCACTGGAAAAGACTCCTAGTTGGTACAAAGGGTCACAGACCATTTTCTTAAAAAGGAGCGTAGAGCAGAATTTACTTTTAAATAAATAGACAATTTTATGATGTAGGCCGAAAATGAGCTTCCCCTATTTGACAGACCAGTAGCCTCCACTGTTATAGACCTTATGCTAGATGTTCTCCCAGCTGAATCTTTTCACATTTTCTTCCTTTTTCAGCCCTTTGTTGCCCCTGCAACAACTTTTTTGAAAAAAAAAAAAAAGCATTTTAAATGAGCTCATTTAGTGGAGAAAAGTGTAAAAATTTCTCAGTTTACACATTTATGATCGCTATGTTCTATTGTGAATAAAATATTGGCTAATTTAATTTTAAATTATTACATTTTATTTAAAAAAAAATTCCGGAAAACTTTTCCGGAATTCGGCTTGTATTTCATCTTCTGGGAATAAAGACAATGACAGTATATACAGTATGTACTAATGTAACCTAATGTAGTGCCATTGTATTTATTTTTAGACCTATAGCACATACCTCACCAAACCAAATCATAGGCATCACTACCTCAGCTATTTCACCAGTTTGTCTAAAAAAAAGAAAAAGAAAAAAAGTGTGTTAAAAAGTGGTTAAGCTAAAAAATAAATGTAGGATCAATCCATACAATGTAAGACAAACCAAATACATACAAAATGACTGATATTATGCTTACTTTATTCCTGATACCTTCTTCATTAACAGGTTAAGTTGCAGCTTGATTGACACATTCATAGGTATTCCAGTCTCCTGTAAATCATTGGCACATTAGTTACTTGGAACACGGAGCTAGCTAGCTAAATAAATAAATAAATTATAAAATAATACACACACACACACACACACACACACACACACACACACACACACACACATTATTAACTTATTGAACCATGGATCTTCAGTGGCTTCAGGCCATATGTGACAGTGTGGGTGGGCCTTGGTAGGCTTGAAACAACATGCTTAAAAACCAGGCCACCCAACGATAACAATTTTCAAGGTTACTTATCAAATGAAGGTCATTCATTATCGACATATTTGTGACTACGATCCTTTGACAATTTTTTTGTCTATTTGGCTTTGTGAGTTATTGATTAAGTACCGATTGTACCCATGTTTTTCTATGGATGGTTATTTCATGCATGTTTTGACTGGTACAGTGGGTATAGCAAGTCATACTGCACATTTAATGCTGCTCTTTTGCATGTGAGTGTGTGGTTATAGTGGCAATGTTTGGCTGAGATGCTGTTGGGCATTATTTTCTCTATGGCTTATAAGAAACTGGGAAAAAGACAAATACTGTAGGTGTAATGATGTGATTCTGCTGAAAGCTATAAGTGTAGAGCACGCCAGATGAATGGTCCACCACCTTTTTCTTCAGGTGAAGATAAACAATATTCACAAAATTTATACACATTTTTTAAAGAGCAATCAGCATGCAAAAGGATTAGTAAGAAAACAAAGTGAACGGTGCAGAGTGACATACTGTGCAAGAAAATGTTCCACCTTAAAAGTAGCCAGTAGCACAGTGAATTATAGTGATGTTTCAACCTAATGCTAACTAATAAAACCATCAAAGGGGCAGCAAAATAGTATCTTATTTTTGAACCCACTAATAAGGTAAAGGTTTCTGAAGGAAATTAAAACATTACTGTATTTTCACATGAGATCAGCCTATGAGTTGAGCATGACCTATGCCTGCACAGCAAACTCTCAGAATGGAGATTTACTAAGATGTTTGGCTTGCTGCCATGTTATATTCTTAGCATGATAAAACTATTCATATAGTCAGTCTAACCTTTGATCATGTGGTCAGTTAGAGATAACTAATGTATGTAGAAGCAATGTTTATGAAAATGAGCCACAACTTATCAAACACGCATCAAAGGTGAGCTCCATTACTTAAATGAATGGCACTACTGTACACTTCTGGTAATATGACAATGGATGAAGACCACAATGAATTTCTGGCACTGCCAGGGCTGCCGGTCTTCATTCTGCAGGCTGCGGACATTAAATTTCACCTTGATGAACGATTGCAGCCACAATGATCTTGTCCCCCTATTTCCATCAGGAGCAGCAGGAAAGTAGTCACCAGAGTTGATCACTGTCACTCTAATCAATACATGTGTTTTCACCAGGTATGCCACAGTTAATTTCTGGAGCATCTGTCTGTGCCATGTCCTTAAGGATATGCCTAGTCTATTTTTGAAATGTCTGAAAGCAGCAACCAACCAACCAGGTGGTGCTTTTATAACATTTCCTTTTTCAGAAAAATTACAGAACCAAGATATTCTAATAAATTTAGTGTCAAATCTGCATAAATGAATGTCAGCTAGTTTTACTTGGACATTTCCTACATAAAAATCACAACACAGCAACAATTCTACCCTAAAATTGGTCTTTAAATAATTCTATATTTTAATTTAGATTTAAATACAATATTGGAGTTTCTAAAATCTAGAGCATGTATGACAAATTATATACATATATTTTTTAATATAGTGAGCTCTGTGCGAATTTGGGTGGTACATCCAAAACAAAAAAGACCTGTGCTAATTCTGATTCAGATATAAGTACAGTATTCAACCATTCCAAGAAAGGTCTCAAAACGACAAATGAGTTGAGCCTATTTAGATAGTGCCATCTTCATGAATATTCATACCAGACCAACTGTCATGTCAAGCTACTCCGTGAGCGAAACGTTCACAGTGGGGCATGAAACCACACAGAGGTAGGTATAACAACCATGTCGCAAATCCATCACAAATGCTCAAAGTGTAAATTCTAGGTTAAAAGGATAAGATTAAAGATATCTGTTTAAGCAATAAATCTATCATGACACACCTGGTACAACAAAAAACATGTGCAAATTACATTACTGTATTTTTTTAGATACATGTCGCTAGTTACATACTGTACGTACTCTATACAGTTCTATTAATTGTTTAAACCAGTGAATATTTCCCCCTGATCATACAGACATATTACAGACAAATTCATCAGGTGCAGATCGTCAAGCTGTGGCTCTAATTTTTGTACATGAATTGGCCACAAAAGAGTCCTAACCTGTGCTTAACCATATTGAAAGTATTTAAGCCCTAACCCCATTGATGTGCTGGAGAAAACTTGGAGTGGTTTGACAATATAGAAAAGCTGTCCAAAAGAATCAATATTGTGCAAGTGACGTGGAGCTATTGGGCTTCAGGAAGCCTTATCATACTTTGCTAATCATAACTCATAAAGTAGACTTTATCTTATCATTTCCTTTTATCTGTGTGGCAAAAGGCCAACTGAGACAAACATACAGGACTGTGCTTCCTACTGCAAACCAGTAATCAAGTTTGTTGTTGAAAGATGTATGCAAATATATGTGCAAATACAACAATATATTTTATAAACAGATTGTCTACCATCTTACTACAATATAATGAAAATCAGTTAAACAATTAGTTATCTACCACAATAACAGACATGGGATAAGAAATGTTCTTAGTTATTTCAACAAATTGGATCCATAACCAAAGATCAAAGTCTGCAATATTACTCAATAAAATCAAGCTAAGCATTTTTTGCTCATAATAGGATTACTTTTACAATACCAAAAACTATAATATAATTATGATAAAGGCAGTCATAACATGATACTCATACCAATGTCCAATTACCTTATCAGATAGTTTAAGAAGATTAAAAATAACCTTGACATAAAACTAGTGTACCATATTGTCTACATAACTAAAGCCAAAGTTGCTGACTCTTCTTTGGTAATATAAGATAACATAAGTCTCCACTGATTTCTACCAGCAAACCCCCAAAATATGAAAATATAAGAAATAAATAAAACTATCAAAGGCGTATAGATATTGTTTTCATCGGCTACTGTATCCATCATTGGATACAGTAGCCTCAATAGGTGTTCCTAAAAACGAGCCGCTCTAAAGCTTTGTTAAAAACTACAACAACTGAAGAGTTCAAAAGCATCAATTAATTAAACTTTAAGAAAATCCTAATATAACCATAACCTTTCAAATAAAATATACTATGGCAAGCTTAGGGTCATATTAAGATTTTCTTATATATATATATATATATACAGTATGTGAACACATTTTCTTACTGGATGTATGTCAATGAAAAGTCCATGGTCATGCTCGTTGGGGCTAAGTCCATTGACAGTGTGCAAAAGGGCAGGATCAGCATTGTAGAAATGTGGATGGGAAATGAACATAGGGGAGTCTAGGAGGAACAAGGCAAATTTACTTTTGTTGCATATACATTTTTAAATGTATTTTAACTGTAACTAAATACTTGGCACATGGGAAACTTTTTAATGATACTATTCAGTGCATTTAAATTCGGCTTCTAAATTTTAGAAACACATATCTCTATATATAAATTGTCTGTCAGGACAAGGTCACTTACTGTGCCTGCAACTGCTAACATCAAGCAGACCTGACTGTCTGCATGGACAGAAACCTTCATTTGGAGGATAATCTGAGCCATTGGCAAACAGTGTTTTTGGAGCCACAAAATGATACACAGGGATTCCTCGCATAGTTCCTGGTCTCTCATACACCAGCTCCATTGACCTTTAAAACATAACATTCATGGGAAAAAACCTTTGTCAGACTGGCATGACCTAAAAAAATGTAAAAGGTGATGATGCACGAGAGAAACTTTAGTCCAGATTTAATAATACATATGCAGATACACAAAACACCCATCCTTAACACATGGATCACAAGGCTATAAAGAAGATATAATAAGGGACATGTGAGGATGATAATCATGAAGCAAATGAAGTGTTTACTGTAAATACAGTACCTGCAGGCATCTGGACTGAAAAATGGCAGAGTTGATTCTGTAGTCATGAACGGTGGCCACATCTGCCCTGCTGTACCATTGATCATGTTACACTGCTCTGATTTCCAATAGTCAACCTGATCCATTAGAAGGAAAATAAAAGGAATTAAGGAATTATTTGGGCATAAACAATAAAACTCAGAAATATTGTAATTATGCAACCATATTTGTTGACTTTAACAGAGTGGACTTTACCAACTCACTTTCTTCAAACCATTCCAGGAATCTACTTTGTGTACTACCTTGATGTCATCCTGACCCGTGAAGATAGTAAACAACCCAGTGTTGGAGTTGTTAAACTAAATTGGACAAAAAAAAAAAAAAGTTTCATCAATTAATCATTGCTGGCTCTAAAGACCACTAGAGCAGAGATGCCCAAGAACACTGAGAACACTGTTGTGACAACACATCCTTTATTGGATGCCAGCATTGCTTGGTTATACATTCAGGCATACACACACTCACAATTCCTCCTAATACTGTATCATGTGTTCTTGTGAGGTGGAGGGAAACTAGAGGAGAAAACCTGAGGAACCACACATGGACACAGGGAGAACTCCAAATAAACCCCAAGCTGCAGGATGCTGTAAGCTTGAGATAACACTACCCTCAGTGCTACCGTTCACCACAGATTAAGTGTCTTGCCAGCTAATTGCTTACTCCTTATAGTACTGTTACTTCTCTGGTTACATTACTTAAAAAATACAGCATACATACCTCCACAAATAGTCCAAACTTCCCTTTAAACGGCATCATGCCAGGGAACATGTTGTTAAGAAAGTTTAACAACTTGCTGTCGTAGCCCCACAAAATCTCTCCTACAGTTTTCGTCACAAAAGGGCCCTCATTAAATGAACTGAAGGCTAAACTGATTATTTGCAGCAGTGGATGGGGCAAGTTCTCAATCATCACTGATGCTCCCTAAAAAACAGGAAATTAAAAGGGTCATCAGCTCAAATAAATAGGTCATTAACTGATGTGCATCATTTGTTTTCTCTATACATATACCATATACACATAATCCAAATTCATTAAAATGTATATTACACTGCTCAAAAAAGGAAATACTTTTTAACCAGACTATTGCATCAAGTTTTTAACTGCCTTTAACTTGTTTTGCATTTGGCTAGGGTCAGTGTCACTACCAGTAGCATGAGGCAATACCTGTACCCGACAGAGGTTACACAGGCAGGCCAACTCCAGGATGGCACTTCAATACGTGGCATTACCAGAAGTTATGATACGTCTCCCGGCTCAGTCTCAATAGCATGGAGGAGATTCCAGTAGACATTAAGTTACTTTAGGAGAGCTGGACAGGGCTGTAGAAGGTCTTTAACCCATCAGCAGGACCGTATGTCCTCCTTTGTGCAAGGAAGAACAGGATGAGCACTGCAAGAGCCCTACAAAATAACCTCCAGCAGGTCACTGATGGGAATGTCTTGGACCAAACAATCAGCAACAAACTTTATGAAGGAAGATTGAGGGCCCCAGTGCTCACTGCCCCACACCATGGAGCACAACAGGCATTCTGCCAGTGGAGCCCTGTGCTGTCCTTGTGTGGCTAGAGGGGTTTCCTGGAGAATGAAGAAATTGATACCATTGACTTGTCCTATGCCTGCCTGTCTGACCTGATTTTACTAAAACACCTCTGGGACATTATGTTTCGGTCCAATTGACACCGTCAGGTTGCAAACTGTCCAGGAGCTCAGAGATGACCTGGTTCAGATCTGGGAGGAGATACAGCAGGATGACATCCTTTGTCTCATTAGGAACATGGCCCGGTGTCATGGCATGCATACAAGCCTGTTAGGGTCCATACAGGACTTTTTCCTAAAATGCATCAGGCTTGTGTGATTGTTCTTTTGCAAAATTCAGATGCTGAATTTTGAGTTGTGGAGGTTTTCTTCTGATGACTCTTACCAGAAGGCCATATTTATGCAGGTCTTTTGCAGTCAAACAAAGTTTCTGACTTTTTTTTTTTTTTTTAGCAATCCTGTGAGCAGTGCTCTCTGATATTTTTCTTGATCTTACAGACTTTATCTTGACCTCCACTGTTCCTGTTACCTGCCATTTATTAATTGCGTTCCAAACTGAGCAAATTGGTACTTGAAAACACTTTGCTATCTTCTTAGTCTTCTCCTGCTTTGTGGGCGTCAATGATTTTCATTTTTTGAGTGCTAGAGGAACTCATGGCTGCTGATTGTTGGGTTAAAGCCCAAATAATTTCATCATTGCTTCACATTAACAAAAATTTTGACCAGGAGTGGCCAAACTTTCCCAGGCCACTGTGTGTGTGTATATATCAGTTAAACCTTGAATTGTGAGCATAAAGTAATTCATTAAGAAAGTGTGCTTGTATATCAAAACACTCATATCAAAGTGACTTTCCCCCATAAGAAATAATGGAAACTCAGATGATTCATTACACAACCCCACATATTTATATAAAAATAATAACAAAATCTAAAGAAAAAATTAAAAAATTAATCTGACTAACATTGAAAATAACTCACAAACACACACTACCGGAATCACTCACACTAAACAGATTTATCTCTTGCACTGCTACAGCCTTGTAAACTTTTTTTCTTCTTCACGGGGGTCATTGTGGCAGTACACATGCACACGGATGTTGTGATCACAAAGCTCATGCGTACTACAGTACTTATATATCAAGACCTCACTGATTTAATGATTTAAAATGTATTAAAAGACTTTTCTCATCTTTCAAAACGCTTGCGGATCAAGTTGCTCCCAATGCAAGGTTCGTCTGTTTATACTACCGCTCAAAAGTTCCAGGGATCACTTTCTAAATCCATGATCTTTCCTGATTTTAATTTCTTTTTACATTGTAAAAGCAATGCTGAAGGTGTTCAATAATGCAATAATCACCTTTGAACAGTTAATATCGAGATGCATCTGCTACTCATGATCTGTAAAGCCTTCAAAAGATTTTTGAGGCTGGTAACTCTACATGAACTTCTCCTCTGCAGCAGGGGTAAATTTAGGTAAGTCGTTTTGCCTTTCTGGGAAGGTCTTCATAAGGAGCAATGTCTTAAAATAACTGACTGTTGTTGTTGTTAAATAATTACCTTTTTCCATATGTTATTTGATAGTTTTGAAATACACAATATTGTTGTAGAATGTGGAAAATAAATCAGTAAACAAAAACAAAGAAATTTGCAAGTGATCCCAAACTTTTGAGCAGCAGTGTGTGTGTTTTCCCAACATATAAGCACATTCTTTCTCTTAAATAGTTGATAGGGTGTCTTACCAGAACAAGCATGTTTGGGATGGTGACCACATCTGATTCATTGCCTACAGACATGCTCTCCTCAAAGAAATACTGCCGATATTCATAATAAGATACTGTTTTGTTGTCATGGAAAGTGATATTGTCTTTCCAACGATTTTCACTAAAAGTAGAAACATTTGGTAAGTTGAGTAATGAAACTGCTTTGTATTCAAACCACCAGCTTTCTACATAAAGGGCTATAAATGCCAGATCAGCAAAATAACCTTTTTAGAAATTAATGAATATTTAATGGCATATTTTCTTTACCCATTCTGTCCATGTCTTTTTATCTTAGTTCACTACATTTTATGAATACAACACATTTTTGTAGGACAGTAAATATTTTGTTAGAAATATGTATATATGTATAAAATGAGAGAAATTATTATGCATGTGTGCATATTGGAGCACGTGTTTGACACTGGACACTGCATTAAAAAAAAACTATACACATGATTGGGGGTTATATGCGGTAAAAGTGCTTCCATAAGCATAGGTCACATGTCTCTTTTCCAAAACAGGAAACCAACAACCAGTCACAGAATATGCTACTGGCACGTAAAAGTTGATCAGCAGATGTTGCAAGACACTAAGAACTACATGTAAAAAAACAAATACACAAAATATATTTAAATTAGTCCTTGTTTTTGCTGTAATTTAGTCTTGAGGAACTTGTGTTGCACAAATCAATTAGCAGCTAAAATGTTTGTTTTCGAAGAACAGGCTACCAACAATTTAATTTAAGTATAAATACATTGTAAAATTTGCAATGGTACAATTCTGAATTAGCGTTCTCATTTAAATGATAGTCTCAATATAATCAGAAAATGCAGTTTTTATTTATAAATGTTTGAATGGGGTCTTTTTTTCTTTCCATGTAAGGTTTAACTAGATGCTGTGTTTAACTCCAGGAAATTATATACTCTTGTATCCGTTTGTTCTCCATACATCAAGCAAGGCTTTCAAAAATGTATGGTTTGGATTAGCTTGGTTACTACATAAAGAGTGCGTTTCTAAACAACTGATGAAAAACAAGCTGCAGAAAATGTGGTTTAAAAAATGTGGTTTAAAAAACCAATAGAAAAACAGCCACAATTCTAAAAATCTTAGTTAAATCAGTCTAGAATTATGATGTATCTATGATTTTAAACATACTTTTTTTTTCACTTAATGAAGGAGAAATCAATGTCTGGACATGTGAAAGAACATTAATGTGCTGCTCCACCACCCCTCAGGCAGGGCGGGGTTAGAGTATTTTTCACACCTATTTAAAAGGTTCATATAACTGTCACTGTACTTTTCAAGGTCTTATGGATGTCTTAATGTGAAATAAGTGTTAATGATGCATAGTTATGTTGATACATGTTTAAAATCTAAAAGGAGGGATTTGAAGGAGTTCATGTTCAGACCAGAATAGACAATTAGATTAAAATTCTCATGGTACATTATATACTGCACTCATAATACTCACAGATAAAAGCAGGATTCTTTATAAAACTATGAGCAGTGAAAGATTTACAATCTAAATTAATTGACCAGCTAAAATGTTAAACTAATAGTCAATTTAATAAAGCAGAAAAACTGTGCAATAACTCTAAATTTACCTAAATAACCTACACTAAATAAATTTATTTATACAATAGGTCTCTGAATACTATGTATACATAACATTTACCTGTCCAATACATCAACGGACTTCTTTACTCATCTATGAAATTTTTATTTAGATAATTTTTTAAAGCTTGAGAATGTTGAAAAATAAATGGCCACAAAGAATGGTATGGGAATGGAAGGAGTGATTATTAGGGCCCAAGCAATGATATGCGCATGCGTGCTAC
Organism: Clarias magur; assembly: GCA_013621035.1. NCBI lineage: Eukaryota > Metazoa > Chordata > Actinopteri > Siluriformes > Clariidae > Clarias > Clarias magur. The sequence goes on along the minus strand of QNUK01000027.1, from coordinate 143,065 downwards.
ATTATACTTGGTATTCGTAAACCAAGACTTGCATCATTTATTAAAAAGATTTTGCTCGTTTTGCGGAACGCTTGCAAACGGGTTTACTCGCAATCCGAGGTTCCACTGTATCTTTTTGAGGATAGTATTATGCATGTAATAAAGCAGGCTAGTTTAACACTAATGTTTGTGAACCTACCTTTCTGTGTTCCTAGCTTAAATAACATGCACGCACACATCTATACTGTTTAAACCTGTGTTTAGGGTCACGGGGGGCCTGGAGCCTATCCCAGGAGACTACCTAGCACGAGGCTAGGTCTACCCTGGACAGGGTGCCAATCCATCGCAGGGTACACATACAAACACTACGGGCAATTTGGGAACGCCAGTTACCCTAACCATGTCTTCGGACTGTGGGAGGAAACCGGAGTTCCCAGAGAAAACCCACCAAGCACGGAGAGAACATGCAAACTCCATGCACACAGAGGCAGAAGTCAAACCTGGCCGGGAATCAAACCTGGATCTTGGAGGTGCAAGGCGACAGTGCTAACCACTACACCACTGTGCCACCTTAAATAACATACAGTCGTGGCCAAAAGTTTTGAGAATCACACAAATATTAGTTTTCACAAAGTTTCCTGCTAAACTGCTTTTAGATCTTTGTTTCAGTTGTTTTTGTGATGTCTTGAAATATAACTACAAGCACTTCATATGTTTCAAAGGCTTTTATCGACATTTACATGACATTTATGCAAAGAGTCAGTATTTGCAGTGTTGGCCCTTCTTTTCCAGGACCTCTGCAATTCGACTGAGCATGCTCTCAATCAACTTCTGGGCCAAATCCTGACTGATAGCAACCCATTCTTTCATAATCACTTTTGGAGTTTGTCAGAATTAGTGGGTTTTTGTTTGTCCACCCACCTCTTGAGGATTGACCACAAGTTCTCAATGGGATGAAGATCTGGGGAGTTTCCAGGCCATTGACCCAAAATTTCAACGTTTTGATCCCCGAGCCACTTAGTTATCACTTTTGCCTTATGGTGCTCCATCGTGCTGGAAAATGCATTGTTCTTCACCAAACTGTTGTTGGATTGTTGGAAGAAGTTGCTGTTGGAGGGTGTTTTGGTACCATTCTTTATTCATGGCTGTGGTTTGGGGCAAAATTGCCCACTCCCTTGGATGAGAAACAACCCCACACACGAATGGTCTCAGGATGCATTACTGTTGACATGACGCAGGACTGATGGTAGAGCTCAACTTTTCTTCTCCGGACAAGCCTTTTTCCAGATGCCCCAAATAATCGGAAAGAGGCTTCATTTAAGAATATGACTTTGCCCCAGTCCTCAGCAGTTCATTCGCCATATTTTTTGCAGAAGATCAATCTGTCCCTGATGTTTTTTTTGGAGAGAAGTGGCTTCTTTGATGCCCTTCTTGACACCAGGCCATCTTCCAAAAGTCTTCGCCTCACTGCGTGCAGATTCGCTGACACCTGCCTGCTGCCATTCCTGAGCAAGCTCTGCACTGGTGGCACTCCGATCCCGCAGCTAAATCCTCTTTAGGAGACGATCCTGGCGCTTGCTGGACTTTCTTGGATGCCCTGAAGCCTTCTTAACAAGAATTGAATCTCTTTCCTTCAAGTTCTTGATGATCCTATAAATTGTTGATTTAGGTGCAACCTTAGTAGCCACAATATCCTTGCCTGTGAAGCCATTTTTATGCAACGCAATGATGGCTGCACGCGTTTCTTTGCAGGTCACCATGGTTAACAATGAAACAACAATGATTTCAAGCATCACCCTCCTTTTAACATGTCTGCCATTCTAACCCAATCAGCCTGACATAATGATCTCCATCCTTGTGCTTGTCAACATTCTCACCTGAGTTAACAAGACGATTACTGAAATGATCTCAGCAGGTCCTTTAATGATGGCAATGAAATGCAGTGGAACGTTTTCCTTTCAGGATTAAGTAAATTTTCATGGCAAAGAAGGACTATGCAATTCATCTGATCACTCTTCATAACATTCTGGAGTATATGCAAATTGCTATTATAAAAACTTAAGCAGCAACTTTTCCGATTTCCAATATTTATATAATTCTCAAAACTTTTGGCCACGACTGTACATTTCATGATTATTTATTTGTATTGTTGCAAATATCTGAATAAAACATTAGAGAAAAGTAAAGGCAAAAGTGTTTTTTCCCCAAATATTTGCATTTCATTTTTATGCTGCAAATTATGATCATTGAATTCCTTACTCGTCTATGGTAATAATTTTCATAAAATTGTATACATTAAAATATTTTAAAAAGCACAGATAAGGTTAATGGCACATGTTTTTTCTTGTGATGTTGATACTGGCACTTGTAAGTTAAACACAACTTGTTTAACTGGGATGAAAAAGTATTCAACTAAATGTAGACTGGAAATCATCAAATGGCATCACATTTCAAAATATCATAACATTATTAGATAATAGAAAGAATAATAAAATAGAAAAACTGCTGAGAAATATTTAAGAAACAGCTGTATTTTATACTTAATATAAAGGGTAAACATGTCTATGTGTATGCTACACGTGTAATTTTCAATCCAAATCCATTTTTACTCCGTGAATACAGTAGGAGTAATCTGGACCAGCTTTGTTTACAACCTGCCTCCAAACGTAATAATATGGTGTTTGTTTGCCATGGTTCATGGGAAAGCAAGTCTGAAATTATGAAAGTGTTAATGATGCATAGTTATGTTGCGACATGTTGAACATCTAAAGTTGAAGGATTTGTTCAGTCATGTTTAGAACAGAATAGTGTAACTTAAATTTCAATGTTCTTACAATATGCAGGCACGCAGCGCTCAAGATAGTAAAACCATGGATATTATAAAACTATATAAACACTGAATGACATAAAATAATACACAGCTAAATGTATGATAACTTTGTCCATATTAGATTTGAGTACAGATCATAAACAAGTACAATTTTTATTACATTTTTAGACATTTTATATTTAATAGCTACAGCAATTTTGTAACTTTGAAATAAGCAAACAAGAAACCCTCCAACACAGGCTCTGGAAAGAAAATAAGAGACAATTGCAAAATAATCAGTTTATGTTGTTGTTGTTTTTTTTTGTTTGTTTTTTTACAGGTGCCTGTACTGGTGGGATAAACAGTTTTGTTTCATTTTTTGTGAATTGCTGACAATATTTCTCCCAAAATATAATCATTGTTATTTAAAGTGTATATTTAAAGGAAATGGCAACACAAACAAGATCATGCAGTATTTGCATATCTTTAATAACTCAAATAAAACAAAATGCAAATAATGACAAATTAATGACAAATTATGTTAATGCTTTGGCCAAATAACATTAAGAAATTAGTATGTGGTGGAATAATCCTGAATTGCCATTACAGCTTTCATGCATTTTGGCATGCTCTCCACCAATTTTTCACATGCAGTTGGTTAACTTCATACCACCCTTTTTGCAAAAACGCAAACATCTCAGCTTTGCTTGATAGTTTCTGACCATCCATCTTCTTTTTTGTTTCCCCCGGAGTAAATTGCAGTGGTCTCTCATTTTTCCAGAGCTAAAGTGTACGTGTTGTATATACAGTATACTTTGTATACAGTGTACTTTTTACTTTATATGTATATATTGTATGTATACTATATATACAGAAACACACACACAAACTGCAAGTCTTATGAGATGATTTTATCCTATCTGAGGCCATTATTTGTGACAAACCATGCCACGCACCTGTACACGTATGGCCCTCTTTGCTCCAGCATGGGCTTCTCTCCTGCCAGTATCTCTTCAGGGTTAAGAACATTAAAAATATATATGGACATGAAGAATGGTACAGGGATGTCTTTCCACATAGTGTAGGAGAGAACATTTTTTGGGTTGATTTCTACATTCTGTGAAATATAACGGAGCAAAAAAAAAAAGGTTGAATCAAAAAGCAGACAAATGTAAGAAACAATTGCTGTTCTGCAATTTTTTTCTTGCAGTTTTACTTTTATTTAATGTTAGAACTGCCCGGAGCGATTAACTTTCTCTTGCAAAATTACAGTCTTACAGTTGTACGTAAGTTCTGTATTCGAGGAAAGCCTTTTACCAAGCACAATGTGAATGCTCATTATCGGAATAAAGATGAAAAATAATCTATTCCTCCGTTTATTGTCATCCGGTGGCAATCACAAGCAGCATGCTGTTCGTGTTTATTTACACGGAGCTACTTTAACCTGATTGTGATAACTTATATATATAGAATTTAGTTTTTACTTAAAAAAAAAAACTAATTACTATTTATATTTTTTTAAACAGCTTACCTTTATTATTTGATCGTCGATAATAATTGGTCCCACAAACACAAGAACAGTCCCCAAAACAACTCCTAAAAGTCCGGCAACTGCAAGTCCTATTGCTATTTTAGACTTTGCCATGGCCATGGAGCTCGCCTGCCGCTCGAACGCTTTCAGGGCTGAAGCTAATTCTTTAAATGCTGCACGTGAAGGTAATTCCCTTGTAATCTCCAGGTCAGACGGTTAATGTTCATAAAGGGGCTTCCAGCCAACGTGCGAGATACAAAAATGCTTCTTCTGCGCACTCGCGAATGAGTTCAGAGAAACGCAGCGGGATACAAAGTTCCAACTTTCACTGCTCATATTCACACCCCCTTAAAAGTGATAGACACATTATCGGCCACGAGACTGGAGACAAGACTTGTGGGGAATGTAGTTACTGTACATGGACAAGAATGAATCTTTTATGGTGACGTCACCAATCTGCATCTGTGGCGTAATTTCTGCAATTTGTCTAACGGACAAATAGCGTGCAAGTGCGGACTAATACATGACACAACGAACACTTTCTTAATTCGGTTTTATTTAAAGAATACACCTCAAATGACGCACTGCAACATCCCCATTAACTTGCAGAATCATGCCGAACGTTTCTGTGGCAGATTTCACATTCACTCTTTGTTCTAACTTGCTGTCCATGAGAAAGTTGCGGCAGTTGCACAGAACCCGACGTACACGGGACGATGTCTTTTGTCACACTGATTTATCAAAGTCGGAGCGCCATGTGACTGCGCGTGCGGCTCTGTGCTGCCATCTGTTGGCTCGTTGCAAAACTAGCCTTGAAACTTTTTGATACCACCTTGTATAACTTCTACGATACAGACACACCACTCATAGAACATCAGACTCATGAGACATGATGTGTCAAACAGGACTCAAAACTTTGCAGGAGCAACACTTGAAAGCCTAATATACTAGGGGGTTCTAATATATTAAGGGATTCACTTTTCTAATTTATTGAGAATTAATTTTCATTCATTTGAATTAACCCTAGGATCCAGGTCCACCGCGGCGCTGAATACAGGGTAAAGCGGTATAGACAATGAGTGAGTGAGGTCATCAGCAGACCTAGATTTACAAATATTTAAGAGACTTCTATTGGATTGCATTGATTACTATGATGCAGTGATCATAGTATATGAGTCCAGATTTACCCTGTTCCAAAGAGATGAGCACATCACGATAAGAAGAAAGCGGATGATGTACACTTGCACCTGGAGCTGCCTCTGTTGGTCAGGTCTAGGTTGAACAATGTCATGTGCCCAAAAATGAGGTAAGCTGACTAACTGAAAATAGTGAATAACCAGGCATTTCCAGCAGTGGTTATTTTCTTCCCTAATGGGACAGGCATATTCCAAGAAGATGAAGCCAGGATTTATCTGGATTACATTGGGAAAGAATGGTTCAGGGAGCATTAGACATTGTTTTCACACAAGGGCTGGCCACCACAGATTTCAGACCTTAACCTCTTAATGAATCTTTTGAGTGTGCCAGAGAAGACTCTAGGCATTATCAATACAAGCTCTTGGAGAGAATTGAATGCAACTCTGGAGAGAAATAAATGTTGTGACAGCAAAAGATGGTCTGATGAAATATTAAAGTGTATGACATTTTTTTTCTTTTGGGCACACATAGTACACATACTGTATGTGAAGCATGTTAAAGAGTTAAAGTTGGCTGGCTAATTGCCAACTTCTTATATTTGGTGCCACCTTTAAAAACATGTTTTATAAGACTTTGTAGGTGTGGCTGGGGAGTTTATGGCCCAAGGTGCCTTCAGGCTTATGTTACCTTTTTACTTCTGCATTATGCTGTTATACTGGAGTCCCTGCTGATACTATATCTTTTAAGCAATACAGGACAAGTGCATGTCTAATACTTTTTCCTACATTTGTATATCATGTGCCTCAAAGTGTATTTAGAAATAGCTTTGTGGTCTGGTGTGTCTTGATAATTCTTTTTCTGAGGTCATGATAAAATGAAAGTTTTTAGGTTGTAAGAAGAAAAATGATTGAGAAGGAATTTAAGATAATGATTACATAAAGAAAGATAAGCAATTATCATGAAAATGGTAGAAGAGAGAAGAATTAGTTGAAAACGGTCCTACAAGATGGCAGTTTCTTTGTGAAATGCGAAAAGATATACAACCTGAAAAAAACAGGAATAAAACAGCAAGTGAGAAGAAAGCACTGAGTTGAACGAGTGTCAAATGGCATGATTATTGGCATTCCTACTGAAAAACATTTACACAATCTAATACAAAATGCTTTATGGGGAGAGGTATTAGGATTATAATTGGGCTCAAATTGTAAAAAATAAAATAAAATAAAAAGTGACTTGGATTTTTCACACATGGATTGGCTGCCATTCAGACCTTAACCCCATTAAGAATCTTTGGGATGTGCTGAAAAAGTCCAGCTTTTAGATATAAATGATTGCAAAATAAATATTGTGACATTGTATAAGCTTATAAAAATTATGCCACAGATGTCATCAAAGCAAAAGGTGGTTCAACAAAATTTTGTGTAACTTTTTCTGTTTTTTTAATTTTTTAATTTTTAATTTTTTTTGTCTGAGCAGTGTAAGTTGTAAAGGTAAGCAGGGGTGTACTGTACAAAGTGTGTGCATACACTTGATAAATGTGGTTAAATTGTGCAAGTTAAATCCTGCAACTGCAGAGGTCAGCACTGTGTAACATACAGTACAGTACAAAAGAGGTAATAAAAAACTGTGAAGGCAAAGTGAGAGAAAACTTACCAAAATACAAAACAGAGGTGAAACAAAGACAGCAAACTATAGCAAGTAGATAAGTAGATTTTTGTTTGTTTTGTATATGATAATACACACACACACACACACACACACACACACACACACACACACACACACACACACATATATATATATATATATATATATATATATATATATATATATATATATATATATATATATTTTTTTTTCATTTTGATTGTTATGGCTTATATTATTGCTCTCAGTTTAGTTCAGTACATGCAACCACAATCACGTTGACAACTGCTGACTTGACAGTTGTCCTGAAGATGATCTATAACAAAAAGGGAACAAGCCACAGAATGTCATCTCTGAAAGGGCTGACTGTTTGCAGAGTGCTGTATTGAAGCATATACATGGAAAGTTAACTGAAAGGGAAAAGTGTGGAAGGAAAAGGTGCATAAGCAACAGGGATGACCAGAGCCTTAAGATAGTTGTCAAGCAAAGTCCATTCAAGGCCTTTGGGGAAGAGCTTCAACTGTTCAACCTAGTATCACTACTGAGGTCCAACAGCAAACTTGTCTTACTACGAGCTAGGGCTTACTAGGCTAAGGACAAAAAGAAAACTATTGTGCTTTTTTTCCAAGAGGAAGATGAGAAACACCCCGCCCAACAATACAAACTAACTGAAGGTTATTATAAAAGCAACCTTGTCTTCAATAATAGCTCAGCAGTGCCACAGGCTGATCACATCTATGCCATGCCACATTGATGCAGTAACACGTGCTAAAAGAGCCCCGACCAAGTATTGAATGCATAAATCAGATTTTCTCTATTGTTTGATTATCTCAGGAAATGTTCTAATATATTTTATTATGGATTTTTTATTTTCATGAACAATACTTCACAATCACTGAAATGAAATTAAAAAAAGGCTTGAAATATTTTATTTTACATGAAAAGAAGTGGAGTGTAGGTGTATGCGGTCCAGGTGGAGGTGATGTTGGAGAAGCTCAGCATCTCAGCAAAGTCACAATCTAGAAAATATGGATTTTTCTAGAATATGAAATATTACAAAAATATTGTTAAAAATAAATACAATTTTTAACCTATTTTGCAAATGCAATTAACGAGACTCAAATTTGAATACATTTTCCAAGATTAATTTTGATTAATAGAAGAAAAATCTACAGGCAGAAAAAAATAAAAGAGAAATGTACATGAGAAAAAATCTTTTTGGGGAAAAAAGGTATAGCACCTAGAAAATAAGTAGTGGAGGATTGAAAGAGTCGCTTGTTTTTCCATCTGCCTCATTCATATATACTTCCTAATTTCATGAATTCAAATCCTTTAAAACAAGTAGACGCAAGACCATTTTTGTGCTAGTGATAATTTTCTTGAATGGGACATTTAATGTTACTGTAGCTTGCAGCAGTGAAATAGATGACTTCTACTTCCATTGAAATATTATTTAATCAAGGGTATGTTTACTTTCACTGTTTTACTTCATCCATAACTGCATGTACTGTATGTTGTCTGTTCACACACAAGTCCTTCATCTTTTAACTTTTTCCCCCTACAGTATACAGTATATCCAACTGTGAATGAAGATTTTTCATTTGTATTTCAATACAATTATAATAGATGTATATAATCAATTACCTTCAATTTTATACACCGCCATGTTTGACATGATGTAATTAATCATGTTAATTAATCAGGATAATAATAATTTTGTGCAAAAAAATGTCTAATGTTGAAAAGAATATCTATTTAAAAAAGGTTTACATTGTTTTTTTTATGTATTTGCTTGAAAAGCATGCATATGTTTATTTTACAATAAATTCCATTTGACTTGGCTTTCTAATGCAATGAAAGTTGCACATTTATAAGTGTCCAAATATTTTTGATGTATACAAATACTCACAGCTGGGTGGATCAATACGCTGCAGTTAGACAAGACCCTACCTCCCCCTCATGTCAGTGTTGACAACTTTGATAAATCAAACCTATCCCTCAGGCCACAATCCCAATCCCAAAATCAAAAAAAAAAAAAAAAAACAGAGAGTGGACTGCAGGAAGAGCAATCAGGCCAGTCAAGATCAGCAAGTAACAGTCAAGTTAAGTTGATGTTCTAGCTTGCAGTGCATTTCTCTCCAATCTGTCTTTCTTACTAGCCTAGCTCAGCAGTGCCTATCTTGGTCTGCCTGTCTTGCTCGCTTCCCAGTCACTTCCAGGGCCGTCACTTTCTGTGCCTGAAAAAAAGTGAGAATGAAATACAATTTTATGTTTGACAAATGCCATTAGACAACATTTTTTATAAACCTGCTCAGCAAAGATAGCCACTTGTGAATATACTGTAGTGTGTGAATATACTCTCATATTCACATGCACGAAATGAAACTCGAGACATTTCAGCAGCATCCTCTGTGGGCACCAGTCCAGACTATTAATGGCCATATTCATATTTCTCATAGGAGCCCTTTTGGTTAGAGCTGTGAACTAATGCAATATGACGTTACCAGAAGAAAGCCTCTTCTGTCTAAAAAGAACATCTAATCAGAATAACTGAAAAAAAAAAAAAAAAAAATCAAGCATTTGGAATGGCCCAGGCCAAGTCCACACATTTGAATTGCTGCTCAGAAAGGAGACACATACTTTGTTACAAAAGGTACAAATCATTCCCGTAACAACAGTCATAAGAAAACACTGGACTAATTTTTAATGGTGGTTAAAAATCTTTTTGGGAATAATTTACATATGAATTGTATTTATTTGTGCTTATAATTGAAATTATACATGTTATATGTATATATATTATATACAGTATATCTGTACTGTAGCTTGTAACGTAGCATCTGACTCATCCTCAACATTCATTGCAGCTACCAAATACCATGCCCCAGCAAGAGAGTAAAACCTGATCTGCATATAGAGTAAGATGTATCTCTTGTTGCCATCAATGATTGTTTTTTAATATGACTGCAAAATGACGTGAAAGTCAGGTCAACTCAGATGAATAAACAAAAATAGACAATTCACTTATCAGCTGTGTTGCTGTGGAGGAAATGTCGGCCCAATGTCGTCAGAATTGTTTTAATTCAACCACATTGGAGGGTTTCCGGGCATTTGAGCAAAGTGCAAACTTTGACTAGACAATTTGAACATCTTAATTTAGTTTTTTTTTTTTTTTTTTTATCGAGTCAGAGGTGGACTTTCTGGATATAACCCAAGTGTGCTTGAGCTTGAGGTTACGAACAGACATTGTCCTTATGGATTTTCTAGTATAGGCCACAGAATTCATGGTTCCATCAATTATGACTAATCATCCTGGTCCTAAAGCTGAAAAGCAGCCCCAGACCATCACACTACCACCACCATTATTTGACTGTTAGTAAGATGTTCTTTTTATGAAACGCCGGTTTTTGTCTTACAAATCCACAGAATATCTGCCCAGAAGGCTGAGAGATATGCGAAATGTGAGATGAGCCTTTGTGTTCTTTTTGGTGAGCAGTGGCTTTCATCTTTAAACTCTCCCATTTTTGCCCAACCTCTTTCTTATTGTTGAATCATGAACACGGACCTTAACTGAGGCAAGTGAGGCCTGCAGTTCTTTAAATGTTGTCCTGTGTTTTAATGAGCTTCTAGATTAGTCAGGATGGGGCAAAAAAATGTTCACATCACTGTATGTTTATATTTCTAACTATGCATATATTACAGATCCATATTATAATTTCAATTTTCATTGTTCAGCACTAGTTTATATGATCATACTGTAACTCTACTGTACAAGTTACCTATACTTATAATTTGCATTATAATTTAATTGTATCGTTTCACTGGAACCAGTAAGTTAGTATCAAATATCATTTGCATGGCTTGCTAAACCTAACCTACACTGCTGTTAAAGAGCACAGCTTAGGAGGGAATGCCAAAATGCATGAAAGTCACAATTGGTGGTTATTCCACCAAACATTGTTGTGCTTCTGTGTGCTCAGGCCTACATGTTTGACTTTGTAGTTTCTGGTTGTTTGGTGTATTTGATTATATTGTTTATTGCTTTGTTGTGTGATCAAATCTCTATAAACTTCTATTGAACTTTGTTTACAGTGAATGTGTTGGAGTTTGGTTTGGCCTACTACATGGCAAGTGCAACCCCATTAGGTTGAGTGTCATGCCATCCATGTACTTTTGTTCATTATTTCAAGGGAGTCAGTTAGAGCGTCGCATACGCTGAAGATTTCAGGTTTATTTTGGATTTCTTTTCTGTTAGTCAGTTCAGTATTTAGTCATAAGTCATAAGTTTTGTTTTCTTTTGTTTCTTTGTTTTGGGTGACTTTTTTTTTCTTTCTGAATTATATATATTTCCCAATGTGAGTAAACAGCTTTTTGGAATGCATTCCTGCTCACTGGTCTTCCTTGATCAGTTTCCCACCCTGCTGCAATTGTCTCTCCTGAATGTTGCGGTTCTCATCCTATTTAACACAACACTAAATAACAATATTTATATTTTAAATTTAGAAGAAATCTTGTCAGTAGTTCACAAACAAAAATTAAACAAAACTGTTCAACTCACCAGTACATGAATTCACTCACTCACTTTATCCTGTATTTAGGGTCATGGGGGGCCTGGAGCCTCTATCAGGAGACTTAGGACACGAGGCGGGGTACATCCTGAACAGGGTGCCAATCCATCGCAGGGCACACACACATACACTCCTGGCAATTTGGGAATGCCAATTAGCCTAATATGTACTGTATGTCTTTGGACTGTGGGAGGAAACCCATCAAGCACGGGGAGAACATGCAAACTCCATGCTCACAGAGATGGGAATCGAGCCTGGCCGGGAATCGAACCTGGACTCTGGAGGTGCAAGGTGACAGTGCTAACCACTACACCACCGTGCCGCCCGATTCATGAACATGTAAGTAAAAAAAACTAAGAAACTTTTATTATTCTGCTGTGGTCTCGTATTTTTTCCAGAGCTGTATTTGCAAGAGAAGAATGTACAGTATATGTGTGTGTGAAAGGCCTAGAATGTATTATGGTTTATATAACTCGTATACAAAAAATAAAAACATCAGGAAACAGGAATTTAGTTATATTTATTAATTCAAACATATTTTTTTCCCTTCATTTGTCAAAATGCAATATCATAGTTTAAACTATAAACTTCAAGACCTGGTTTGACCCAGAACTCTTATGTTCACATTACTGTATGTGTGGAGTTTTGCAAAATCCATGTGGGTTTTTTCCCAGAAAGCGTCAGCAGGTGTGATCCTTGTGCACATCCTATAAAATATACAGAAGGACCAGATATATACAAAGAGTTTTATGTCATACTTTCTTGTGATGGTCTTTTCAAACTTGCAGGAGTCTTAAAATCACCCTTGAGCACCTGTAAAATCAAGGAAGAGTTTTGTGCCTTTTAGAACTTGAACTAAAGTGTTGTACAAGTACATTAAAAAAAGCTATAGTATGAGCTGTGACAAAAAAAACAAAAACAACAACCTTGTCAATACCTTTTCTGTATTAAGAATCACTTCAGGATCTGGTTGGCCATAGTCTGGGGGATTGGCAGCAGGGTCATAGCCCAGCTTGTAAAGCATTGGAGCTATATTGTCCATATCCTTTAGAACATCAGCTGGAATGTGGCCAACCCAGCGACTGAGCGCCTCCAAGTTGACTGGTTTGATGACCTGGTCAGTGGAGCGCTCGATTCTGAAAATCACAGAAATTAAACGGCGACAAATGAGAGTTTCAGTTGTATACTGCATCTAATACCAATACATACGTCAAAATCAAAAATGGGCTTATTATTTAGTTATGTATTCTGCATTCTTTTTGAAAAATAGCGACTGACCGAGATAAAGAAACTCCTCCAGGCTGTCCAATAGCTTTCTCATGGTGAAGTACCCCCTCATTCCACGGTATATTCAAGAACTCCAGGACTCTCATCATTGTGGTTCGTGGCTGCAGCACCAAATTTTCATAGCGAATGGTCAGACAACGTGAAGAACCTACCAGTGTACACTGAAATGACATAATCTCTATTGCTTGACTCCACTTGCTAAGGCAGTCCCTGTAGCTGGAAAGGTCAAAGCCAGCTATTGTAACTTGTCTCGAGATCATAGAATGCACTGAGGCCCGGCCATCACGTACCATGAGAACAAACTTTGAGCTGAAATCATAGTATAAAAAAAACTCGTTAGCGTAATTATGGTGGATAGTGACAAATGGAAAGGATTATTATCAAATGAAAATAACAAGCGGAAATGCTTAAATCAGGAAAATTGAATGTAAGGTTACAATGAAATAAATACTAAAAGGTATTTGAATATTGGCAGGTTACTCCATCACCTCTATTTTAAAAAGTTGCTAAAGATACACTATAGCTTTTATTCAAACCTCTTACTTGGGAAATAATTTAGAGAGGTAGATTGAGCTCTTCAGTGTAAATGGATCCTTATTGCAGAGCAGCGGTGCAGGCTCACCGTGACGAGCTATGATTTCGAGCAGGAAGCCTGCTGTAGCTGAGTCCAGTATGTCCTGAGTGATCTCCTCTTCTTCCAGGGCCCAGCCTTCTTCTGTTGACCTCCTCCAGCCGTGGCGCAGAGCCAAAATCCGGGGGATCACCCGAGTCTCCTCTCCACAGCGGATATCCGGATGGGCATCGAGCATGGCACGCATTAGCGTCGTCCCTGAGCGAGGTACTCCTCCAACAAACACCATTGGTGAGTCCTGGCTGTAGTGGTATAGGGTCTGATTGCTGCCCTTAACTAGTACTGGTACTCTTAGGCTAGGAGCATATCCATGCTGGCACATAAGCATATGGTACAAAGCTTTCACAGTGGCATACACTCCAAACAGACACAACAGCAGTGTGAATCCCCGTCGAACAGACAGCCGCATCACTCACTTTGGTGGCCACTGTATTCAGAAAAGCCATCAGACAGCAGAAACCTGTCAGTGTGTGCAGTTTTACACATGAGCAAACAAAACGTGTGAAAATTAGGAACTCATGCAACTTCCCCTATTACAGAGTCAAGTCTTCCAGCGCTCTTTTAAGGAGTTTAAAATTGATTATAGTGGCCCAGAATTGTACATCATATAGAAGTAACAGCATATTTGCAAACAAATTGTTTTGATAATGCAATTATGTAACCAGCAACACTAATTGCCGAACTAAAAATGCCATATCACGTGCAACAGTAAAAAACGCAAACTGCAAGCACTGCTCCATTGCATCATTTACACAGCAAGTGCCCTTTAGCCTAAATGATGTGTAAATTAAGTTCAATAATGACCAGAAGTGTGAGAAAAGGCTTTAAAATCTGTAAATCAGCACATTTTTGTACTTCGAACATGTCAGCTTCCTGAAACAGATTCGTCATATGATAAGTAGGCTTGTTATTATTTTTTAAACCTTCTTTAAAACAAACATAGGAGATAAAATGCATAAGTGTTTTTGGGCATGAGAAATACAAATCCTTATGATATTTCATAATGTGACACAACAAGTCACAGAACCTGTTTATTTACACTATTCCCTGAAAAGGCAAAGAAATTTTAGCAACTTACTCGAGACAGAAATCTGGTATTGTGTATTTAAAACTGCAACTTCCTTATCTTAGTAATCATAGTGATACATTCTTCAGCCATTTTTGTTCTAAGTAGCACGGAAGTCAACGTGAAATGTACCAGCTCACATAACATACTGTACAAACAACTTCAGGAAGTAGGCGGGTTGTAAGAACGAGGTTCTCATTTCGTGTTTCGACAGGCAGGTTTTTTTTTTTTTTTTTAATAATAACAGGAAATAGAAGAGACTTTCAGAAAATGCACTATTTTGACAAAGCTTTAATAAATAACACAAGTTTATTACGAAAGTTATACAAGCTACCAATTATTTTATTTCTATGGTTTCAACAATATTCTGTTTACATGTACATTAATCATATATATATATACTGTATATATTTACAGTTCTGTATACAAGTCTTGAACCACTCCTCATTTCTTCATATTAAAATTAAAATAAATTAAAGAAATGGAAACAAATGTTTCAGTGTGCAAAGTGGCTAAAAACTTATAATAATAAAGTGGTTGTTTATGTAATAACTTCAGCAGCAACCTTATTTTCCCTCGCCTGTTCCAACCACGGAGCATTCAGTATCACCGGCCTGATCATCAGTCATCGTTTCTCACCACCTTAACTTATACATTTGTTTGTACTTAAATAATTAATAGGACACTGTGCGGCTTAACACAATTTTAAAAAAAGAAATAATTAAAAGAAATCCTCTTAAACTGGTTAGGTACTGAGTTAGGTACAGGACCGGACTGAGAATGAGAGCCAAAGGGGATCTTCAGGAAGCCTGGAGAACTATTCCTCAAAACTACATTTTTAAAAAGATTCAAGAATGTCTGGCTCCTTGGAGGCAAACTATGAAGAAATGAGGGATGAGTCAATACACAGTGTGAGATACTCACAGTGTGAGATAAATACATTTTCTGTTGTACTATGACATCACTTGCATGAGAAAAATATTACTTTCAAACCTTCACTACAAACTTCTACAAACTTGTTTATGTACAAAGCTTTAAAATGACAGACAAGAAGTCAGGGCAACAGACAGACAGACAGACGTGTGCCACTCACACACACACACACACACACACACACACACACACACACACACACACACACTTTAAACAAGACGACTCCTGTTGTGAATGCATAAAGTTCAATTTGGATAGTAAAACCACAGTTTCTTTTTCAATTCACCTTCCTTCTAGCTCTTTTTCACTGCAACCCTTTTCTGTAACTTCCTCCCTTTCTTACTTCCTCTCTCTCTCTCTTTCTCTCTTGCTAACCTGATTTGGCTGCATTGCATCCTGCAGATTTGGAGATTTCAGAGGTTGGGGAGGTACTGTAGGGGTGGAACTGTCAGGAGCTATATACATCACTTTCAGTGCATTTGAAAATGTATCCAGAACAACAGGTCCGTTCATATTGACACTTCATATTCTCTTGTGTCCTGCAAAATATGACAAATGCAACCAACAGCTAATTATGCAAACAAGATTATGCTAACAAATATTCACTGTCACATATTTGCTATACTAGACTTTAGGCGTGATCTTTAAAGAATGTTCTGTGTTATACTCACCCCTCCAGTCTCATACAAAGGATTATCAAACTCAGTCTCCACAGTGATCTGTCTGTACGGGTGTGGGTACATGAGCGGCAGGCGCAGGTTCGAATGACACCTGGATAACAACAGTGGAATGCCACAGAATAAGTTTAAGCATTGGAACATGCATGGAAAGTAAAAGCATTTGGTTCCATGGTGATGAGTTTGTGAGAACATTAGCAGAGGTTGAATAATGTGCACACACAGACTTGCCATCAGTGATACTCCAGTCTTGACAAGAGACTGAACATGGAAAAGTACCTTAATGGCCTGTGTGGATAGAAATGGACGTTGTTTGTTGTAAAACAGAATTCAGTATTAGTATGTCAGATTTGCAGAAGACGGTGGGATCTGAGAGGTGTCCAGGGAAACCAGCAAGAAGATCTTGACATGGCAATGAATCACCTGGATTAAACAGCAGTTCATTTTTTTTCTGGAATTAAGTTTTAGTCAAAGATCTGCAATCCATAATACAATGTTTGCCAGACAGGCTAAGATCTAAGCAGGAACATGAGTATCTGAGGGAGGAAAAAAGGGGGAACAACATCCCACATACTGTAGCAGCGGAATGAAAACACATGTGAGAATATGAACCTGACCAAGAGATTAACTAAGGAGAGATCAGAAGAGAAGTACTGATCCTTGTGAAACACCATTGGAAAGTCTGCATGGAGCACCCATGCAACATGCAACATGATAAAACTTACCCTGCAGCTAGGAAACACATTGCCACAAATTCCAAGATTTATAAGAACGGACAAGAAAGTCTTGTGATTAACTGTGTCAAATCCTGCTGAAAGGTTGAGGAGGATGAGAACTAAAGACAGTTTAGCTGAATAACGGCCACAAGAGCAGTTTCTGTGGAATGCTTCGCTTTAAAGTCAGACCTATCAGGATTGTGTACTGTAGGTTAAAAAGAAAAAAAAAAAAAAAAAAAAGAAGTGATATAAATCAGCAATTGTCTTAAACGGTACAACGTCGATTATGTCAGGATGCTAATAACATGAGCTCCCTTGAATGTAGTTGGTACATGATCAGCTATTACAGAGCCATTGATGGTGATGGTAACATCTTTTAATCTTCCCATCATAAACAATGGCACTCAGAGGGGACAGGGAGGAGTTGTGGGTTAAGAAGTGAAGAAAAGATGTGAAGTTTGCAAAAATTTTTGGGCAGAAGCTTCCAACTTTTCCTTTCTTAGCAAAAATGTCACCCAATGAAAATTCGGACAGGAGCGCGTATTAGGATGTGTGACCCATGCTGAGTTGTGATTTCTTCCACTTTCTCTTTGTTGTTCTTAATCCTCGGATTGCTGCACAACATCTGTGACAGCGACGGGACAGGGCAAGAAATCTTCCTCGGTTTAGAAGATAAAAAAACGTCTCTGTGTAAAAAGAGAGGACGGTCTGTGTGTACATACTTTAGAGTAGAGTCAGGGTCTGGAAGGGATAATAGGGTGTAGGAAGTTACGGACGAATAGCTAATAGAGGATTTGAGGAGTATCAACAAATTACACCAGTCAGATTTACAATGTACTCTATACTATAACCTATTCAACCTTTTAAATAAGTATGCCAACCTTCTAATATAGATATAGGTGCCTCCAAGAAAGATAGATAGTAACAGCACTAATATGAATATGCCCAGAGCCATGCTTCCCCCATCCAGCGATGACTCTGTTGTAGCCTCTGCCACTGGAGGAGCAGAACACATAAGCAAACGTCAAACAATAGAAAAAAAACATCTCTTTAGACCAAATATAGAAATATGAAAGTGTTAAGTGATGAACGATATAATGTACTTGTTCATGAAGTTCTAGGGATCTTAGCAGCGCTCATTTAAAACACATTTTGTTCTCTTGGTTGATGTAAAGTTTACTAAAATGAATACTTGCACTGATGCATTAGTAATTAACTACAAGTTGGAAAAACACAATAAGAAGACAAACCTTCTAAAGCATGAGTGCCCGAACATTCATGGATAGCTACATTTGCAACAAGAAAAGAAAAAAAAGATATCAACAAAACATTTATATATACACAATATATATATATATTGTGTGAATGAGTGTGAGAGCAAATGTATGTGTGTGTGCCCTGCGATGGACTGGCACCCTGTCCAGGGTGTACCCCACCTCGTGTCCTGGATAGGATCCAGGCCCCCCGCAACCCTGAATACAGGATAAAGCGGTATAGATGAGTGAGTGAGTGAATGAGTGTACGTAAAGCAATACTGAAGGTGTCCAAAATATGCAATAATCTCCTTTGAACAGTTGAGATGTTGAGACGTGTCTGCTACTTATGCTCTGTAAAGGTATGTTTTGGTCTTGCTTTCCTGGGATGGTCTTCATGAGAGCCGGTTTCATCATGGTGCTTGATGGGTTTTGCAAATGCACTTGACAATACTGTTCTAGCATGAACTATTCCAGAAAGGTTGACCTTTGTGTCTTAAAATAATAACTGACTGTAGTTGTTACATAATTGCCTAATGTCATATGTGTTGTTTCATACAGTTGAAATCCCCAGTATTCTTGTAGAATGTAGAAAATAAATCACTAAACAAAAACAAAGCACTTTGCAAGTGATCCCAAACTTGAGAGAGCGGTAGTGTGTTTACATACAGTTACACATAATTATTATATTATGTATGGCAAGCTTTACCTCTACACATGGGTAATGGTCCACTCCAAAAGGAAGGATTCCCCAGTATGCACTTGATTGTGATCTCACCAATGAGCTCATAACCTTGATAGCACATGAAGTTCAGGGACTCTCCAGGGAGATACAGACGCTTAGACAAAATTTGATAGCCATTGTCTGGCAGTCCAGGATTCTCACAGGACACCGACTCTTCCACTGGATAAAATGAAAGAACATGAGGAAGACAGAATGGTCGAAGAAGAAATGTAAATTCTAACAATTTTCATAAATGAATGATAACACTCACAGATACAATGTGGCAAGTGAGAGGTCCATACTGGAGTTCCAGGTTCACGGCCATAGCAAGTTAAAATGGCACCACCTTGCAGTATGTAGCCTTGATTGCAGCTGTACTGGATTGTAGTTCCCACAAGTAGTTTGGGATCTGAGAGCGTCCGTACAGAATGTTCAACATGACCTGGGTCTGTACAGTACATAACTAGCAGAAAGAGAACAGACAGGACAGGTACAACATTCTTGCGTGAGGGTCATCCAAACTGCATGGTAATATCAATAAGCAATATACACTTTTATCATTCTAATTTCATATCTCATTTTACAAAAGCTCATTTTACATTACAGTAATTTACTACACTCTTTATGTTAAAATAAAATAGTAGACTATAGTATATACAGTACTATACACTAGACAATCCCCCGGATTTTCATCCACCTTGGACAGACATTTTGTTACATTTCTTGTTTATAAACTAATAGAGACACATAGCGGTCCAAGAAATTATCAAGCAGCCAACTGTCTAGTTATATTTGGTCCCTTGAATGTGAATACAGCAAGATTTAAATCTAAGCTAAGATTAACTCACTCACTCACCATCTATACCAGTTTGTCCTGTACACAGGGTCACAGAGCCCTGGAGCTTATCCCAGAAGACTTGACAGTGTGCCAGTCCATCGCAGGGTATACACACATACACACACTCATTCACACACTACAGATAATTTGTAAACGGCAGTTAGCCATTTTTGGACTGTGGGAGGAAACCGGAGTATCTGGAGGGAACCCATCAAACACAAGGAGATCATGCACACAGACCCAAAGGAGGGAATCGAACCCGAACCCTAATGGTGCAAGGCAGCACAGCTACAGTAACCACTAAGCCAATGTGCCGCTTAAGATGACCTCATTATGGAAAAATAGTAAACACTGATGATGTGAAAATACAGCCCTATGTGATTATAGGGCTGTATTTTCACATCATCGGTGTTTACTATTTTTCCATTTTTGATCCTAGACTTACTTTTCTCACAAAATGGTGGCTGTGTACTCCAGCTCAGGTCCAGCTGACACATAAGGGTCTCTCTGCCCACAAGGTCATAGCCTGGGTCACACTGATAAGTGATGCGGGTTCCTCGCACCAGTGCAGTGTGTGAGGTCGTCTTCCAGCCGTTCTGAATCTCAGGCAGGTCCGGGCAAGAATCGTTACGAGACACCTCTAATAAAAGAGATAAAAGATCACTTGGTTACGTTAAGAAATCTTTTTTTAATTTTTTTATTGTTTGACACAGAACCATCAAACTTGTCAATAGTTTAAAATGTTTAAACACTTCAGACAATTCGTTATGTTTTTTTTTTTTTTCAGATGAGCTAAATATTTTATTTTATTTTATTTTAATTGATGAGGTGCCAAATTGTACATAGTTTTACCATTATATATACAGTGGAACAAGCAAAGATTTGTAATAAATTTTGACTTGAAAAACGAGTCTTGGTTTACGAGTATCATGCAGCGTGCATGCACTTTTGTTTTGACACCGAGCGTCACGTGATCACAACTGAGCCAATGATTTTTCTCTCTCTTGCGCTGCGGAATTGTATGTAATCCTCTCACCTGCTGGATCTTGGTGCTCGTCTCTTAGTGGTATAATCAACATCTCCCTCTCTGTTTCAGCGGGTCTCCTACTCTATGTCCCGACATACACGCACACACAATCTCTCACCTTTACATCCCCTTCCTCGGCTTCACACACATACAGACACTCTTGGTTTTTTGTGAAACTTAAATGAGGGGGGGGTAATTGTGTAATATGAGGTGATGGCGCCTGTGTGCGCAAACGGAAACACTTATCTGTCGGGATTTATTTTTACTTTTTTTTAAAGGTAAAGTGCAGGTTAATTTGTTTTATTTTTACTTTATAGATTGTATGAATTATTTTCATGTATTTATTTTTTTCGGCTGTGGAATGAATAATTTGAGTTTTCATTATTTTGGAAAATTCAATTTGGATTACAAGTGTTTTGGAATATGACCACACTTCCGGAACAAATTATGCTCGTAATCCAAGGTTCCACTGTATATATAATGGTAAAACCATGTATATATAAAACATATATAAAACATATATATAAAACAATGTTACCATAGTTAACTTTGAACTTTTCCTTTCTTTGAAAATTTTACCACAGTATGTAATTATATCATAGCACTTCCATTGCAAGGTCTGTAGTGTATTTGTTGTGAGAGTATACTACATATATTATGACAAATCTATTAAAAATTAATTGTTGATATATTTATAATTAATACTTGTATTATAATTCATAAAAGAAATGATAACTGAAATAAAATGTTAAAGCAGTTGGGACAAGACTGAAGTTTTCCCCAGCAAACCTGCAAATGAAGCAAAGAAAGAGAAAAGTATAATGAAGTAGTTATCATAGTATTTTTTTTCCTATAATGGTCTGTATACCTAAACATGCAATCAACAGCATTCCCTATCTGCTCCACTTCCGACTATGCTAATAATTTGCAAATTATGCAAATTACTTGCATGTACGTTCTGTACTTCTGTGTAAGTTTTGTTCTGTACAGTACGTTTTGTATTTTAAATATAGGTATTTAAATACCAGGTAATTACCAGGTATTTAAAATACCTGGTAATATACAGTAGGTATTTTTTTGGGTAGAAACATCAGAGATGGGAATTTTGACCACTGATTTTAAGAGGAAGACATTTAGTATATTGAATGTGAAAAGTTACACCCGTAAAAGCCTGCTGAAATCGACTTTACTTGGAATTGTGTTGTCTTTGGTTCATTGCAATAAGAATGCTTGAGTCTCTGAAGGATACAGTATGTGTGACAGACTGTGACATTGACAGATTTAGCTGTTTAAGCTATTCATGGATTCACTTCCTGAAAAAACAAAGTCACAAAGTTTTACAATTCATGGAGGGCCAGTTGTACCACTGATGAAAATGTAGCCAAAGGCATTAGGGATGTGAGTATTCTCTCATTGTGACTTCAGATAAGAGAATAAGTATTGTGCTCTAAAAAAAGGACTGATGTTTTAGAACACAATACTGTTAAGGGTAAGGGGAAACACCATATACAGTAGTACCTCATAGCTAAGAAGACCAAATGGCTCAAAGCATTGACAATGGCTGTGCAGCAAGCAAAGGAGCCTCCAATCTAGCTGGATGCAGGAACTGAACAAGAACCCCTTTGAGCAGTAGCATGATGCATCTCAACACAAAGTGCAAACAAACACAAAACACCATGACCAGCCCCCTAGCCAGCCCCTAGGGTGCAGGACTGGTGTCAAATGTAAAGTGGTAAGGAGAACGTACAAAAATTTGCCTCCCTATATTGCTATAGGAAACATGATGTCACTGGCAAATAACCATCACTGGTTTTCAGACAGTACAGGCCGACAGACACTGAGTAATACCATAATCTATTTGTTCTCAATATCCAGCAGCAGATTGTGACCAAGAACTGTATGAAGGTGGACTCAGGAAGCATCAAAAGGAATTCAATAGTGTTTGTTCAGTCTATTTGGATCCTATAGAGTGAGCAAGCTTGATAAAAGATAAAAGAGATGCTCTCTTTCCCTCTCTCTGTTAAGCTGTCTTTTAAGCTAACAATTTGGTTGAAAAGAGGAGACCGTTTTTCTCTTATCTGAAGTCACAATGAGAGAATACTCACATCCCTAATGCCTTACTTTTACATTTTCATCAGTGGTACAACTGGGCCTCCATGAATTGTAAAACTTTGTGACTTTGCTTTTTCAGGAAGTGAATCCATGGACAGCTTAAACAGCTAAATCTGTCAATGTCACAGTCTGTCACACATACTGTATCCTTCAGAGACTCAAGCTGGTAATTACCTGGTATTTAAATACCTATATTTAAAATACAAAACGTACTGTACTGAAAAAAACTTACACAGAAGTACAGAACGTACATGCAAGTAATTTGCATAATGAGAATGTCCACCTAGACAATTTGCTTAGGCATGTGAGAAATCCATCTCTGTTTTTATATTTAATACAGTTGGAACTATTCCAGCATAAATATTCATATGATTTTAAGCCTCAACTCACCAGCTATTAAAACAGAACTTACAGTATGGACAAGCAGTTAAGCAGATGCACAAATGTTCAAATCACTTATATGAGTTTGTGTCACCTCAAAGTTTGGAACTGGATAAGTGGAGGAATGGTATCTGGGATTGTACTTACAGTAGGCCATGGACATGAGCATGTTCATATTAATAGGACAGCAGCAATTTCAGCTTGTTCATAACCAAAGACCCAAAAGAAAGAAAGTGTTTCTGGGAGAGGTGGCATATTATTGTATATTTGTCTGCCATGCTACAGGGCATAAGCACCAATAGATAAAAGTGCTTTTCACGACTGGGAAGTTGGTGACTTATTGATCTTTTCTATTAACAAACTGTTGAAATATTGTTTAGAATAAAGATTTTTTTGTTAGTTGATAAAAAAAATGTTTGCCGATTTTAATAAGTTCAACTAAATGTAAAAATAGCGAAAGAAGCATATTCCTATGTAGTGTGTGAATTGCGTGAATTTTAGCTCATATACTTTCATAAACCTCACAAATTATTCTGATTAGTGCTGTAAAAAGGTGGATCCTAATCATGTTCCCACAGTCTGCTTGCCCTTCATATTAATGTTTTCCTCACTTTTATAGCCTAAGGAAATGTCTATAAATAAAAGCCTAATCATTTTTGTGAGATTAAAAGATACAGAAATTCCAGTAGAGGGTTGCTCCAGGCCCAGGCGTGCGACCTCTTACCCACATAGTTGATGATGAAACCTTCTCCCTTGCCAAACACCAGGCCAGCTGGGTCAGAATGGAAGGTGATGGTAAGATCAGGAGTAGAGGAGGTAAGCTTGAATGGACTGTTTCCTCCCACATATTGACCCAAGATGCGTGTGGTCACCTCATCGCCATCCAGAATAGTCAGCATATCACTGTCACTAAGATTCAAACTAAAAAGAGAGAATGTTAAACATAAATTTTAAATGTGGATACTGCATTTCGGAAATGTACTAATACCAACAATTTTCAAATACAATGAATTTCTAAGGAAACTGATGTACAAGGGTTGGACAATGAAACTGAAACACTGGACAAATTTAGTGTTGGAGGTTTCATGGCTAAATTTGACCTGCCATGTGGCCAATCTTCATTGATTGCACATTCCACCAGTAAAAGCAGAGTGTGAAGGTTTAATTAGCAGAGTAATAGCAAAGTACTGCTTAAAATACTGCAATGCACACAACATTATGGGTGACATATGAGTGTTCAAAATAGTATAAATTGCTGGTGTGCGTCTTGCTGGAGCATCTGTGACAACAAGTCTTTGTGATGTATCATGAGCCACGGTATCCAGGGTAATGTCAGCAAACCACCAAGAGGGTGCAAGAGGAAGCTGTCTGAAAGGGACACCCAGGTGCTAACCCGGAATGTATCCAAAAAACATAAAACCACAGCAGCCCAACTCACTGCAGAATTAAAAGTGCACCTCAACTCTCCTGTTTCCACCAAAACTGATCGTCGGGAGCTTCCCATGGTGAATGGACGTGGCAGGGCTGCTATAGCCAAACTTTTGGTCACTCGTGCCAGTGCCAAATGTCGGTTTCAATGATGCTAGCAGCGAAAATCTTGGGCCGTGGACAATGTGAAACATCCATCTTCACTGTCTCATACATCCGGGAGAGGTATGGTGTGAAGAAGCCCCAAAGTACCACCCAGACTGTTGCATGCCCAGAGTGAAGCATGGAGGTAGATCAGTGATGGTTTGTGCTGCAATATCATGGCGTTCCCTAGGCCCAATACTTGTGCTAGATGGGCGTGTCACTGCCAAGGACTACCGAACCATTCTGGAGGACCATGTGCACCCAATGGTTCAAACATTGTAAGCTAAAGGCGGTGCCATGTATCAGGATGATAATGCACCAATACACACAGCAAGACTGGTGAAGAGTGGTTTGATCAACATGAAAGTAAAGTTGATGGCTCAAAATCCAACTGGCCACTGTGCAGGACTTGTATCCGTCATTCCCAAGACGAATTGATGCTGTATTGGGTGCAAAAAGAGGCCCTACACCATACTAATGAATTATTGTGGTCTAAAACCAGGCGTTTCAGTTTCATGTCCAACCCCCTGAAACTAGATTTAACCAGGCTTCACTCTTTGTTCCATATATGGACTAAGCAGATCACAACAACAAAGTACTTCCCTTTAAAACCTTTAAAAGTACTTTACCTTTTAAAGCCTATTAGAGACCTCTACAAGAACAAGGAACTATACAGAAACATTTTCTGAAACTTGCATGTGTTTTAAAGTGGATGTTTAAAAGTGATGAGAATATGAACCCACAGCTGAACATCCAGCAGGATACGCTTTTCCTCACCAACATGGATCCTCCAGCTGCAGTCCTCACCTTCACCATACCAATCAGGCCAGTTTGGGGACAAAAT
Source organism: Clarias magur (assembly GCA_013621035.1). Classification (NCBI taxonomy): domain Eukaryota; kingdom Metazoa; phylum Chordata; class Actinopteri; order Siluriformes; family Clariidae; genus Clarias; species Clarias magur. Next base: position 117,333 of record QNUK01000027.1, on the reverse strand, counting down.
TAAGCCACTGGGGCCAGACAGGTCTCCTCCACATAAAGCTGCATATATAACACACCAATTGCCAAATTAACAACAAATTACCAAAATTAGTCTATGTGCTCGCTTCTCTGGAAATTCAATCAATGTACATGTGAAAGGTAAGTTATGCTAACCATCAAGCAGTTCAGAAGCAACTGTAGTTAGATATTTTCATATAAATACAGTAGGGTTGTATTTCAAGATTGCAGGTTGGTCAGATTACTAAAACCTGCATAAAATGTATGCTGCATCTTGATTTACGACATTTTTTGATTTACGACAATTTAGTTTGACAGCTTATTAAATATTCAGTTCATACAGATTTCAAATATCCACATAATGATAATGGATGTCTTAATATTCGTATGGCTAAAAGTATCCTTTGATTATTATCAATGATAAGAAACGAGTTTTTAGGTATTTACTGTATTTGTATTGATATGGGGCAATTGGGTCAATGCTGTACATGTTTTGAGATCTGACCTGCAGTTTGCATTAAATATTAAGCTCATGAGCTAAAGGTAGTGGCGTCTGGGTGCCGAAGTGGCTCCACAGAAGTGTCTGCAGCCAGATCGTCTTCAACAATCGTCTTGAAAGCGAGATTCCCCCAATACATGGGATAGACTAAACATATATAAATTTGACCACAGTAGAGGTTTGTACAGGCCTATTAAACAGCCACGCATATTTATCAGATGATGCTGATCACTTACAACAATGTGAGCTCTACGAATGCAATTCTGGCAAAAATATTTGTTTTATATAGTCAGCCAAAGTATTGGCTGTTTGAGGAAACTACTATAACTAGTAGGTCTGTCTATCACCCTGGCCCTTATTGATTACAGTATATACACCCCAGCACTTCTCCATGGCCTGCCACCTGTTCTTCTACATTTGCCTGATGATGCTGCATAAACTTTGGCACTGCCAGTGAGGTAGAAGCTACTGCAGCCCCTAAAGCAAACATGACTGCAATCTCTGCACATTTGGCGGCATCCAAGGCCAAACTTTTAAGCTTTTTCTTTCTTGCTTAAGTCTGTGCAGTTGGCACGAGAAATGATGGGAAAAGGATAATGGGTGGAATGAAAAGATTTTATATACAGTATATAGGTGGAGCAAGATACTTCATCACTCTGCCTACGTGACTGGGCTTACATCGTCAGTAAAGAAGACAAACCAATAGTCTTCTGTCCCTGCATGATGGGCCTTGGCAAAAAAGGAATAAATAATAACAATAAGCGTAATAATAAAAGCATATCAGCACTTGGGGGCCGATACAATGGACAGGAAAATGTCCAGTATGCTAGATTACCAATCCGGCCATCACTGTGTATCTGTATCCAATGTTTGGGCACCATGAAGTTGCACACTAGTACACACAGTGCTTTCTCTAGTGGATTCACTAGTTAAGCATTAAGTGTCAAAGACAAGTATGTACCTCAGGCCAACTTGCTCATGATACATCCTGTTAGCTACAACATGCACATCACAACTTGGACCTTTTTTTTTTTTTTTTTTTTACACTTTCCATGAAGTCTTTCCATTGAAAAAATATTAAATGAAATTCCTTGTGGCTATGTCTATGCAGAACAGCCCACGGAGTGCTATGAAGTGCTTATATGGTTTCAGTACCAAGCCAAGTTTGAAGTCTGCTAGCAGTGCATGTGAACTTCATGGTAAAGGCTAAATTGTATGTCACTTCAGGAAATTTCTCAAGCCGGAGTTAAACATTGCATAATCACAAGCTGTTAAAGTCATCTCTCAGCTCTTAAAGAGATGAAAGGATAGATGTTTTCATTGCAAAAAATAAAAGAGATAGTCACTGATATTGGTTTTGTACAGTAAAAGACTTCAACACATAACATAGTGGTAAAAAGGTCATCATGTATGCACATTTATAAGAAGCTGTCCAGGTGTTTGAACAAGCTGTCTGGTAATTAGAAGAGTTGATACGTCGATGGTTCATATGAAGAACATAGATTTCAGCCTGAAATATTCTGGTTACATCGGCAAACTACACACCCCACCCCCATGTTGAACTGTCTAAATAGTCTGGATTTTGAGGTCTGAAAAAAACATCAATGTTTGCAATTTGGTTATTAACTAAACTAGAGCTGGCATCCTTACTCAAAGTAAAAGAAACACAAGTAACAAAAATATTATACACAAACCATACATAAACACATAAGGTAAGCAAGTGTACATATTTTTGTGTTTTTCTTTTTGCATTTTGTGCAAGATTTAGTGAGAACATGGCACCATGTTATCAAGACCGAAAGCAAGAATAAAATGGAGCCACTTCTAGTTTCGTTTTTAAAGTAGCCAGTGAAATTTTTGCCCTAAAAACTTGCCTCTGGAAAGGATTAAATTCGTATGTTGATCTACCACTGTAGTTAATAAGGCTGAAAGGAAGCCAAATAATCTGTAAGAATAAAAAAAAAATAATGAGCCCATATATAAAGTTTTTAAAAAAGATTTATAGGCTGCTAAATTCAAGAAATAAGCAGTTGGTTGCATGGGAAAAATAGATTAGTAAATAGATTAGATTTTGATATTTTAATCAAGATGTGGTCTTTGTGCTTATGCTTTGTGCTTCATACCTTTACACAAAGGCTCTGTGTCATTCCAGTAGGGGTCTCGTATATTGATGCACTCAATGACAGGAGGGCCTTGCTCCAGAGAATGGCCAGCCTCACAGGAGAATTGTACTATGGCTCCCACACCGTACGTTGGGTCTGTGCTGCTGAAATTTCCATTCTGGATGTATGGCTCATAGCAGTGGCCCTTTTCAAATGCTGCTCAGAAAGAATGACAAAAGTCAGCATGGTGTCATTGGCAGTTTTTATTTGCTTTTTAAGAAGCCTACTCACCCTCATAACGGATATTGAAACCGTTGTTCTGGTTGTATGGCTTGTCTGTTATAAACTGGATTCTTACTGCTGGTCCCTCGCTGATGACACCCTCAAATGGTATAGGAACTCCTCGATCAGAGTCAAACAGAACTACAGAGCCAGCATCCAGACCACTCCACAAAACAAGTCTGAAGCAAACAAAATAATACTCAAGTGTACAGGAATTATTCTGCCCAGGTGTTTTTTTATGTGTTTGTTAAATTAAATCAATTGTTAATGGTCTCAAAATTATTGAAACGTACTGTACATCATCTAAAAAACTAATATTTACAGTAAATGAATGTTAAAATCCATTTTGTTCTTTAACTCAAGTCCCAATTAACCCTTGATAGCTCCCAGTTTGACTAATCTTCTCATTTTAACATTTAAACATGGCAGGAAACCTGGCTCTCTGTTTTAATATAGGTTTTCGGAGGGATGTGAAAAACTGCGCATGGATCAATGTGTATCCACTGTAGAAACCCCATTATAGTCTATAGAACGAGGTTTGCAGTGACATCCTTTGTGGTCAATGTCTACAACATGACTAGTGTAGTTTTCCAATCGGACCAAAAAAAGGAATTTTGTGAAAATCACAAGTTGAAGTCCTCAGGAAACGGACACCACACATTTCACACCAACGGTACAACCCCCATTGATTGGCAAACTTTTGCACTTTAAAAATAACAATAACAGGAGGGTGAGGGAACTAGAGAGAGAATACATTCTAGAGAAAATGTAAATATGATCTGTGGCAAGTATATTGAAACAGGAACACGCAGCCACACTCACCGGTCTGTTGGTCCCAGGACCATCTTCTCCAGATGAAGATGTAGTCGCTGGGCACTGGTAGCCTCTAGGGACCAGGAGCAGCTGCGGTCAAGAGTGTTGTTGGGACTCAGGTGAGGTGATGGTGACAGCACTCTGCCCACAGTGGCATTTTTTACCGTCCCTCCACAGAGAGCTGGACAGGGAGATATTTGATTTCATCTCCCCAACATAGTGATTTTAATTAAAATGTCAACTAAGACTAAAAAAAAAAAAAAAAAAACCATTATATCTCACAACATTTCTATCCATGAGCCACCAGCCATTTTTAGCTCAATAAGATGGTCCGAACTGCCACTGCTTATACAGTACACTGTCTCTGCATTTCTCTCTGGCCTACATTTTTCCAGATATCTAATCTTTCTCTACTTACATTCTACCTCATTATTTTGACACTATTTTCTAATCTAATTCTAAATCTAATTTCTGATCTAATTTCAGAGGCACCCTTTTTCCAATCAAACTTTTATACTGATTATACTGTAGTTAATCTCAGCCTTCATCAAAGCATCTTAGTCCTCCTTCTCAGCTTCTGAATCACCATGCCCACAGCTGTTCTGTCCCTTAATAACTGTACCCCCTCTGTTTCACAAAGATCTCAAAATTTCCCATTTTTAAATGCCCTTAGCACCTTTCTATCAGCCCTTCGCATCTATCACAGCTCACAGCCATTCTCTAAATGATGGGTTGCAGTCCTTCTTTCTCTCAAAATTCTTAGTATCTCTGGTTCTCAATGCTTGCGGCCCTTCCTGTCTCTCAGTGGTTGCAGCCATAATGGTCAGCCCCTCTTTTCTTTCATTAAATCTTTCTATTTCTGAAGCATCACATAATCCTGTGGTGACCAACAACAAGATAATGGCAATGGTCTGGATTTTAGCATTCTTTTTTCAAGCCTGTATTTTTTTTATTGAATGCCATGTACATTCCTGTTTTAAATAATTGGAGATTGAAGATTACAATGAGACGAATCTAGATGAGAAGTCCTAGATTCTAGAAAAATACAGCATAGGAATAACATTCTTGAAATGTATTAGTCAGGATTGAGACCTCACAGCACACAGACAGTGCTAGTTAAAGTGTTAAATAACCTACTGCTGGCCTCTGATCCATGTTGTATTTCCTTGCTTGTGTTGCTTCACCTTAGTTAAATATTTTCCTTAAAAGATTAGAAATTGTGTTGGGGTTAAAGGAACAACCTACCCGTGGCACAAATCTTTGTCATTTTGTTTGTTTGTTGAAGTTTGGTCTTGTGCAAGGTTCCGTTTTAGGGCCACATCTCTTTCCCTCTATATGCTTCCTCTGAGTGATATCATTCATAAATCTGGTATCTGGTATTGATACTAATGACGGTTAATTGGTAGTTTTTAACCAGATGAGAGACATTAGCTTTATAAAGATTATTTTAAAAAATTAGATGCTTATATACATTCTTTTTCCGACAAGACAAAATTACTGATACTACAGTCGTGGCCAAATGTTTTGAGAAATACATAAATATTGAAAATTGGAAAAGTTGCTGCTTACGTTTTTATAATAGCAATTTGCATATACTCCAGAATGTTAAGAGTGATCAGATGAATTGCATAGTCCTTCTTTGCCATGAAAATTAACTTAATCCCGAAAAAAAAACTTTCCACTGCATTTCATTGCTGTCATTAAAGGACCTGCTGAGATCATTTCAGTAATCGTCTCGTTAACTCAGGTGAGAATGTTGACGAGCACAAGGCTGGAGATCATTATGTCAGGCTGATTGGGTTAGAATGGCAGACTTGACATGTTAAAAAGAGGATGATGCTTGAAATCATTCTTCTTTCATTGTTAACCATGGTGACCTGCAAAGAAACATGTGCAACCATCATTGCGTTGCATAAAAATGGCTTCACAGGCAAGGATATTGTGGCTACTAAGATTACACCTAAATCAACAATTTATAGGATCATCAAGAACTTCAAGGAAAGAGATTCGATTCTTGTTAAGAAGGCTTCAGGGCATCCAAGAAAGTCCAGCAAGCGCCAGGATCGTCTCCTAAAGAGGATTTAGCTGCGGGATCGGAGTGCCACCAGTAAGGCGAAGACTTTTGGAAGATGACCTGATGTCAAGAAGGGCAGCAAAGAAGCCACTTCTCTCCAAAAAAAACATTAGGGACAGATTGATCTTCTGCAAAAAGTATGGCGAATGGACTGCTGAGGACTGTATTAATTCTCGGATTCTTTCCGATTGTTTGGGGCATCTGGAAAAAGGCTTGTCCGGAGAAGAAAAGTTGAGCGCTACCATCAGTCTTGCCAACAGTAAAGCATCCTGAGACCATTCATGTGTGGGGTTGCTTCTCATCCAAGGGAGTGGGCTCACTCACAATTTTGCCCAAAAACACAGCCATGAATAAAGAATGGTACCAAAACACCCTCCAACAACAACTTCTTCCAACAATCCAACAACAGTTTGGTGAAGAACAATGCATTTTCCAGCACGATGGAGAACCGTGCCATAAGGCAAAAGTGATAACTAAGTGGCTCGGGGACCAAAACGTTGAAATTTTGGCTCCATCACCTTGAAACTCCCCAGATCTTAATTCCATTGAGAACTTGTGGTCAATCCTCAAGAGGTGGGTGGACAAACAAAAACCCACTAATTCTGACAAACTCCAAAAGTGATTATGAAAGAATGGGTTGCTATCAGTCAGGATTTGGCCCAGAAGTTGATTGAGAGCATGCTCAGTCGAATTGCAGAGGTCCTGAAAAAGAAGGGCCAACACTGCAAATACTGACTCTTTGCATAAATGTCATATAATTGTCGATAAAAGCCTTTGAAATGTATGAAGTGCTAGTAATTATATTTCAGTACATCACAGAAACAACTGAAACAAAGATCTAAAAGCAGTTTAGCAGCAAACTTTGTGAAAACTGTAATACCTTACTATCTGGACATTCCCCTACATGCATAACCAAGCTACAGTTTGTTCAGAATGCAGGCGACAGAGTACTTTCTAGAACCACAAGTTACAGTATGAACAAACCTTGAACATCACCCCTTATCCACACAAGAGAGATCTGGCGACCAGAAAATACTACCATTGACCTATAAAGGACTGGTCTTGCGAAACAGTATCTGAGTGAACTACTGGTATTTTTTGATTCACTATGCCTACGTCAATCAAACGATCCAGATCATTTGTTGGTACATCTTATAATGAAAACTACAATGGAAGGTGACTTCTCTTACAAAGTCCCATTGTTATGGAATAGCCTTCCAGTTAGTATTTAGGATATAGACAATATAGTCTTTAAACAATTATAGTGCAAAACAGATAATATTAAAAAAAAAACTCAACAGGCTCTCTAATTATTTCTACCTGTCTCAGTACAGTTGAATGATGTGTTGCTATGTTTGTACATCTCAGTACTAATACCTACTGTGCAGGAAATGAAATGCAGCAACCCCATTTCTCCTAAAATACAAAAACAAAAACAAAACTAGGAAGAATAACATTGTTACATCATTTTTGTTTACCTCTTAGAATGCCTTTCTCTCTGGAAGTTGTCTAGGTGCATAAACAAGAAGATATGACCACGTCACCCGTATCTTATTTCACACGCCACTGCTTCCCAGCAATGATTTGCAAGGATTATAAAATACTACTACTACCAGGGCTGGCCAAGGCGCGAGTGGAGCTATCCTTGTCCCTCTTCTCTCAGGGTAGGCACAGCGAGCTTACTTCGCACTTCCTGCAGATGACGCAGAAGATTACGAAGTATTAAAGTCAGAAATATTAGTGCATTGCAGGCTCTCCAGCGCACAGATGGCCTCAGAATTTCACCGCTGGACTTATGATGCGCAGAGCCCTCCCCGCACACAACTTGATCACTTTTCCCGGATTGCCACCCGCTGGCTGCAGCCAGAAGTACTCTCAGCGAGGGAAGTTACAGAGCGAGTGGCAATGGACAGAATAATGCACGCTCTGCCGTTGGAAGGACGGGAATCAGACAGCTGACATAAGAGTGTGCACTAGAAACTTTTTCCCTGGGTCCAGAAAAAAAAAGTTCCCGAACGATGCCCACCTCGATATGGACCTCTTCCGCGACGCGAGTTCCCCCTGGCCACAACAACCGGAAATGCCACAGGACGAGCCGATGCCCGCCGAATTTCAGTAGGACTCAGTAGGACCACGTCTTCTAGAGGGCTCTGGGCTGGTAGACAACTGACCGAAGATGGACCACTGGCCCCCACTCACTGGGTCCGGATAAGGGGAACCCCCTTACCGGCGCTCATTGACACAAGAAGCGCTGTCACCTTGGCCCGCCCCTCTGTCGTCCCTGTGGGAGCGCGGCCGTGTCTATGATGATCAGCGGGGGGTGCCAGCGGTCAACTTCACTGTGGAGGACCAATGGAGAAAAAATTCTGTGACTGCAGGTGTCATTGTTAATCTTCCTGTTCCTTACCTCTTAGAGAGAGATTGGCCGGGAGCGTTACCTCTTAACAGATTCAAAAGGACAGCACCTTTGCACAACTCAGCAATCTTTTAGTGGTTCCTCAGGGAAAGGTAGACACTATAATGCACCTCGCCTATACCCACCCACTTGGAGGACACTTGGGAGAGAGGAACACCATCACCAAGGTGCGAGAGCGGTTCCAGGCCTAATTGCCAAAGTATGAAATTTCTGTCAGCGCTGTCCAGAATGCCTGAAAACTCCACCGCGGAGACCGTCCCCCGTCCCCTTAATTCCTCTCCCTATTATCGGCGTGCAATTCGAATGGATCAGGATGGATCTCATCGGCCCGCTCCTGAAGTCAACGAAGGACCATGAGTATATTCTGGTTTTAGTGGATTACGCCACTTGATACCCCGAGGTAGTTCCGCTCTGCAAAGCTACGTCGAAAAACATAGCCAAGGAATTAGTACTACTATTCAGCCGAGTGGGTCTGCCGAAAGAATTGTTAACCAATCAAGGCACACCGTTCATGTCTCGCCTGATGGCCGATATATCCCGACTGTAGCTGATCAAACAGCTGTGCACATCAGTTTATCGTCCACAAATAGATAGGTTAGTGGAATGATTTAACCAAACCATAAAACGGATGCTACCCTACGTCCTCTTCGCCATAAGAGAAAGACCACAAGCTTCCACCAGGTTCAATTCGTTTGAGCTGCTGTTCGGGAGAAGCCCCTGCGGGCTCTTAGACGTAGCGAAGGAAGTGTGGGAGGAACAACCCCCTTTAGATCGGTAATAGAGTACGTAAAGGATTTACAGGAAAAGATCGCCCGGGTGCTGCCCATCATGCGGGAGCATATGGAAAAAGCACAGGCGGAACAGCGTCGCATATATAATCGACCAACACAGCTGCGTAAATTCTGCCCAGGAGAGTGCGTCCTTCTTCTTCTACCCAACACCAGCTGCAAATTCCTCGCTAAGTGGCAAGGGCTTTACACAATGTCGAACGGGTTGGACCCATGAACTAACGTCTGCAGCAGCCCGGTAAGCAAAAAAACACTGAGCTATATCACATCAATCTGCTTAAACGGTGGATAGAGTCGCTGCCGCTACGCTATCTCACATTACGGTGGTCAAGATCAGGTGCAGCTTGGAGAGGATTTAACAGCAGCGCAACGTCAGGAGCTGTGGGAACTAATAGAGGTTTACACTCACCTATACAGCTGGGTTCATGCTGGTTCCAGACAGGGAGAGAGGCATTGAGGCAGGTCAACATCGTTGCACCCTGCAGATGGTAACCCATGTGGCAGGAGAAATGTGCTGTACCTCCTGGGCGCAAATCCAAAACTGATACCTCCCCAAAGTGAGGTCGGCGTGGCAGAGAGCAGCTCAGATGGAACACTACTCAAGAAACATTTTAAAATTCTATGTTTTAGGAAAAGGTATCTAACTTTACAATCTTGTTAAAAAAAAACAGTTGAAACCAGATATGTATATAAAAAAATAGTTTTTTTCTTTACTGTCAAACATTAAATCAGAACAAACTTTTTCTGTTTTAGATCAATAAATATGAACATATTTTTTGCATTTGTTAAATGTCAATCAATCAAGGGAGAATTTTATGGATCTTTTTTATTACTTTCATCAGTTAAAAATTAACATACGCTTCCTTAGTATTTGGTAGAAAACTGTTTCACTTGGGGCAAACATTTCAAGTATCCTTTCACAAGTTTGCTGAAATTTTGGCCCACTCCTCTTGACAGAACTGGTGCAACTGGGTCGGGTTTATAGGACTTCTTGCTCGCACTCGCCTTTTCAGTGCCGTCCAAAAATTTCCTATGGGATAGAGATCAGGGCTTTGTGATGGCCATTTGCGCACAGGCTTTAACTTCTTGGCTGATGTCTTCCGATGTTTCAATATATCCACATAATTTTCTTTTCTCATGATGCCATCTATTTTGTGAAGTGCACCAGTCCCTTTTGTAGCAAAGCAGACCCACATGTACTACCACCCCCATACTTCATAGTTGGGATGATGTTCTGAAGCATCAAAGCTTCGCCCTTTTTCCTCCAAATACAGTATACCGTTTATCTTTATGGCCGAACAGTTACATTTTTTGTTTCATCCCTGGATTTTTTTATGGTGGTTTTGAAGTAATGGCTTTCTCCTCCCAGAGTAACCTTTCAGCTCATGGTGGTACAGGACTCGTTTTACTGTGGATAATGACACTGTCTTACCAGTTTCAGCCAGCATCTTCACAAGGTCTTTTGTTGTTGTCCTGGGTTTGATTTCGCACTGAAAAACGTTCCTCTCTGGGAATACGTCTCCTTCCTGAGCAGTATGATGGTTATGCATTACATTTCCATGTATTTAAAATTTGCTTATTATTGTCTGAACAGATGAACATGGGACATTCAGGCATCTGGAAATTGCACCTAAGGATGAGCCACACCTGTGGAGGTCCACAGTTCTTTTCCTGATGTCTTGGTTGATTTCTCTTGATTTTCCCATGATGTCAAAGAAAGAGGCTCTATGTTTAGGTGTGCCTTTATATGCATCTGCAGGTGTGCCACCAATGAACTCAAATTGAATCAATTAAACTATCAGAAGCTTCTTAAGCTCAGAATGTAATCATCTGGAGTTTTCTTTTTGTTTAAAGACACAATGAACATGTGTATGTATACTTCTCACTTTGATAAAGGTGATCAAAAGAAATACATAAAAATTCTTCCTCACTCGATTCTGACATTTAACAAACACAAAAAATATGTTAACATTTATTGATCTAAAACAGAAAAGTTTACTCTGATTTAATGTTTGGCAGTAAAGAAAAAAAAAGTTTTTGTGTTTTTTTCGAACCGTATGTAAATATCTGGTTTCAACTGTATAAAATAATTATATAGTCAAAAAAAAAATCTAAAGTATTTCATATTGCCAAAAATTTAGTTAAAGATTTGGATATATAGTACTTAATATTTTACTATATCAAAAAACCATGGATCAAAAGTGTCAACAGTGTCAAGAGTGTCAAAAGAACAGAAAAAGGGGGTTTAAAAGGTAATTTATTTACTTTATTTTTTATAAGTGCATCATTGTCCAGTATAATTACAACACATATTAGTTACAACACAAGGTAGTAAAAAATAAATGAAAAAAGTAAAAAAAAAAGATGAAGATTAAAATTCACGCTGAAAAAAAAACCTATTATAAATAATTGGCACACAAGAGAAAATGAATAACAAAAATGAATTGCTTAGGTAATTGTATCATGCACAGAACAGCAAATTAACACTAAATTAAGTAATGCAGTTAAGCAAGGGTAATGGGAGTTGAGAATTCTTACTCACTCTGGTAATGAAGCTGGAATGTCCCTGTGGTGCCCTCAGGTGAAGAGCGATAAAATACCGACATTGAGTTGGTTGGGCTGCGGATCACCTGACCCTCCACAAGCAGTGTCTGATTAGCAAGTACCAGCAAAGTGCCATCCTTATCTACTGCTCTGATCGACAGCTGCTCACCTTCTGAAAGGTTGACACTTTTGACCTGTGATGACAAAAAGGTATTCTGTAGAGTTTTGTACTATGTCCATCGCTCCAATTAATTCTATTAAATTATAATAACTATCTAGTAACTAAAGTTATGAAATACCTGCATATACAGTGAAACAAAAGGTCATTATTAACTTTCAAATAAAATGTTCTACTTTTCTCTCTGGATATGATCTGGTTGCCAGTGTTGTGTTATATTCATTTAGTGTAATGCATGCACGCAACACATTAACTACAATGCTGTTTAAATGTGTGTGTTAGAAGGGTGATCCCTTGCATACAAAACTAAGATTAAAGTATAATTGAAGATTAGGTATTGTGAGAAATTAGTTCAAAGAAAGCATTTGATGACATTAAAATTACAGCAATTTGACAGGTGATATGGCCAGATATCGTTAACATCCGTTTGTGTGGTTCAGTGGCTCCTGAGAACTTTGAGAAGTTAAGTGAAGTCCTGACTGCCAGGATTGGCCACTCAAGGTCACATTCTAACCAGTTTCACTACATCAGTCTTGTATAGGCAAGTAGTGTGCACATTTAAAAAGTTCATTTCACCTATTCTGCAATAGAAAACAATCTTGCTGATTTTTCTAACTGATACTGTAAATTGGTTTATAAGTGTATATCAAATTTGGCTACATTGTATATCTAATAAAATCTATAATGAATTTTTAATAAAACACAAAATAAATGAAACGCAGTAAATGAAACCTGCTGCTGAAAAAAGTAAATCAGGATATTTCTTAAAGCATGCCTGCAGTTCCACCCCATAACCTGTATACACAGTCACTGTGTAAGTGCACTGCAGAAGAGTGCCATCTGGAAGTGGTAGATCCTCTGAAGAATCAATGTAGCCCTCAGGGTCAGAGAAATTGATCACACAGCTTGAGGCAACTGAAAAAGGACAGAGGATGTTTTACATTAACATATAAACAGTAAAAATGAGAAATGTGAAAATCTTAATAATACAGAATTAAAATGAAAATATAAATAGAATCGATTACGATAAAAGAAAAGCATGCAAACAAAAGACCATGGTGAGCCGGGCACTGAACAGGTAACTGTGAAATTCAGTGGACAGAATTGGTTACTTTCATTTCTGTATGACAAGCACTGACCATTTTGATTAGGATAAATCCATTTAAAAATCACTGTATCCCTCATAACTACTCATTTCAAATTTGCTCCATACAAAAATATCCCTATTTACAAAGAGTTTGCAAAATTTCAGGATTGTATCTTTTTTAGTTTCTGAGATATAGTCTTTAATAAAGGGGTGTGGTCCTGTAAAGACTATTGTTAAAAGAATTCCATAAGTCACTACTTTTAAAATAGTCCTGCTAGAAACATGAAATTTTAAGCTAGTGTTGTTTAAGCACTGTTGCATATAATCTGGTGTAGCCCTCTATATCTGTCCACATTACATGTATCACTTATTCATAACTATTACCCGGTTACAATTCACAAGTGAAAATGTGAATATCCTAGAAAACTTTTTTTTGTTATTTCAGATTCATTTAGGAAGACTGCTGACTTGACATTTGTCCAGAACATGATCATTAACATCCTCCACAAGGATGGTATGCTGCAGAAGGAGCCGTATCAAAGCATAAATGGAAAGTTGAATGTAAGGGAAACAGTTGTGTGCTAGGAAAAATGAAAAAAATAAAATAAAATAACAGGAATGCCAACAACCTTAAAAAGTCTGTGAAGCAAAGCAGATTCAAGACCTTGGAAGAGCTTCATAAGAAGTGGAATGAGGTTGGAGTCAGTGCATCGAGTCACCACACAGAGATCTTCAGGAAACGGGCTAAAACTGCTGCATTCCTAGTATCAAGCTACTCCTGAACCAGAGACAACATCAGGAGCATCTTACCTGGGCTAAGCGGAAAGTAAACCATTAGTGAGTGGCCCAAAGTCCTCTTTCCAGATGAAAGTAAATTTGGCACTTTATTTGAAAATCAAGGTCCAGAGGCTAGAGGAACAGTGAATAGACATAGAATTCAACTTGCTTCAAGTTCAGTGTAATGTTGCCACAGTTGGGATGTTGGGATGCTGTGTCTGGTGCGATCTGCGACATCTACTGGTGTTGGTCCACTGTATTTTATCAAACCTGCGTTAAGGCTCTGAGTTACTGATCAGAAAACTGGTGGTTCAAGCCCCTGGTCTGCCAGGTTGCCACAGTTGGGCTCTTGAGCAAGGCCCTTAAGCCATATAATGGCTGACCCTGTGCTCCGACACCAGCCTACCAAAACTGGGATATGTGACAAATAAAGGTTGAACTTAATTATGTCGCTGTACAAAGACAAAAATATGGAACATTATCTAAAAATAAACAGCACCTCTCCAGAAAGGCACAGTCTGGCCTCTGCCAGGGTGCTTTGACTACCCTGCCCTACTGAGGATTCACATCTTCACCATACAGTAGGAATAACTCACTTTGTCTCTTTTTACTACATTACATTTCTAGGTTACAAAGGTCCACTTTAAAGATTGCTAAACTTTTCCTTTTTTGTGGATAATTCTGTCTCCTTGCTCTGCTGCCGCAATCTTTGTTGAAGACGTCACTCCACCTCCCTTTTCCACTGAGGGTATCGCTCTTCTCTAGCCTCATAGTCTTCCTTGTAATTCATGCCTTGCATCAGCTATGCAGAAAAAACTGCTTTGCCTCACCACTGTGAGGGGTACGCCACATCTCCTGCCAGCTACGATGAGGGGGGCACTCCTCCCCCCATCCATGTTGGTCTTGATCAATGAAGTGATCTTTTGTATGCCTGTCCAGAACCCTCTCCTGACAGTAATTTTGCTCGTGGCCAGGATCTGTTAAACTCTACCAATGCTGAAGAAGCACTGAATAATATTCCTCATTAGCCCCAGCACATCACACTGTTCTTTTCCATCACTTATTGTGTAGCAATGGCTTTGTCTGTTGATACCATCTGTTATGCTCTCTAGTCTGTTTATGTATTTTCTATGTGACCCTAGTCCATGCGTTTTGCTTTCATAGGTGTGTTGTTTTGCTTGTATTTTAAAATATTTTTTATATATATTTTTAATATATATTCAATAATATTTAATATGTCTCCCCACTTGCATCCATCTTCACTTCATCTATTTTACACTGATTTTGCCTGCTGATTTAGATTTTATTTCAGATTTAACATGAATTTAAAAAATTAATTCACATTGCAGGGATATTTCTAATCTTTGACCTAAGAGGAAAATAAAATATACTTTACAATATACTTTATGTAAAATGACTGATTCAGTCTTTAAATGAATGTATTTAATTTTGTACATACAGTAAAGTGCCCTCCATAATTATTGGAACCCCTGGTTAAAATGTGTTCTTCAGCTTCTAAAAAATCAGGTGAAGGCAGGTGGCTATTTTCTTGAACCCACTGCCTGATTTGTGAAGGTCGACACACATCTGCCTTACTTGAATGGTGTGTTCCTTTGTCTTTCCCATGTTGAAGAGTGGATAAGAGAAATGGCCTCTGTGTCACGTCTTATTTATACCCCAGGGAAGCAGGAAGTGATACATTACTAATTAAATGTTCCTAGATACTCTGATCAACTTTGTTACTGTAGAAATGACAGAAATACTTCAATTACATTTATTTTCTAGGAATTGTTAGGGGTGCCAATAATTGTGGAACAGGTTATTTTATGAAAAAAAATTATAAAATATTTTTATTATTTCTATTTCCCCTTAAAATTCACTTTACATTCACGTTATATTTTTCTATAATTTTCAGTGTGACAATATGCTTCTGCAATAAAGACTAAATTTATTTTAAGGCTTTTAAGACATCTTAACCAGGGGTGCCAATAATTATGGAGGGCACTGTATTCTTGTATTTTTGAAAGAATGTTTGTTGTAAATTTAAAAAGAAGCACTTAAAATTTTATCTGCCCATGTGCATACAAGTGGTATGTGCATACAGATAAGTGGTACACAGAACATAACAGTTTTTGGACACATGCTGAAATGGATGTTTCAACAACACTTGAACATATTCTCACTATAACGTGCTCTGAAGGATTGCACCTACCAGGAGGGAGTGTATCTGGCTCTGCTTCCATCTTCACTGATGTGATAACTAATGAAGTAAGTGATGGCTTTGTTTTACTGGCATCCTGCATCATTGTAGTAGGATTGTAAGTATTATATGTTATAGAAGCTTGAGGAGCTTCTACTGATGACCAAGTTGGATGCAAAGCTTTGTTGTGACTGAGCAGCATCTTTCTGAGGAGGTACTGCTGCTCAGGATGCAGTGTTTCAGCCTCTTGTCCAGAATCAATGCGCTCAAGAACTGGGAGCAGATCTGTGGGCATTTCCAGCCCTTTCTGAGGAATTATGAGATCTTGATCTTGGCTTTCTCTAGGACTTGCACCCTGGAACACTTCATGAGAGGGAAGTGGTGTAGTCTGGACAGCTTCATCTACACACACACACACACACACACACACACACACACACACACACACACACACACACACACACACACACACACACACACACACACCCTTAGAATCAGAAATCACAATTCCATGCTACCAGTTATACGAATTGGTATCACAAAAAAGTAACTACTGTATAAGGAATCAAAATTTGCGCCTCTTTATACAGTAATAGGCAACAGAGTGGAAAAAAAACATTCACTTATCTTTAGACATCTTCAGAACAAAACATTATGTTTATGAAGATTCATTATAATATTTTAATGTTACAAAACAAAAATGCATTCTAACTAACAGGACACTACTGTAAGGTCAAAAGTTCAATATGTGATGCATTTATTGGCAGAATCAAATCATCTGTGCTGACTTTATGTTTTAACAAAAACTCAGTTTAAGATTTATTTTTCTGCAAATGTTAAATTATAGTATTCACCTATTAAAATCTAAATACAGCACAAACATTTCTTCTGGGTCCTGGGGGTTGCTATGGCTATCCTAGGGTTAGCTACACCACCCCCAAGCACCTCCCTGGCCCATCTCTCTATCCCTCTCTCTCTCTCCACAGTACAATTGATCACATTGGAGAAATGACAGAGTGGGAGAAATGCACAGATATACAGATCATTGATTTCCTGCATATTAATCCAACAAAAGTGTCCCAGGAAAAAAAAATCTCAGTAACTCAGAGGGTATGTTGCCTTTGACATACATTTTTATTACTGTAAAAATTCAAAACAAGTCAAGTCAAGTAGGGTTTTATCTTCATTTCAACCATATACAGGTCAATACACAGCAAAATGAAACAACGTGCCTTCAGGACCAAGGTGCTACATACAACATAAATTAACATTATAAATTAACAAAACTAGCCAAGACACCTAATTAGCTAACTACTTAAGACAACAAATTAACACAAACTAGCCTAAGAAATGTACAAAAAGACAACATAAGACAACAACAAGACTGCATCTGTACAATACGATGGAATGTCAGAGTTAAAATAATAATTTCACTTCACTAATTTATAGCAGTTGTCAAGGAAAACCCCTGAAGGGTGCTCTCCTTATGTTTTGGCTTATTTTGGGTGTTTCTGGTCTCACAGTTTAGTTCCACAGGTGTTTTAGCTGTATGCCACTGTAGAACGAGAAACTAAATTCAACTTAAATCTTATTTGTACATCACTTTAAAAAAATCGGCAAAGTAACAAATCATTCCCTCACTCTCTATTCCACTTATTCTGTACAGGGTCAGGGGTGGTCTGGAGTATATTCCAGGGGACTCTGGGCACAAGGCAGTATACAACCTAGAGAGGGTGCCAGGTCATCACAGGGTAAAAGCACACACACACACACACACACACACACACAGAGATACACACAGATACATACTGTACACACACACACACACACACACACACACACACACACACACACACACACACTAGGACTGTAGTTATCGAATATTTTAGTAAACGAGTATTCTACTAAAAAGTAATCGATTAATCGAGTAATCAGGTTAAATGCACTTTTTAGAAAAATCGACTTTTATTTTTTAAATGCATACAGCATTTTATCAAAAATAAACATTGTTATTATTCACAATACAAGGAATGCCTTATACCCCGATCTCACCTATGCGGTTTGACTCGCAGTGAGAAGCAGTGTTAGGCACCGTGAGCCGCCGCGACTGCCCGCCGACGTTCCGCAAAGTTCTGCAAGGTCCGCCAAATTTATTTTTTACATGTTTAAACGTGTTTTTAAGGCGTCTTAAACATATTTAATTTTTCGCGCAGAAAGATGGAAACGTAATCGCAGCGCCAAAACTTGCGGTGAATCATGAAAAACCGTACTTCTGGCCACCGCGCAATACCGCGTAGGTGAGATGGGAGTATTTAAGTTGCCTGAGATTAATTAAGTGCATTACAGCACCATACATTCTTATTTTAAAGCCTTTTCTCGGACGCAAATGACTTTCAAATGTATTTCAAATGACTTTAAGAAACAAAAAAAAAAAACTAAGGCACACATTAAAATAAATAATTATACAAAAACACTAAGTTGTGCAACTAAACTTTCAGAATTAAAAGTTTCAAAATCTACAGCTCAGGCATAACATAAACCTTTACTGACAATCTGTCGTTTTCTCTTGCTAGTTTCTTTTTCTCTTGGCCTCACTGATAATTTTATTGCTCCCGTCCATTTTGCTGCCCTCAACAAAAACTCCACAGCTAACTGTTTGCGTGTCCTTCCGCTTTGTGGGTGATGTAAGCGCTTCTTCTTCGTTGGTGTTTACTGGCGGCTCGCACCCGGAAGCGCGCTGTGTCAAAAGCGTGCTGTCAACAAACAATTGCACAAAAACATAATGCAAGCTTTTAAAATTAATTAAACAAAGCTTCGAGGCAGAAGATTTTGCCTCAATCATTTTTTAAAATCGAATTACTCGATTTATTCGAGGAATCGTTCCAGCCCTAACACACATACACACACACACATACCTAATCTGCATGTCTTTAAACTGTGGGAGGAAATCAGAGAACCAGGAGGAAAGCCACCAAGCACAGATAGAACAGGCAAACTCTATGCACACATACCTGAGGCAGGAATCAAACCCTTGACCATGGGAGGTCCGTGGTCACATTGCTAAATACTACTTTATTAACTGGAAAAATATCTTAGAATTTATGGATACATCTGATAAACAGTCAGGGATGTACACATTCACCAACAATACTCAAATAAGCTGTAGTATTCAAGCAATGATTGTAATTACCGGACCCAAATATGCCAAGAAAACATTGCACACACCATTACAACACTTCCGCACCCTGGACTGTTGTGACAAGGCAGGTTGGGTCTATGAATTCTTACTGTTAGTGCCAAATACTAACATTACCATCTGTGTGCCTCAGCGGCAATCAATATTTGAGATGTTTCCCACCTGCAGATGTACAGATCTGACATCCAGTGGGAAGGTAAAGGCATTTTTGATATGTACTGTAAGTAGGTTGTTATTTTAACCTAAAGAGAAAACCTAACCAGGAAATTTCCTTTAAAATTCCTTAATGGGCTCTAGCAGATTTTGGTAGTGGGACAACAAGGTCCATTTAGATTGTCTTAAACGGGACACCAACAAACGCTAGTAAATGAAGTGGATGTGGATTTTTTTTAATGGGTTGTTTGGGAATGAGGGCATCACTGACAAAATTTTTCCACCTCATCATCCAGGCCTGGCCAAAGGAACTGATCGTAGATTGTGAGAACTGCAATTCTTGGCTGCGAGGCCTTAGACCAGTTGGAATGGCCACTTGGCCTCATCTGTTCTTGTGGCCTATTGGAACAGCAGAGAGAGATTACATTCTGCTTCTCTGTCTGCTTCGGTCTTCCCTTTCATTGGACATGCAGATGTACCATGGCTCAAGTGGCCTTGAGAAAGGATGCTTTAGTTACCAGTGGCAGGTCTCGGCAGATACAATTCTGGGATACCCTGATAGTAGAGCAATAATTAGTCCAATCACCACGGGCCATTCCCGATCCCGATGTGTCACTATGTACACAGGAGTCCAGGAGGCTCCTTTGTGCTTTGATGCCCTAGGGGAGGGCTGGGCCATAGTTATCATGCTGTCCACAAGAGCAAATACAGCAGGACCAATCAGGGAGAGCCAGATTGTGGAAAAGAGAGGCTCTAAAGTGAATCCCTCCCCATTCCTCCTGGCAAGTTGCCCTTTTTGAAGGTCACAAGCTATGCCTTGATCTTATTAGGTGGAGTGAGCTTTTGGAGGACATTTTAAGCTTTACATACAGTGGGTAGAGAAAAGAACCACTGCAGTCAACAAACGATCACCATCAAATTTAACTCATCTCGAGCTCTAGATGTGCAAATGGTGGCTTAGTGGTAGCACTGTTGCCTTGGACCTCCAGAGTCCAGGTTCGATTACTGGCCATGTTCGATTCCTGCCTCTGTGTTTGCAGGATCTCCCCTAATTGCCATTCCCAGATTGCCTGTAGTGTGTAAATGAGTGTGTAAATGTGTGTGCCCTGCAATAAATTGGCACCCTGTCCATGGTGTACCCCGCCTCGTGCCACAAGTCTCCTGGGATAGGCTTCAAGCCCCCGCAACCCTGTATACAGGATTAAGTCGTATAGACGATGAGTGAGTGAGAGTGAGGAGATGTGCAAATCTTTGTGCAAAAGGGGTGATTCGTTTCTATACCCTCTGTAACATTGGTATCTGTACTTTTCAGCACCATGCTGGCTGTAAGGCAAGGCGAACATTGCTTCCCCCATGCAAGGAGCAGAGATAAATCCACTTGAATTCTACAACCATTAAAGCACTTACTCTTGTGATAACATGCTAACAAGAATATTGTATGGATACACCAATAGACAAAATTATGGATGGGCCAATGGCAAAACTCCTAGACAGACATGAAATGAATGTGTGAGACCTGAAAATTAATGTGTAATTAACATGATGTAGTTATTGAAAAAAACTGTCAGACATTTGAAAAACAGACAGATGGGCAACCAAAAAACACCACCATGTGGTGGTTGAAGAAAATGGGTAAAATAACATTTTAGACTTTGAATGTCTTTCATTTTTAAATGTTTTATTTATACCGTTTATTAATCAAATTATTTATAACGTTTCTTAATTATTTATTGAGATTGACTGACTGCTTAATAAAAAAAAAAAAGAAGTTTCTTAGCATTTTAATACTTTTAGTTTCAGGTGATATAAAAGTTAGCACTTTTTAGCTGTAAATGTAGACTACAGGACCTTTTGATTTTAGTTCTGCTAGCTGGCAAACACTAGATAATGCAGCCATTCAATTCAATGCAGCCATCTTTTTTCTACAAACTTACTTCAGTATTCCATATTAATTGTGGACTATGGATTTAGCTCGGGAAGACTCGTATATTAATTTGTATATCCAATGTTCTGTTTTACATTGCGGCTTATTTTTGGCAAGTCGGTGGGACAAGGTCAGTATCTTTTTATTTGAAACTCCTGTGCCTTCAGAGAGGTTGCAGTTACTTAGGGTTGAGTCATTATTCACAGTTTGTATCATCCCACAAGAGAACACTGTAAAAGACATGACCCTATATAATTTGAAGCCTATTTACAGTGTCTCTTGACTCTCCTGATAATATCTCAATCACAGTCTGGAAAATTACTATTAAATCTAATATACTATGAATTAATAATGAACTAATCTGTGTGTTTGAAATGACTTCCATCAAAAGACATATTCCACTGCAGTGACAATGCACATCAACCGCACAGAAACCCAGCATCCATCCGACAGCAGCATATAATGAAATCCTCCAGCGTTCAACAACAAAGCTTTAGAACGCAGAGCAATCATCAAGGACAGAGATTTAGAGAATCCAGCAGGCAATATGGTATAAGGCAAGTACTAATTGAAGGATTAATTTTTTTTCTGCTATGAACTTAAACTCACATTTCTTTCTAAGCCTCTGTAATTTCCTTACCTTACTTCCACTTTTACTTGCTTACTGTCAGATTATGACTCAGACTTTTTTCCTTCTAAAAGTCAACTCAGTAAACTGGAAAATTGTTACAATAACAGCCATAAATGTGAGAGAGAGCATAATAATTAAGCTGGAGTAATACTATAAACATGATTAATATGTTAAGGTTCTACTTCATGAAAACACTGACTTATGGGGAATAATGGCATGGGGGTGTGTAAACAAGATATTTTAACCATTTGCTTCTTCGCTCCTTAGTGATATTGTAGGACCAAAATACATTAGGCTTGCATACATACATTTATACAGTACATCATTTAAACAAACTTATTTTTATATGTTATTTTTTTGGCTCTTGAACAAACAGCTTATTTATCGCAAATAAAAATATAGGAGCACGTTTAACAATTATAAGACAGCAGGGCTACAAAGAAAAGAAATTACTTAACCAGCATGGAAAACAATTTTTCTTTTACATGCAGCTTTGGTGCTAATTCATTTCCTTTTCTTCTTTTCTCAGAGCATGCCATTATCACAGTTTAGCACTTTGACGATTAGCTGACTCATTAAATGTGTCAGTAATTCCACCACTGTTTAGGGTGTGTGTGACAGGAGGGGGAATAATGTGGGATGCTATGTGAAGATGGCACAAACATGAAACAGGTGCTGAACTCATTAACTGGAAAAGTGAATTCTTGAAATTATTACTTGCTTAAATTTTCTTAATGCAAAAATATAAGAGCTAACAACTACAAATGTATTTTTAAAAAAATGCATTTTTAAAAACTAAGCAGAGAAGTACGCTCCACACATACCTATACTATAATAAGGCGCTGTTATAAACTACCATAGTGAAACTGAAGTTTGTAAAAAAGGAGGCTGACGATCCTTTGAAAAAAGATTTTGTATTGATTTTTATTAATATGTTTGTATTAATGTTTTTCAAATACTTTTAATTGAACTTCTCATGAACTTTATTGTAAAAGCTCACATCCCCCATTTTAGTGTTAAAGAATTTGTGTTGAATCTTCTATGCCGTGTACAGTATCTAAACATCAAAAAATATATTTTACTGTGACATCTTAATCATATGACCCTTTTATAAACACATTGATGTACAACAGAAAAAAAATCCTTCCCCTTTATCTTCTTTTTTCATGCTCAACCCCTTGTGCGAACTTGAAGTAGGGAGACGCGTGAGAGGTATTTCAATGACTGCTGCCCACAGTGCAACACAGTCTGGCCTAGGCAACCGTGCCAAGAATCTTTCACACTCTTCCTATCATTCATTTAAATGCACAGTAGCGTCTGGGGGTAAGACTGGACAAAAATAAAAGAGAGACACAATACTCGGTAATTAGATTCATTAAAGGTTTCTTACCATGACCTCACACCCAATACAATCGTCTGACATTTAAAAAAGAAAATTTAGGCAAATCTTAAAATAAAAGAAAAAGAAAAGAAAGAAAAAAAATAAATAAACTAAAACAAATCATGACAGATGCTTTTCTTCCTTTAATGTGATGCAGCAACTTAGGAAAAAACATACGATAAAAATAACAAAGCCCTAAGGAGAAAAAAAGTTTTTTCTCTCTACTTTCCTAATCTTATTTAACAGTTTTACTTACCAAAATAAATATATTCAAGTGTACTAATAGCAAAATTCTTTTAGACTAGTTTCCTTTCAGTTTCCTTACTATCTACTTAGAAATATACTTGCACAAAACATAATTATATATGTACAGAAAAGTCTAAATATACTTTGCCATATAATTAGGTATACTTTGGCCTATACTCAAGTATACTTTGGCATATTTTCTAAAAAATACCTGCTGATATTATAAGCCATTACCACATATATTACCTACCATACTGTATACATGTTACCATAACGTAATGTAAAAAATGAATCCCAAATATTCTATATTTATTTCTAGATTCATTACAATTCATTGTACAAGGGAATATTTTAAAACTTTTTTTTATTTCCATTTGAGATTACAGCTCATGAGTTTGAGTAAATTACTATTGATACAGTACAGTTAGCACAGAAGCACGTTTGTAAGTCCGAGTTGTTCTTAAGTCTGACACGGAAAGACTTATACGCCTTTGACACAAAATATACAAAGTTAGTCCTACCAATACTAAATGTGTTCGTTTTCCTCACACTTCCACCATGTGGCCAAAAACTGTGATGTGCGAGATTCATTTCCTTCACAGAAGTGTTCGACTTTAAATCACGAGGGAAATCCCGGGCACCATTTTGTCTCAGAGCTGTTTTCCACTGTATTGGACTGTGAACTCTGTTTTGTTGAAGATTTTCCGAAATTAGGATTATTCATCATCAGGACAGCTTTACAGGGCAGCCATTTTCTATCATCGTGCTGGCGGATTTATTCATTGAAATGAGTGAGGCTCATTTCTTCCACACCCCCTCATGTACACATACTGTATATACAATATACTGGACTTTTATACATAGAAAATATTTTATATAATTGTAAATATTGGTATCTGGTGGACTGCAGTTGTTATTTTTTGTACAATATATGTGAGCTACTTCCGTGATTGAACCGGAAATAGAACCGCGGTCCGTTTGAACCTGAGGAAATTCATAACTCGAATGTTCATATGTTGGGGACTACCTGTATAAATACCATGCATCTCTGTCTAGTTCAGACCTTCTTGGTGTGAGTTGACAGTTTTCCAGAACATGACATTGACACAAAAGGAGGGTAAATCACAGAAGGACACTGACAAAAGGGCAAAGTGCTGTATCGAAGCATATTCATAGAAAGGTGAACATGAACAGGGATGACCACAGCCTTAAGAACAATGTCAAGCAAAGCTGATTCAAAAACTTGGAAGCGCTTCACAAGGAGTGGAGTCAGGCTGGTGTCAGTGCAACAGTCATCACACACAGATGACTTCAGGAAATGCACTGTTGCATTCCTAGTATCAAGCCACTCCTGAACCAGAGAGAAATCATAATTGTCTTACATGGGCTAAGAAGAAAAAGAACTGGACTGCTGTTCAGAGTCCTCTTTTCAGTTGAAACAAAATGCATTTTATTTGGAAATCAAGTTCTCAGAGTGTGGAAAAAGAGTGCAGGGACATGGACTCCAAATTGCTTCAAGTGAAGTTTTCACAGTTGATGATGATCTGCGGTGCCATTTCATCTGCTGGTGTTGGTCTACTGTGTTTTATCCAGTCCAAAGTCAATGCAGTTACTTTATCTACCAGGAGATTTTAAAACACGTCATCCTTACATCTGCTGACAAATTTTGTGGAGATGCTAATTTCCTTTACCAGCAGGGCCTAACCTTGTCTATATACAGTACTTTATACGGGATATTATCATTAGAAAGATGAGAAAGAGCCAACAATAAAGATGAGCTGCTATCAAAGCAACCTGGTCTTCCCGAACACCTCAGCAGTGCCACAGGCTCATTGCCTCCATGCCATGGTGCATTGATGCAGTAATTCATGCTAAAGGAGCCTCAGCCAAGAATTGAGTGCATAAATGAACATACTTTTCAGAAGTTTGTTTACTAATAATAAAATAATATTTTGATATACTGTAGGTATAGAAAAGAATCACTCCCCTTTAAGATAATCACATTTTGTTGCTTTCCAGCCTGAAGGAAGGACAGACACAGTTTTTGTTTTATCGAGCAGCATTTCCTCAGTGCAATATCGATATGGAAGATTTAACATCAATATGTCAGAAAAAAAATAAAACAAACACTGAATCACAGATATGGAAAGGGATCACCCCTCCTAAAAATGACTGAATCAGCTGTGGTCATTTCGATTAGCTCAGCATTATTTCAGTCCCTGGTAGTGCAGCTAAAGCAAACACTAAACTCTGGGTGGTATAATAAAGAAGGTGATCAGCTTCATCTGATTGAGTTTACAATTCATTTTTAAGAGGGGGTGATCCTTTTCTAAATCAGTGATTATGTTGTGTATTTTGTTTCTGGCATGTTGGTGTTGTATTTTTTACTTCTGCACAGTAAACGCAGCCGGATAAAACAAAAACTGTGTCTTTCTTTAATTTAGGTTGCAAAGCAACAAAATGTCATGTGTTTAAACGGTTTGATGGTGGCTTATTGAAGTGTAATAAGTAAGAAGAAGAAGAAGAAGAAGAAGAAGAAGAAATCCATCAGTGAAGGAATTCAAATGGAAAAGATTTTGTGGTTCTGCAAAAAAGACCACATGACAAGATCACTTTTGTTTCAATTGAGTTAAACAGTTGGTTGGATTTAAGGTCTATTTGGCTCAGTCATTTAACAGAGCAGCAATTGTTGATAACCTGTTTGTGGGCCACCAGGGACGGATTTTGGAGAGGCGTCAAGATACAAATTTTAATCTCAAACTTTCCAAACTCATGTGTAATATTGTGTTTTCTTTAGACTGCACTGTTGACCAAATTGTTGTGTTTCAGTCAGTATCAGTATATAATTATACAATTGTGTCGTCATGTATACATTGGTTAAATTCAATGAAAAGCAGAAAAGCAGCGATACTGGATGAGAAGAAAACATATCCTGGTCATTAGTAATACTCATGCCACCTCTAACTACAATACTAGCAGGTATAGTGATGGGGTGTGGAGGTCTTCGTGTCCCTGCCGTGCGAATCGTGTCACCAAGAGCCTATAAAAAAATCTTGTAATAATCATGTTTCTGACATTGTTGCAGATCAGTGCAGCTGGATGTGTGGCCCAGGTGCAGTTCTGTGTGTACATCATCTGACTATAGTCGGGTGTATTGTGTGAAATGTATGTTTGTACGATCATCATTTAAACTCTAAAAAGATATTTTATTTTTTATTTTAAAATTGTAAACGGTTTAATAGACAGATAGAGCCTAACTTAAACTTATTTAAAAAAAAAATAAATAAAAAGAGTTACTAATTTCCGCAAATAAGAACGGACCGCAGTTCTACGAACATTTGTAGATGCAAACAAATCACGAAAGTAGCTCACATGTATTGTACAAACAATAGAAGCTGCAGTGAAAAGCACCAATATTTACATTTATATACGATATTTTCAGTGTGTAAGGGAATGTGTGTGAATGTATAAAAGGTTGGTATATTGTACGTGTGTGTGGGGGTGTGAGAGAAGTCGGTCTCACTGGTTTCAATAAATCAGTCCAGAAGCACATTGTAACGCCATTACTGTCTGGTTGTTGAACTAGGTGTATAAACAAGCTTCAGTTAGTTCAGAATGCAGCAGCGAGAGTCCTCACTAGAACTTGAAGATACGAGCATGTCACGTCATTGGCTCCCTGTGAAATTCCGCATTGATTTTAAAATACTACTTTTGACATATAAAGAATTAAAGGGTCTCGCACCACAGTATCTGAGTGAACTGTTCGTGTCTTATGATCGATCCGCCACGCCTACTTCAATCTAATGATGTAGGCTGCTTGTCAGTAACACATAGTACGAAAACTACAGCAGGAGGCAGAACTTTTTCTTACAAAGCCCCAAAGTTATGGAATAGTCTTCCAATTAATTTTCGGGACTCCGACACAGTCTCAGTGTTTAAGTTTAAGCTAAAAACCTATTTATTTAGCCAAGCTTTTTTGTAAATAGATTAGCCTTAGGTAAAGGAGCAGATCTGAGGGACTCATGGACGTAGAGTATTCTGGTGAACTGGTATGTTTAGATGCTGTCTTCCCCACTTTCATTGATCACTCAAGTTTGTTGATGGTGAGGTGATTGGTTGCTTTTTCATCTCGGGGAGCCCTCATGTCTGTGTTTCCTTCTGGCTCTCCCTGTTATAGTTAGTCCTGCCGGAGTCCCTGCTTGCACTCTACACTAAATATACATTAACCTTATACATTATGTGACTATGACCATACCTAACTGTTATCTCTCCCTCTCTCTTTCCCTCTCCCTGTATCTCTGGTGAGCTACACATATTGTTCCTGAGCTGCCAGTGATCCAGAATCCCTCTGCCCTCTGGACCTGCCTGACTCATTCTGGTGCTCCGCTTCTAGTTGGAGCTCGTCACATGGATTCCCATGTGGTCTCTTTGGGATGCCTCTGGTGTCTGGGGACGGTTTCACTCTACCATGAAGACGGTTCTAGCCTAGGCTGATGTTGACAGCTGTTTCTCTGAGGACTTGACTTGGCTGCAGTGATGGTTCAGGACTGGAATTTCCAAGTCTACCCGAGCCTTCAATAACTAAATGGACACCATATTAACATCAAGTAACATCAACTATTATACTGAACTGCCTGCCACTTAACACACAGTATGAATGCAGATCAAATCCTGCTTTCTGTTTCACCCAAATGATGATGTGTTCCCTGCTGATTTCGGGTCCTCTCAAGGTTTCTTCCTATTGCCATCTCAGGGAGTTTTTCATGCCACTGTTGCCCCCGGCTTGTTCATCAGGGACAATCTGATCATTTTGAATTATGCACAATCACATACACATTCATACAGACTTATATCATTCTTTTGATTGTGTAAAGCCGATTTGAGACAATGACAGTTGTTAGAATCTAAACAAATAAAATTTAATTTAATTTAATTGAATAGGGCGAGGCAGCACAGTGGTGTAGTGGTTAGCACTGTCGCCTTGCACCGCCAGGGTCCGGGTTCGATCCCTGGCCAGGCTAAATTCCCGTCTCTGTGTGCATGGAGTTTGCATGTTCTCCAGGTGGGTTTCCTCTGGGTACTCCGGTTTCCTCCCACAGTCCAAAGACATGTAGGTTAGTCTAATTGGTGTTCCCAAATTGCCCGTAGTGTGTGAATGAGTGAGTGCATGTGTGTGTCTGTGCTCTGCGATGGATTGGCACCCTGTCCAGGGTGTACCCCGCCATGTGCCCCAAGTCTCCTGGCATAGGCTCCAGGCCCCCGTGACCCTGAATACAGGATTAAGCGGTACAGATGATGAGTGAGAGTAAGTGAGTGAGAATGAATACGGCGGCACAGTTGTGTACTGGTTAGCACTGTCGCCTTGCACTGCCGGAGTCCGGGTTCGATTCCTGGCCAGGTTCAATTCCCGTGTCTGTGTGCATGGAGTTTGCATGTTCTCCCCGTGCTTTCGATGGATTGGCACCCGGTCCAGGATGTACCCGTCCTCATGCCCCAAGTCTCCTGGGATAGGTTCCAGGCCCCCCGTGACCCTGAATACAGGATTAAGTGGGATAGATGATGAGTGAGTGAATTTAATAGTGTGTGTGTGTGTGTGTGTGTGTGTGTGTGTGTGTATTTAGTAGTGCTGATGTCATAAATATGCGTTTTGCAAATGACCCAAAATATCTGACCTTCTGTTGAGTTGAGCCCATGACATGCATAGTGAAAATTGTTCAGCTCAATGAAATCTAGAGGTGTACAGAGTTTGTATGCATGCAAGTGTGTATGAGCTATGCAGCAAAACCTGGGACATCGTAATGGCAGTAGATTCCAACATGTGTGCCGATTTTCATGTGTTTTTGAGCATGTTAAGACCCCCAGAACGGCCCGGATGTTTGACAAAAATAATCCAAGAGGTCCCTCGCACATTCATGACGTCAGCACTACAGTATTATAAAACTACAATATCAGAGCGATGGCAATCTGCTGATGTCATAGTGATTGGGCCCTAATAAAAAGAAACAAGCACTAAATAGCATAATGTAGTCCAACAAAGAAGGAGATCCATTATGTCTTTTTACACAATTTTTGCTAAAAGGAACTTTAAGTTCAACCACTTTAATTAAATCTGAATATAATTTTGACATTTTTGTCAAGGGAGGAAGAACAGACAAATAAATATATTTCTTCAAACCATCTTACATAATACAGTACAGAAGAGGATGGCCCTGTGTCTACTGTGTGTCCTATGAAGTGAAAATTATTGTATTATATTATATTGTCTGACTGTAAAAAGCCAGACACATCAATCTTTTTGTGATTTTTGAAAATGTCAAAAATCTTTTATACAAGCACCTTTTTAACTCATCTTGGTCATCATTTAAAAATGTAAGAGACTGTGTATTGCCACTTCCTGTGGTGTGAGTTAAACAACAAATCTTTCTGTGCAGACAGAAGTAGAAAGCATAAGAATACAAAGTAGATTAGAACTTGTTTACAAATGCATTCTAAAAATAAAGTGTGCAATTGCATTCATGCCGTTGGCAAGCCATTAGATGAATGTGTTACAGTACAGACATTACAAGTGGCTCAAACTAAGATTCGAGTGATGAATGGAAGGGGGTGGAAGAGTCTTGAACATAAAATTGCATTTCACTTTTTGTGCTTGCAAACATTATTTTATGTCTTTAAAAGTTATCTAAAACTGTAATGATATTCTGCAGGCTGCGTGGCGGCATAATGTTTACCACTTCGGCTTTAAATAATGGTCTTTATTTAATTTTCATAGCAAAATCTTTAACTGGTAGTGTACAGTATATAATCTATGTGTATTACAACACAGTTTTGTAAGCAATTACTTATAATCTTGCTAAGCTAAACATCAAAAGAAAAAGTGCATGTTAGGTTTAAATACAGTGGAACCTTGGATTGCAAGTAACTATTAAATAAATTTAAACTTAAAGTAAATTTTAAAATAAATTTTAACTCATTAAACGAGCGAGGTCTTTATATACAAGTACTGTAGTGCTTATACGCTCTATCTACCGAGCATTATGTGATCACAACTGAACCAATGGTTCTTTTCTCTCTCTCCCTCACGCTGTGGGATTATGGGTAATTGTCTCCCATGCTCAGTCCGCGTGCGTGTGTCACCCGTATAGTCAACATTCACTACTGTCCACTACCACTACTGTTTGTTATAACATTGTGGCGACGTGTGTGTGCGTGCGCGTAAAGCATCTTTTTTTAATTTGTTTCCATGTGTAGTGACTGTTATTTAGTAAATGTACTGCAGCAACGGCCCTCGTTAAGAAAAAAAAATTAAAGGCTGTAGCAGCGTGGTTAACCACTAGTAACCAGAGACTCTGTCAGAGAGGAGTGTTTCCGTTTGGGTTTGGTTTGGGTGCATGTGTTTGTGTCTGTGAAAGTCGTTCTACATAGCAGCCCCCCTGCTTCTGCTTCTTCTATCGTCTAACACTAGTCATGATTCTTTTCAAAAGGTAAAGCACAGGCTAATTTGTTTGATTTTTACTTTATATTTTGTGTTAATTTTTTTTTATGAATATTTTGAACTGTGGAACAAATCAAAGTTTCCATTCTTTTGCAGGGGAGAATTATTAATTAATTATAATTAAGGGTGTAAAAAAAATTATAATACTAAGTAAATGTAAAATGTCACTTTCACTGATCCTCTATACCACCTTTCTGCTACAGAGTTGCTGATGACCTAGAACCTATCCCAGGGTTTTGGGGTACTAGGTGGGGCAACCCAGGCCAGGCTGCTGGGACATCACAGGCATGTCTTTGGACTGTGGAAGGAAACCAGAGTACCCAGAGGAAATCAACTAAGCACAAGGAGAGCGTGCAAACTGGATGCACAAAGACCCGAGGCAGGAATCAAACCCTCAACTGGAGCTGCGAGGCCACTGTGCTAACCACTATGCCACCACATCATGAAATACGCAGAAAGCCTTTTTGACAGCTATTCAAGTACATTTGCCAACCCTTTTTAAAAATCTGTCCAGGAGAACGATGCCACCCGCGATTAATTAATTAGTAGCGGTCAGTTCCCACTCACAATAGCACAATAAACAGGTACAAGAGCGGTGTGCAGTAAAGAGAACAAGAAGGTCGTAATGATGATGCAACTAATCCGCAGAGGAACACAGTTTCGCACGATAAACGGCTCTTCTTTAAAAGACAAGGAAGATTGAACCCTTAAAACTCAAGCAGCACAGATCAGTGATGGCAACAGCATTGAAGAATGACTGACATACATTTTTTTTTTTTTTAATGTTTGTATGGTGTGTGTTAACGAGGAGGCTTCTCAAACTGTGCATTTGGGTTTTCTGATATGTCATGTATTACCAACGTTATCATTATTTTTAAAACATGTCAATTTTACCACAAATTCTACTGGAATATGGGAAAGATGTCACAAAAATTTAGAACTAAACAAAATTCGCATATTATTATTATTATTATTATTATTATTATTATTATAGGACTAAAAACCTATTGTTAGGTTAGGTTAGGAAACCTAACCTGTTTCCTGAAAAATTTGGGTTAATAAATAAGTAACTCAGTGTAAGTATCTATCCAATGACGGAAACTTCAAAACACTTTTGTAAGTCACTCGGGATAAAAGCCTGTAAATGTAAATTTTATTTTTAGGCACAGTCAAGACTATTTTTTAAGTCAAGTCATTAAGTCATGCCTGTATGGTTAAAATGAAATAAAATTCAGTTCATCATATTGCCTAGGTATATTTCAGTCCTGGGGGTAACACTGAGGTAGCATGTAATACTTTGCACCTTTAGCCCCATATCAAGTTTGTTGCACTGGCAGAAAGAGAAGCCCAGAGAGAGAAACTTGTGGCAGGGTGTAGCAGTGCACCAAGCAGAGTGCTAAAAAACTAAGAAAATAAAAAATGTCACAAGACTTACCATGCTTATTTCCATCCCTTCATTCAATGTATAGAGCCATCTGTTGAATTTAGAGGTCAAATAATGATTTTTTTTTTTCAAGGTCGATTTTTTTAAATGATAAAACCAGGTTTTTCCATTAAATTTTTTAATTAGCATATCTTCTCCTTCCCATGGGTCAATTGCAAAGCCTATACTGTAAAACAAAGCCTATACTGAATGTTACCTCAAATTCGACCAAATACACCTGGTAATACCCCTTTAAAATGTGTTCAGTAGTTTGTACGTGACGCTTGCAGGAGCAAAGAGACAAAAATTCCAAAAAACATATCGACGTGTCCTAGTCCACGTATTAATTACCAAGGACTAAACAAATTCCCAATAAAATACTGATACATATAGCCACTAGTAACAACCACCTTGGAAGACTCAAACTAGAGTGTTCATAAAATTTGACCTACAAAGTGCATATAAATATAAGCTGGTGCACATGAGGGAAGGTGATGAGTGAAAAACTGTGTTTAGTACCACACCTGGCCACTAAGAGTACTATGTAATGCTGTATGGGCTTTCTTTAGCTCCTGCTGTTCTTCAGGGCTCAATAAATGACGCATTGCCAGACGTTTGCCATAACATAAACAGATGACATTTTGAGACTGTCTAAAAAGGAGCCTAATTCCTAATACGGGAAAGAGAGGCCAAACATGCACTTTGAGGATGAAATGAGGCCTTCAACCTTAGCCCACATCCTTAAAACACCAAGATCCATCTAGACCACTTATAGTCAAAGTCAAATGTTAGTGAAGATAGTACTGTCAAAAGGATTTGGATGAAAGCCTGAAACATTGAGTTGCATACTTATCTAAGAAACTGACCAGCTGTGTGAAATTATGATGTTGGCAATAGAGTTATATTAGCACTTAATTTAGCACTAGAACAGATCCTCATGGATACTCTTGCACCTCTAAAAACACAAACTAGTTTTACTCCTGAGCTACATCAGCTCAAATCCACAGGCCAACACCTGGAACACCTGTACAGAAGAACTGGACATACTGTACACAGAGAAATGTATAGTGAGCATGTTCTTCTCTATAAAAACGCTTTGACTCCAGATAAATCTGCTCATTACAATAAGCTGCTGAAACACAAAAGTATTGTTTTTCACTTTAAACAGTTTTCTGAAACCATCTGACACACTTCCACCTAACCTGTATTGCCCTGCTCAGTGGGATGCTTTTATTACCGTCTTTAATGCAAAAAATCATTTATAGTCATCAAAAGCTAGCCTATTCATCAAATACTCCACGTAACTCGCCACACAGAGTATGTGCTGACCATCCGCTCACTCTCTTCTCCTCTTTTAAACTCACCACTGAATCTGAAATTTCAAAATTCATTACCAAGTCTAAATCTTTCACATGTCAGCTCAATTCACTGCCAACCCAGCTGGTTAAATAAAGCCTTTACACCCTCACTCTGCTCTCTCATACCTCATATTATTCACTACTCTCTCACTCTCTCTTTAGCTACTATTGGCATTATTGACAATCGTCTTGCTTGGTTCACCTCATACCTTTCTAACAGTTCCCAGTTTGTACAACTAAAAAAAAAAAAAAAAGTTCTTAGCCTCTCCCAATCAGCTGTGGTGTTCCTCAAGGCTCTGATCTTTTCTCTTTTTCTTTTGTTTCTCTTTTCTACCTCTTGGTAACATCTTTAGGAAATTCAGTGTACTGTACATTTCCATTGTTGTGCAGATGATCCACAACTTTATATTGCCACCTTGCTCTTCCACCCTCCTGCCTCACCAATGGCTTAAATTAAATAAACACTTGGTTTTCCTGCAATTTTCTCAAACTTAACAGCAATAAGACAGAGGTCCTTCTCATAGAGTCAAAACCACTTTATACAAGTTGAACAGTTTCTCAATTTGCATCGAATGTTTCCTCAGTTTCTCCCTCTTCTCAGGTCAAAAACCTGGGGTCATTCTTGTCATCCTTTGTATCCCATATAAACAATATCTGCAGGTCATGTTACCTCCAGCTCCACCCATTCCTCACTACACACACTGATGCCACTCTCATAAATGCACTGGTCACCTTTTGTATAGATTATTGTAATGCACTTCCAACTGGTCTACCTCGAAAACTCCAACTTATTCAGAACTCTGCTGCCCGTATAATATCCCAAATACCTTTAATGCATCACATTACCTCCACCATTCAACAACTCCACTTGCTCCCCATCAAACACTGTATAGAGTTTAAAATTCTTTTCATTATATTTGAAGCACTTCATAATCTCGCTCCCCCATTTTTTATCAGTTCTACACCCCCTCTCGCACTCTTCACTCTTCTTCATCAAGGCTCATTGTTACAACCTATGCCCGCCTAACTACCCTGGACCCTAGAGTCTTTAGTCGTACTGTCCATCTCTGGAATTCTCTCTCCATCTCTATCCATCCATAACAGAGATTCTCCAATCAAATGAAAATCTTAACTTGAGACCCATTTATTCAGAAATGCTTATCCTACATGGTTTATGGCTGCACCCAAATCTGCATTCAAATCACCATTTGTTTTTAAATGTTAAAATAAGAGACTGTCATAATTTAATTTAATATTGTTTTAATATCACTTACTGTTCAATGGTTTCTTTATCATCAATGTTATCTTGTTTTATATTTTATTTTATCCTTGGTTTGAAATTTAAGGTCAACTTAAGTAACCAGAAATTATATTATTATTATTATTATTATTATTATTGGAAGCATGGCAGGGCAGCACTGGTGGGGGGACACCCACCATTTTACAAATAAACTCCATGAACATATTAAGTCTGCCAAACGAATTATCTTTTGCCAAGGCCATGGGCATTCATTTTTACTCGATTTGACAACACCATCTCATACAGACCAGGGTCCAAAACACTAAGTCTCGCTCATCTCAAATGTATCCGACACCTCCACACTCTGACAAAGCAGCAATGACAGCAGCTTAACTGAGACCCTATTTTATGGAGGCCATTAGTCTTGGACATAGACATAAATATTGACAACACACCATTTACACAAATTACCAAACACTGTCCTGAGGGAAAGAAATTGTTTATGGTACAATTCTAAATGTGGGTAATTACCTGGGTCTCATACCTCTCTAGCAACAAGCGACACTGCCACTCATCGTACTGTCTCCTTCCAGGGAGGTACAGTACTGGATGCAAAAAATGCTTACTGAAATTAATCCATTTATTAAAATCTACACTGCATGTTCCCACACTAAAGTACCTTGAGCCCAACCAAATGGAAAACTGGCCTCCACCCACTCCCCAAAGTCCCTGCTCCATTCTATCTTTTAACTTTGTCCTGGATCTTCCCCCTTCACTCAACACTACAGTCATACAGTAGCAACTGTTGACTAGTTCTTGAAGTCCATATACCTCGTTGCCACTGCAGTCGAGATTGCCGAGATAATTTTCCAAACATTTCTCAGATATTTTGCCATCCAACAGGACAGTGTGAGTGAGACTGTGGGGCTTAATTCATATCTAGTCTCTGGATGGGATTTGGGATGGGATTTGGAGGAGAGAGGAGGAGGGGGGTGTTAGGGGTTCAGTTAGCCTAACATCAGGTAATCATGCCCAAATCAGCGGCCAGGCGGTGTGAGCAAATCATAAAAGGGCGGATTTCTAAAATTCAAAATAATTGAGCCCAATTTCTCCCCGGATGAAGTATGCACCGAACTCATGATTCCATGCAGAAATTAAACTAATTCTTTTTTATTGTGTCCTTGAGCTCAGCCAGCTCTACAGTACATTGAAATTAACTACAAGCCAACAAACATGACCATTGAGAATTCCCAGTACACTCAATCAAGCTCATGTGATTACTGATTACACTCATAGCAAAGTAGCAATAAAATTCCAATTCATTGCATATGACCTTGTTTTGCCTGGCGTTTGCAAATCACCCGAAACAGGCCTACTTTATGACTTCAGATTTTTCTCTTCCAGTGCTTTGTTTTATGTGTTTTTGCATTTTATGTGTTTTTGCATATGTAATCGTTACACTGTTATCGAAGACACTCACTTTCTGCTTTTTGCCGCTACCAAAAAAAAAATATTTTTTTAATTAAACCTGTCATTCTAGGAAAACAAATGAAACACAGATTCATAAAAAAAAATACTCACAAAATACTCACATACTCACATACTAACTCAATCACTGTCTCACTCATACACCCATTCTCTATATTGCTTGTCCTGGTCAAGGTCGCAGGAGGAAAGCAGCCTATCCCAGGGGACTCAGGGCGTAAGGTGTGTACAGTGCCAATCCATCACAGGAACCCGACATACAGTTTAATTTGATATGAAGATCAGTACAAAACATCAAACAGTCCATTTAACACTGCATATTAAAGTAGGTTATTCATTAAAATATTACATGAGGTTTTCTTCTACATTTTAAATCAGGTGAGGTTAAAAAAAAAACAAAGAATGAAAGAAAAGCCCACTCCCACAGACACTTTCTGTTCCACAAGGAAATACACATTCATACCATCATGCTAAGATTTTTGCTCCTACTTTTCGCAGGTGAATCGGAGCATTTCACATTCCCGGTATAAGAAAAATGCTAACACAGGGAATGGATAACCAAAACATCATCCACTCACTGTCCACTAACAGGAAATTGTTAATTATTCACCCTTTACATTAATGGGAAAAAGCAAACCATCCTAGCATGATAAACAAAACATTTAACCTTGAGATAGATGGGATAAAACAGCAGAAGACCACAATATGTACTGCTTCTTTTAGCCAAGAACAGGAAAGTGTGGCTATCCTGGATAAAGGCTCAATCAAACTCTAGTCCAGTTTGTGTGAGTCTGTGTCTATAATAGCTTCAGATTCTTTATTTTCATGGTCGAGAGTGGCCGTGATATTGCCTTTTGCTGTTGTACCCCATCCACTTCAAGATTTGTTGTTTTATGGACGGAGGTGATTAAAAAGAATTGTGTTCACATAAAACTAAACTTAGTTCATGCACTGGTCATAAACTATATAGGGTCAAAATCTGCTAAGATGCTGTGACTTGCTTTCCCTGATTCTTATGTAATTATCTAAGCAGATAAGAGACGCCATGTGAACATAACACCAGAGTCACTTTGCTACCAAGAAGTGATGACAATATGATGAACTTTCCACCTTTGAGTATCCACTGTAGTTTTATTACAGATGCTAAACCAAAAAAAAAAAAACTATGATGATAAAGAATAAAAATTAGCTCACAGGAACAAGTATACACATATGGATTTATTTAGTAGGTATTACTCTAAACTATGTAATCTGTAACCAAATTATATTCTGAGTTCATTGTTTCTTATGTCATAAACAATGCTGGAATGTATCCATAAGTAGTTCTCTGAGGTAAGGCATTGTACAATAAAAGGTAAGCGTGACTGCGCGGGCAATGAAATATTACACTGAAGACTTATTTATTAAGCACATCACTATCTGTCAAGGCTTAATTCCTATTAAAGTTGATGGTGAGTGCACTGCTATGCTATACAAGTTTTAAAAACTGGAAATGTATAATGTCTCGATTAGTTGAAAATAGAAGCGTACAGTAAGGCACATTGGGGCAATGTTCATCTTGTCTATTCCGACTGCTTTGATACTATTAGCACCTAGTAAGCAAATTCAAACCTGTGAAATTTATATGAAAAGAAATCATTTCAGACACAATGCCTTCAAATTCATTTGTAATTTTTTTTATATTCTTTATGCAGAATTGATTCTAGTTCAGGTTCTGTTAAATTCAATGAATTAATTACTCTGTATAATAATTAAATGAAAGGTTAGTAAAGAAGTATTTTACCTTTCTGTCTCTTTTTCTTTCATCCCTGTTGCAGCCAAAACGCGAACAACAGGTGATAAAGCCTTACCCATGTACACTAAATATGTACAGAATTCCAGGGAATCAAGATGATGTGACGCATTGATTGAGAATCTGTGTGGGATCTTGGATTGTTCATGCAACAAGATGCTCTGTTATCCAAAAGAAGCTAGGGGCCG
This sequence comes from Clarias magur, assembly GCA_013621035.1. Taxonomy (NCBI): domain Eukaryota; kingdom Metazoa; phylum Chordata; class Actinopteri; order Siluriformes; family Clariidae; genus Clarias; species Clarias magur. Next base: position 79,068 of record QNUK01000027.1, on the reverse strand, counting down.
AGTATCTCTAGGGTTGTTTGAGTTTGGTAAATGTGCTTGCATATTTTAAAATAGAAGACTCTAACTATGCCACCTCATGAAACAAATACATTAAGGGCATGGCACCCTGGTTCTGTCTAAGCTCTTTAATGACCAGCTGCCTTTAGTCCCTCGAAACCAGCAGCTGTTTGTTTTCAACTCGAGTATAAAGTAATGCAATTATTAAATGTTTGGACTATGAAAATATCACAAATCTACATTGGTCACTATTATTCACAAATAAACAGAAAGACCATGATTTACATTTATAGTCTACTGGTGTGATATACGGATATACAGACAGACAGACAGAGAGACAGGGACAGAGTTTTTCTGAGACTGGTTTCAGGTCCTCCAATGTATGAAATATAAATGTATCATTGAAAGAGCGATTTCTGACCAATGTGCAGAAAAAAAAAACTTTTTTTCATTATATACAGTAGATGCCTGAAAAATCCATCATAACACAAATTAAATTCTTTTTTTATTTTATTCCTTATATTTCTTGAAGGTTATTTCCTCTAATGATACTGCACATGTGAATGTGAAACAAGGCTCAGGAAGCTGTAGAGCAATGATGTGATGAGAGGAGAAAGGCAAATTCTAGGCGAGTAAGTTTTGCAGAGTTCAGAACAGACAGGCTGTCACTAGAGCTGTGACCTGCTGATAAAAACACAGTGACAGCTCAGTAGAAATACTCAGTTCAGCATACACTGATGTGCTGATCTTTCCACTCTTAAAATTGTTCCACAAATGAATCAACCACGGTTACATGAATTTCGCTTCATTTCACTGGATTCAATAAAGCAAGTGTGGAAATGCCACCAAACATGGATGAAGTGATGAATCACATTTGTGGGATGGAGCCAATGACTCTGGCCCTTGTGTAATGCAATCTGCAGGTACAGTCAGACCCTGGCTTTAATAGAGCCTGTAGCTTTATTTAATGTACTAGTCTGTCTTCATAGCAGGGATAAGGGTCAAGCAAGTGAGCATAATGCTGTATATACTGTCCCTGATTTTTATGCATTTTGCGCGCGCGCGCACACACACACACAACAATCTATGGCTGTGTAAATCAATCTTTTTCTGATTCTGTTGAAATGTACACTTTAGCTACAGTACATGTGCTACCTTAATTCGGGAAATTTAAGTACTTTTACATAAACCGATGTAAAGGTTCACGTGGAATATTATTTTCTCTACACCAGTGACTGAATGCGCAGTTCATTCAGTTCACTGTGTCTTCAACATTTCCCCCTCCTTCATAATAGAGAAAGATTTATGTTCTGCTCATGTGCCAATTCACGAAAATCCATCGACCGCATCCATAGCGACAATGTTTCGTTCAAGATCAGATAAATACAAACCACCAAAATCAGCGCAATAACAAACAAACAAACAAACAAAAGCCCTATAGCATTGCCCACAGAAGCAGGGGACAGACATCCATAGCGCTGGTGCTTTCCTTTTGTTGATGCGAATTATTAATACACAGCGAACCAAAACACCGCATTTGATTGCAATGACCTCGTGTTGTCCCTGAAACTACAGAAGATGGACCCAGTTGGTGACTCCGACAGCAGACCCGCACTCGGATCTTTCTGCAGAGCCCCGCGCCGCGTGCGACGTCTATGTCATTCCCACGCTCTCGCTACAGCGTCGTGTCGCAGAATAATTCGACACGGAATAATCATCCAAGCGAAAGTTTCAGAAGTGACTGCGGCAATATCGTGTAGGTGCACCTGCAGAAAGAACTCGAGCACAGCAACTGGCGGTAGAAGCGTATATTAAATCCCTACCTTGAGTCCGGATGATTCCGCACAGGAAGCCCACCCAGACCGCGGCTCGTAGCGCACGACTTTCGCCAGAGCGTGTGTTCGACATGACGAGACGCGTGCACGCACGAGCCAACGCAGAAGAACAGTATCACACACAGCTGCGTAGTGAAAATGCGGGGATTAATCGAGGAGGGTAGCCGTGTTTCGGAATGATCGTTATATTAGGGATCCGCTCCGCCTCTAGTGTCTCTCTCTCTCTCTCTCTCTGACTCTCTCTCTCCCAGTGTCTCGTCTTTTTTTTCCCTCCGTGCGTCAATAAAAGTTACCCTTTATTGTTTTGCCAATGTTAGGTCCAAAAACAACTTTTCACAATATCTTATTGATATTACTGCGGAGCCCTTCTGGTGGCATTCATGGAAAAAAATTATAATTAAAAATAATAATAAAATCCGTGGCCACAAGATACTATGTTAGGGCCACAACTTAATAACACAGGAGAAGAATATATAAGATGTGACCACTGGATCCTGTTGGATATTATTTTGTTCCCACATGTTAATAAATTGTAGGGACAACATAGTATCTCATGGCCACGTGTTATACAGTACTATGTCGTTCTCATGTGTTATTAAGTCGTGGCCACAAAATAGTATCCCGTACCCACGCCTAAGTAAATCATGGCCAAGGTATTTATTTTCCCCAGATGTCACCAAAAAAGCTCTAAACGATGGCTAAAAGAACAATTATAATGTTACCTGATGGTCAAACACCTGGCAGAACATTTTGAAGAAAGGAGACCAGGTCAAAAAGTCCAAGCCAAAAACAGGCCAAGTCGTGAGAAAATGTAGTCAGGTGCCTGAATTAGCCCTAAATAGACTGTGGACAATTTAGAGATCAGACTGGGACAGTCATGTGCTCAGACAATACTGTACAGTTTGCTTGTGATCCATGTGAGTGTCAAAGACACTTACAGTATGTAGAAGTTTAACTAAATTTCCATTGTGTGAGCTGTACAGTTCTCCTGTGTGTGATGGCCAGCATTATGTCTCGAAGAGTGTTTGAATATAGCGACATGTGGCAAATTCACTCACTTACTCATCCACTCACTGTAAAATACTTATTCTTTTCAGGGTCATGGAAGGTTTGGAGCCCATTCTAGGGGACTTGCCGCAGGGTACATCTTGGACAGTGTACCAATCCATCGCAGGACACAAGTATAGACACACTCACACCCTTATTCACTCTCACACTACGGGCAATTTGGAAATGGCAATTAGTTGACTCTGCAGGTCTTTGATTGGAAGAAAGTCAGTATTCATTTCTTATAATAATACGGTAAAGGCTAATGTCAAATGGGGGCTAATGTTCAAGCCTTATCAAGAATGTTTTTGATTAATTTCATTGTGGTTTCTTTTATGATATTTTGAAATTTGATTGTGTCTCTCTGAAATTCACAGAAATTTTCCCCCCACTTTTTGATGTGATTTGCCCTGATAATGACACAAACTGCTGTACATATAGCATTAAACATACCCACAACATAAATCATTTAATCATTCCATGGACCCTCTCCATGGTTGTGTAAAGCACCAGAGCTAGTCTGCAGTCCCACAATCGGGCCATATACCCAAATTACTCAAACCCCCCCCCCCCTTCTTTTTCCTCCACACTTGGCCTATGTGGCTCTGACTCAAGATCTCTGATGTGGGTGCTGCTTGGCTCCACAGCAGGGTGTGCCTACATGTGGAAGGTGATGAATGATGGTGGGCTGGAGATGGCAGGGGACGCATAGAGCTCCCCATGGTTGCTATACTGGTATTCAGAAGTTGATATATGTCTTTGCAGCTAATCTGGCACCCTACAATGATTCCCTCAGTCTCCTGAATTTCTGTACAGTAGCAACCCATACTCTCTGAATTGTTGGGAGACAAAGAAGCAACCACTATAAAGTGCCACTATCTCTGACTGTCCACCTGGGAGAATAAAAGAAGATTTTTCAAGTGGAATGGGCCAAAATTGCACTGCAAAAAGTTAATTTCTTCTTAATGTAAACATCTAAGTTATGTAACTGCCAACAACAACTTTGCAGTATCATCCATCCATTATCTATACCATTTGTCCTGAGTAGAGTTGCAGGGAGTTAGGGTGTCAATCCATCTCAGAGAACAAGCAGATTTAGGAAAAATGCCACTGGGCACATTATTTATTTTTTCAAAAACAAGTTTTCATTTGTGATTCCACAGACTCCACTGAAACTGTCCCTTGTGCAACTTTCGACAGAGTCAATTTCAAGACTTTCCTTTTCATCCTCACAATTTTGAAATTCCTGACACGTACAGTATACTTCACATCTCCACTGGTGACAAGGCTCAATGATGGGCCCCCTCCTGTTCTTCCTCTATGTAAATTATCTTGGTGAGGTCAGTATGTCTGACAGATATCTCATCATGGATAGTTTATGAGTTTTTGAGCTGAAAACTCAACTGTTGGAAATATTTGAGATGATGAAGATCCATCCTGAAATCAAGATCTTGAGATTTCCCTAAACAACTATCACATCACACCATCTGTCATTGCACACAACCTCAGGGTACTCATAGTCAACCATCTGTTGCTCTCACCTAATATTACTAAACACACACACACACATTTTCTAAAACTATAGAGAAAGCTATTTCATGTGGCTCTGGCAATGGTGGTTCCAAAAGGTAGTTCTAAAAAGGTTAAACCACATCATCTCTGTCCCTTGTTGAGGCCACACCTCTGCAGTCAAATTGTCATCAAACTCTACTTTAAGAATCTTCCAGATGATATTGTAAGCAGTTACCCATACCAGGAACTTGAATACAAAAAACTAGTGGTTTGAGCTGAGGTCAATGCATATGCAATTTCTTATTTATAGATTACTTTCTAACTTACAGTCACCATTGTCAGCGACATTTACAGTACTCAACTCAGAGTTGTCTTGCAGTTGGATGGGTTAAAGTATGATATCTGGACAGGTGCATCTCTAAATTTATATGACTACTAGAAAACCTGCAACCTGCCCATTACCCAAGATAAAATAGTGGGTTCTTCGTCTTAGGCTGGCTGGCTATTCTATCATAGAATTATGGCCAGTTTTTTCAGATGTCATAGATGATGGCAAATTATGTTTGCCCAGTTTTTATAAATAATGGCAAAAAGATAAAGAACACTGTCTACTGTGAGTCTGGGTCTACACACTCTGGACTCACATCAACCCTTACAGTATATACATTACACTAATGCCAGACTGGGTTTTCTTCATGAGGAAAAGGAAGAAGACAGCGCACATCTTTACCACATACCAGCAAATGCTTCTTAATTTAGAACATTTCTCTGCCCAGATAAAAGTATTTTCACAGACTAAGAATGTAGCCAATCTGTGGCTAGCTGAAAACTCTTTGTACCAAACCTCCTCATCCTCCCCCCTCTGATCAACCTTTTAATCCATTAGACTTTGATGTCAGAAAGACAGAAAGTAACTGGACTGTGGTATCCAGGTAAGCTGGGGTCACACTCTCAGTGTGTGTTCTCTCTTCTAGTGAGTGAGCAATCTGTGCCCATAAGAGTATATTATTTATATATTACTGTGAGCATAAAAATATACACATGCATGTTTTCAACATGTCATTGTTGTCAAACCGAGACCTCTATTATAGTTAAATGATAATATTTTATTTGTTGCTTATGTAGAGCATCTGATTTTAAATCACAATAGAAGTGTCGCAGAAACATTCCAGAAGTGGCTGAAATGATTCAGACAATAAAATATCTCCTTTTCCTATATTCTTTTGAACATAAGCTTTGGCCAGTATTTTGCACCACTAGTCCATGATAAATAATTTGAAAGATGTTTATATGTAGTATTCAAGCATTGAAGATTTTCTGAACAAACAATCCAATATTACCTCATATGTCTTATGTGATTATGCCACACTTAATGTTAATAGCCCTAACAGTCTTCTTCTTTGCTGTTGTTTGATAGGGGAATGCCATCAAGCGTGGTGGGCTCAAATAAAAAATCCAACTATCAAATGGGCAAACCCACAGTTACCTCTACAGTAGGTCAAATCTATGCTCACTTGAGTTAAGGTCTGATATTTGACTTGGCATTCCCACAATGTCCTTTGTTGTCTTGGCATTGGGTCATTGCCATTTTGCACGATTAAAATCCTTATATTGGATGGCTTTCTCTGTAAGTTGACAGAGTGATTATTTCTGTGGATTTTTTCCATTTCATCCTTCAATAAAGATTAGTGAGTACATTACAAAAGCAGTTATCCAACCCAAGCCATGAAACTACTCCATTGTGTTTGTGTATGTTTTGGGTCATGGGCAGATCCTTCTTCTCTTCATACTTTGGCCTTGCAATTATTTTTCGTAAAGGTCAATCTTAGTTCTAAAACATCTGTGGCTCATCTCTGTATTTCATTGTAAATTCCAATATACAGTGCTGTGAAAATGTATTTGCCTCTTGATAATATTTGCCACACTTATATGATTCAGATCATAAAAATAATATTAGACAAAGATAACCTAAATACATACAAAATTTAATTTTAAAATGATGATTTCATTTATTATGCTGTACAAACCTACCGTATGTTAATAGGGTATAATTTGTACAATGAATGGCCCCCCCAAAAAATACTGAATTAAGGTTTTAGAGTGGCCTAGACTCAAATCCACTTGAGATGCTGTCTCATGACCTCAAACAGGTTAAAATGTTGCTGAATTCAAATAATTCTGAAAAGAAAAGTGGGCCAAAATTCCTTCAGAGCGATGTTAAAAACTCATTACCACGTATGCTTGGTTGTACTCTCATATACTCTATACTGCTTAATCTGTTACAGGGTCATGGAGGGCCTGGAACCTAACCTAGGAGACTTGGGGCAAAAGACAGGATATACCCTGGACAGGGTGCCAGTTCATTTCAGGGTACAAGGACACACACACACACACACACACACACACACACACACACACACACACACACACTATACACACACACTACACACTACACACTACACACACATACTTTGGGAATGTCAGTTAGCCTAATTTGCATGTCTTTGGACTGTGTGAGGAAACCAAAGTACCCGAAGAAAACAAGGGAGAACATAGGGAAAACAAGCAAACTCCAAACATACACAGATCGCAGGCAGGAATCAAACCCTCAACCCTGGAGGTGCAAGGTCACAGCAGGTCACTAATTGCCAGAGTTATTTATTTAGTTATGCTTTGGTTACACTTCTCTTACAGTTACCAAATTCTGTTATCTTCAATAATGTATAGTCAGTAGACCAGTGATGTCGTTTGTTCAGGAGATTTCAAATTGTTGTATTGACTATGTCCCATGCTTTTACAATGGCTCAAATCAATTTTCTCTTTGCTTAGCCTCGAATTGGCTTAGTTTTCTTCCATAGAAAGCTCTCTGGTACTCAGGTTGGCTCATCCTTTTCAACAGAAAAGTTACGCTTTACAAGCTTTAAATTCAGCACGAACATTTTTAACTATTAACTGTTAAACAAGCAATCTAACTGGACACACTTGGACAACAAGAAACACCTGACAGTCACATTTCCATTATTTTTGATCACTTCAAAAAATGATGGAAAAATGGTCAGAATAAAAGAGACCATGTTTTAAGTTGTTTAATACATACAGATGTAAATATCTCATGTCGTTTGTCTATATTCATCTTTGATTTCAGACCCGATGATTTTAGTGTATATAAAAATCAATGCACATACAGTACGCAGTGTTATAAAGAAGCGGCAAAGTGGCTTAGAGGTTATCTCAGTCGCCTTGTACTTCCAGGGTCTGAGTTCGATTTTTGCCTCGGGTCTGTGTGCATAGTCTTTAGGTTCTCCCAAGGCTTAGTGGGTTTCATTTGGGTGCTCCAATTTCCTCCCACCATCCAAAGTCATGCAGATTAGGCAAAGTGAAGTTCCCAAATTGCCTGTAGTATGTGCATGAGTGTGTGAGTATGGTTTGGTATGTGTGCCCTGCGATGGATTGTCACCCCATCTCGTGCCCTAAGTCTCCTGGGATAGGCCCTAAGGTAAGGGGTATAGACAATGAGTGAGTGAGTATTATATAATATATTCCTACCACACAAGACAAATTTTTAGATACAATATTCTGTAATTATTACTCCAAAGTATATATCAGGAAAAGGGATACAAGTTCTGTGTAACCTGTGTAAGTGTTTGTATGGCAATTAAATTGTGCTAGTCGAGGGATGGACCTAATTAAAAAAAATAAGGGACTATTTGACTATTATGTTCCTAGTATATCTGTATTTTCCATTGTTAAAGCGAGACATAATTAGTGCAGGAAACTTTATACAAATAGGTTTCAATGGGAAAAGGCTTCATTAAAGCAATATAAGATAAAATCAACCATACATACACAGCATAGAGTTATGTGCAATTAAATGTAGAACATTTTATCTTCCTTAAAATATTACTGTACAGTGAAACTGTTCTGTTTATCTTTTTGCATATCCTTATCTTGATAATACTATTTTCCATTATAAATAAGAAAATGGTAGAGGTAAGGGAATAGCTCTTTCTTGGCTCAGGTTTGTTTGACTGATCTTTGTCTGTCTGTAAATGGTGATTTTTCTATGCATACTATGGTAAGTTTGGGGTTCCACAAGATAGTGTTTTAGGCCCCTTCTTTTTTCTCTGTCCAGTTTCACAAGGACTTGAGTGAGGTTGGAGTCTGTGCATCACGAGCCACCTTGCATAGACATCTTCCAGACATGGGCTACAACTGGTGCATTATATGCCACTAAGTCACTCCTGAACCAGAGACAACCCCAGAAATGTCTTACCTGAGATAAGGAGAAAATGAACTGGACAGTTCAGTGGTCCAAAGTCCTCTTTTCAGATGAAAGTAAATGTTGCATTTCTTTTGGAAATCAAGGTCCCATAGTCTGGAGAACGAGTGAAGAGGTACTGAATCTAAGTTGCTTGAAATCCAGTGTGAGGTTTGCACAGTCTGTAATTATTTGGGTCCCCATGTCATCTACTGGTGTTGGTTCCCTGTGTTTTATCAAGTCCAAACTCAACACAGCCATCTACTCTGAGATTTTAGACCACTTCATGCTTCCATTTGCTAAAAAAAAAAAAAACTTTGTTGTGTAGTTATGTAGCTACAGTAATTTCTCTTTCCAGCATGATGTATCACTTGCCCACAGTGCACAAAATACCACTAACTGGTTTGCTTACCATTATATTACTGTGATTTATTGGCCAGTAGCCTGATTCTGTATGGGTATTGTCAAGAGGAAGATGGAAAACACCCAACCCAACATCACAGACAAACTGATGGCTGTTATCAAAGCAACCTGGTATTCAAAAATCCACAAAAAAAACCTGCTCCACAGGTGGCTCTATTCCATGCCATGCCACATTGATGCAGTAATTTATGCTAAAGGAGTCCCGAGCAAGTAAATGAAAACAATTCTCAATTTCTGTACTGTATTAAAAAAAATAATTCATGAATTTTGATTTTGATGAATCTAGAATATTTAACTTTTTAAATAAAATTTTATTTTAATCTCATGAAACATCTGAGAAGTTAGGGGGCCAACAGTAGCAACAAGCAGGATTTGAACCTGGACTCTTCTCAACCATAGAGCAATGTCTTAACCACTAAGCTACCCCTGAAATTGTGGAGGATGTTAGACAAAAAGTACTTGTACTAAGACCACATGCAGGTAGACGTATATATTACATGATATTTGTAAATAATTAACTTATTTTTTACATTTTTTCTTCCAGCATGATTGTTTAGTAAGATGTTACTCACTGCATCAGTCAGGGTTAAAAGTATTGTTACCAACTAGAACATGTTAATCACTGCAGCAATTATGTAATCAAAGGCTCTTAAAGGTTTGCTTATTTAAATTCATATGTTAAGATTTTGAACAGGGAGTTTAGAATATTCATACTTTTCTACTAACTGCCTTATTTATGACTATCTGCTGGCAAACATATGCACTATGTTGCATAAAACAAATGCCATGGTTAAAGTCACAAAGATCACAGTTCTTCTCTACTCTTATGTTCAATTAAACGTTAATTTAAGCTCTTAATCTGCAAGATGTTATGCTTTGTGCTGCTGCCACATGACTAACTGGATACCTGCATAAATGTAAAGGTGTTCGTAATAAAAATGCATAGTATTTTATCCAATACAATTTATTGTATAATTAAAAAAAAATTGAGTAAGAACTTTAAGATGACCTTCCATTAGGGATTGCAAAATGAATGGAAATTAGTTATGTCTGTTTAAAAAAAATAAAAAAAAAACCCAAACTTGTGGAATACGCCCTTTTAAAATAGCTGCTAGTGTCACTGAGACAATTATACCTTAAATAGCGTCACCTGCTATACATTAACAACCCACTTAAAAACATCCGGTATGCCTGGTTCTCTTTTCTTCATTTGTCTTCTGAGTGTTTGAAAGGTCAAGGTTTTTTTTCTTGTAAGCAAGCAAACAAACTCCATTTTAAAGGCTCAATCAAAATTCCATGTTTTAAAGGGTCTTGACGTTACTCTTGACATTTCCAGGTCAGTCAGTTTCAGCTCTATCAGAAGATGAGTAAATCAGAAAAGCCTTTGTCTACATTATGGGGTAGGTGGTTTAAGTTAAAAATGGATCACTAGAAATTGTGCTACTACTTATTCCTCTATATTTGGGAGGATATTTTAGTCCAATTTTCTTACTTTTAATTTAGGCTGTGAACTAAATGAATCAAACAAGCAAGAATCTTTCAAGACTGATGACACAAATCATCAGCACCAGCTTGCATTAAGAACCGTAAGCTCTATCTATAACATGGTCTAGAGTCTTTGTGTATGAGTCAAATGAGAAGTATCTTATTTATTACCTTTGATCTATCAGATGTGCTTGGGCCACACTGCAAAAGATGAATTTAACATTGTTGAATTGATTTCTGGAGAGGGTGATGATGCCAAAGGTGTGCCAATTGCAACTCTACATGCCAAATCAATGCCAACAGTAAGTGAAGTCTTTTCTTGTTCCTATCTCTCCCCCACCCTTTGTTTTGAAGCCTTTGAGTTGATGTTCCTCAATGTTGCCCAGGTCAACTTGTCTGGCTTAGACTTGCATCCTCCTGTGACATTTCGGCTGAAGCATGGCTCAGGCCCAGTATTTGTTGGTGCAGAACATGTAGCCTGTGAGTGTATTGTGTATAAAGTTTAGTTTTTATTATAGATATATTTTTTAGCTGAACAGAAGCAACAATTTTTCTTTTTTTTATGAAGTGGAAGACTTTTCAGATGAAGAAATGGAAGATGAGATGGAAGAGGAGGTGGAGGAAGAGGAGGAAGATATTGAGGAGTCCCCTGTAAAGAAAGTCACAAAAAACACTGTTGGCAAAGTAAGACAATTTTAGATTACCTTATTTCCATGTAATCTAGTTGCTTTAGTATTCTGACAACTGTGTTCTTTTTCAAGAGAAAGAAGCCAGAAAAAGATGAGGAGTAAGTGCTTTTTTTCCCTCTCAATAGCTATTTAACATGTACATTTCCCACTGATCATTAAATTTGTGTCTAAAATATAGAGAAGAAGAAGGTGAAAACAATCCTCCTAAGAAGGTAGACATTTCTTTTTTTTTTTTTTTTTTTTTTTTAGGCTTCTAAAATTTAGGTTGCTCACAGTAATTTTTTTTTTCTTCCTCCACAGGGAAAAGGAAGGGGTAGAAAGCCATTGGCTGCAAAGGTTTGACCAAGCAAGAGTGAAGAGCAAAGGATTAAATGATGCCAGTCAAGTGACTTTAATTCAAAGCGAAGTATTCTGTTGCACCGTTTAATTATACTGCAGTTGTAAAAAGGCCCTTTCAGGTATAGATTTCAAAATGCTTTGTCTTGTATTGCAACTGTATTCTGGTTTTTAGTAATAAAATTGCAGAAATGTTGGACATGAAGGAAGAGTAAATTTGATGGTTGACATATTCTATTAAAAATTAAACCTGCTTCAGATTACTGTATGGTGCAAATAAATACATTGTCATCAGACTTGGAATATTTACCATTTCTGGCTTTTGCTTTACACTTGCTCAAATGAATGCATGAACCACATGCCACAATAAAATTGTATGCAAAATGTTTTAGACTAGCCCAGATGTATCAATTACTGGTGGAGTCTTGTTAATGCAACTCGGTGTGCTTTTTAGAAGTTGGTAAGTGCAAGGGACTGCGAGGCTTCAGGATTGAGAGAACAACTTTACCAGTATCAGCCAGTTAGATTCATAATTGACTTTGTAAAACAATTACAAATTTATGTTTAAAAAAAAATATATAAATAAGCACAATGTTTCATTCAAATCCTTTATTCATGTGTATAGTGTAGCATGCACATGTATGCCAGGGTCCACCTATGGAGAGAATGAGTACTTGTGCTTTTGTAAAAGACCATTTGTGCAACTGACATTCTAGTTATGAAAATTGACAAAGGTAGGGCTTAACCTATTCCCCCCCCCCCCCCCCCCCCCCCGAAAATTCTCAGACGTCCTCCTTGAATTTGTAATAAACTGTCCATCATGACAAAGTCCTCAACCAATTGTGTTCAATCAACCTCCGCTTTCCTCAGATACTTTTTCATCACTGATTGTACATCGCCTTCACTTCCTTCAGCCTCCAGTCTCTTTTCTAGTGGTCCAGTCTGGTCCTGAGAGCATTCAGAATCAGAAGTCTCACAATCTGAGTCCTTGCACAATGCCCTTGAAGGTGGCAGCTCTCCAAAATGCACACTTAAAGGGCGGCGCTGACCCCCTCTGGAGCTGGTACTTGCTAAACTGCTTATAGATTGTGATCTACGGATAGCTGGGACAATATCAGAGTTGGTATCCCCGAAATCACATCCAACCCTCGATTTATCATTTTCAGGATTTCCTAGAAGACGCCGATTCTGAAAGACAAGTGGCTCTGACCCAAGTAGGGCCTCACCACCACCTTCAGCACTAAGACCTTTGAACAGCCGATGGCGAACTGGTTGATGGGTGCCTGGCGGAGGTAGGGTTTTTGCACCAGCCTCTATGTCCCATTCTTCTGGGATAGACAGGTTGGAGGTTTTCATGGAGGACAGCGCTGATGTGAGCGAGTCACAGGAGCTAAAGCGGTTTGCCCTACTCACAGCAGACATGGCTGAGGGGATGGATGACATAGATTCAGATGTGGAGAGCAAACTGGAGGACTGGGGCAGCATAGAGCTAGAACCTTTCAGGATTCCTGGACGCACTGCTTCCTCTAGTTCCTCATTTGTGACCGCGGCAAGGTTGAGGGCTCGGCGACGCAGACTGGAGGCTGCTGTGAGCTGGGAAATGGGTAGTGATACTGTACTGCCTTCGTCCACCTCTGAATTTTTGTCCCAGCCTGTCCGCTTTTTCCGTATTCCCTCCAATAGCTCAGATAACGCAGTTGAGGATGATGCTCTAGGTAGAATTCTAGAGCTTTCAGCAAGATCATCCTCTAATTCCTGGGAACGTGACCTGGAAACAATACATTAAAAAAATAATTAGACCTGAAGAAGAATAAAGCACCAATTTCCCTGATGGTGTTTAAGAATTAGGATCAAAAGTATTAGAAGTTTGTTTTGTGGTAAGTACCTAAAGCTGTAGTTGCTCATTGTGTCTGTGACTGACTCGGGGCCAGTGTTGCTTCCAGCATATGAACTGACCCGACCTCCAAAACCTTTGTGACCTCCACGTGACATCCCCTGCCAATGGCGAATACCCTTACCAGTGTCCTCTGTACTGATGCTTGAGCCCACAGTGGATGCATTGTCCCTACCACAAGGACATTGTGTTATTCAGCACAATTTATTGTAAAACCTTCACCTTTTTTCATTGTCAAACACAGGAGTTGGTTATTCACAAACCCAATATCGAGCATTCATTGGCTATATGTGTATCTGCATGCACATGATGGCAAGACTGAGAGACTGCCTTTGATATTCTCAGTGATGCTCAGCTATACATTTCTATTAATGAGAAACAGACTCGGTAAAAGAAACTCCTTGTCCCTGGAGCACTGTTATTATTGGTAATCTCTTTGAGAGCAGCTTTAATAGTGTTGTGCTCACATAAAACATGATGTTAAATGTAAATATATATATATACATACACAGGGTGGGCCATTTATATGGATACACCTTAATAAAATGAGAATGGTTGGTGATACTAATGTGCCACAAACAGGACGTTAATATGTGTGAGGGGGCAAACTTTTCAAGATGGGTGGTGGCCATTTAGAAATCGACCATCTTGCATCCAACTTTTGTTTTTTCAATTGGAAGAGGGTCATGTGACACATCAAACTTATTAGGAATTTCACATGAAAAACAATGGTGTGCTTGGTTTTAATGTAACTTTATTCTTTCATGAGTTATTTACAAGTTTCTCTTTGTTCACAGCCATTGACATGTCGAAGAGGTTAACACGTGATGAGCAGATCGAAATTGTGTTGATATCTGATGAACGCAGTAACCGGGTCATTGCAGCAGATTTCAATGCAAGACACCCTAAAAGACCACCCATCTCCCATGCTACAGTTAGCAAACTGCTTGCTAAGTTTCGTGAAACTGGTTCAGTGTTGGATTTGCCAAAATGGGGACGCATGAAAACTGTCACTAATGAACAAACATCAGTGGCTGTCCTAGCTTCATTCAGCAAAAGCCCATAGCGTAGCAATTGCTGCATGTCACTGGAGAGTAGTCGAACATCCCTTCGGCGGATATTAGTTACTCACAAATGGCACCCTTACAAACTCCAGCTACTGCAGCATCTCAACGAGAATGACCCAGATCGGCGTACACTATTTGCAGAATGGGCAAAACAAAAATTGAAACAGGACCCTTAGTTCACGCAGAAGATTTTGTTCAGTGAGGAGGCAAACTGTTATGTGAATGGTGAAGGTAACAAACAAAACCACCACTATTGGTCTGACACTAACCCATATTGGATAGATCCCTCTAAGACTGTTGGAACAGAAAAAGTGATGGTATGGTGTGGTATATGGGGTGCAAAGATAGTGGGGCCATTCTTCATCAATGGAAACCTCAAGGCCACCGGATATTTGAAATTGCTACATGATGATGTGCTTCCCTCTTTATGCACTGAAGCTGGCATGTTCCCTGAGTTTTTTCCAGCAAGATGGTGCACCACCACATTATGGGTGTCAGGTCCGAGCATTCCTAGATGAAGAGTTTCCTGAAAAGAGGATTGGTCGTCGTGGGCCAGTTGAATGGCCCCCAAGGTCTCCCGATCTGAAGGCAATTGTCTATGGTGTGAAGATACGAGATGTGCAGCACCTGAAACTACGGATACTGGAAGCCTGTGCTGGCATTTCTCCTGCGGTGTTTCTATCAGTGTGTGAAGAGATCGACAATCCATCACAATGGGCAGCACATTGAACACATTTTATAAGTGGTCAGAAACTAGTAAATAACTCATGAAAGAATAAAGTTACGTTAAAACCAAGCACATCATTGTTTTTCTTGTGAAATTCCCAATAAGTTTGACATATACTAATGTGCCACAAACAGGACGTTAATATCACCAACCATTCCTATATATATATATATGCGCCAAGGTAATCCATCCCACCTCACAGGTGTGCCCTAGACTGGCCACAATAAAAGGCCACTCTGAAACATGCAGTTTTGTTTTATTGGGGGGGGGGTCTGGGGACTCAGAAAACCAGTCAGTATCTGGTGTGACCACCATTTGCCTCATGCATTGCAACACATCTCCTTCTCATAGAGTGTGGTTACACGTGGTCTGCGGTTGTGAGACTGGTTGGATGTACTGCCAAGTTCTCTGAAACGCCTTTGGAGACGGCTTATGGTAGAAAAATGAACATTCAATTCACGAGCAACAGCTCTGGACATTCCTGCTGTCAGCATGCCAATTGCATGCTCCCTCAAAACTTGCGACATCTTTGGCATTGTGCTGTGTGATACAACTGAACATTTCAAAGTGGCCTTTTATTGTGGCCAGGCTAAGGCACACCTGTGCAATAATCATGCTGTCTTATAAGCATCTTGATATGGCACACCTGTGAGGTGGGATGGATTATCCCGGTAAAGGAGAAGTGCTCACTATCACAGATTTTGACAGATTTGCGAACAATATGTGAGAGATATGGTTATTTTGTGTATGTAGAAAATGTTTCAGATCTTTGAGATCATCTCATAAAAAGGGAGTAAAAACAAAAGTGTTGTGTTTATATTTTTGTTCAGTATATATATATATATATGTTAATACTGTAATTGTAAGCTTTTGAGAAACTGAGGTGAACATATTTATACTGTTTTGCTTCAAAGAGCACTGTAAAGAAAAAAATAAGTTATTTGTAGAGCAAATGCTGCTGTATGCTGCTCAAAGATAAAGCACAGACTCGGACAAGCACTAGCAGGCGTTTAGATAAAATTAATCCATGCTGCACAACAAGACCTGCTTTCCCAAAACCTAAATTCATTCCATCAGACCCACACACAAAACAGGACAGGGGAGTGGACAGGAGGACAAGGGTGATGCATACATTTCTCTCTTTCTTGAGGCAGACTCCACAGCAGTCAGTACACTGTGAAAAGAGAGAGAGAGAGAGAAAGTTTCAGAAGTGGCAGGCCAGGTAAAAGTGAAGAGTGGGAAAGCATGACAAAGTTCATAAGATAAAATTCAAGCATGTTTAGTTGAACAAAGGAAGTAATCAGTTAAACAGTAGTTGATATTAATTCTTTTTTTCATCACAGTTACTGCACTAATCTAGGAAGGTCATACCTTTCTGTGTCACTTTCATCACTTGAGTCCACCTCCTCCAGGGCAGCCTGTAGATCAGCGATACGTCGGATTGATGTCTCCAAATCGGCCTGAAGAGTCTGACGCACAGCACTAAGCTCTTCCACTTGCATTTCCTGTGAAGATGAATTCATTTTCTTTATCTCATACTTACTTTTTTATTCTGTGTAAAGATAAAGACAATTTACCTCAACTTACCTCAGTTTAACCTAAAATAGCTTTTACTGGTTCTTTGGTTCTTAGAATTAAGCTTTATTTACAATTTACGCATTATTTACAAAATTAAAAAGGAATTTGTTTTAATTTTTTTTATTCTTGGTTTATTCTCTGGCTCCGAACTCCAGGCTCCTGACCAGATGTTATTATATGTCTATGATTAATTCATATTGTCTCCTCAAGGTTATTGATACAAGAAGTCTCTTTCCAACCCTCTCATCTCCATGACAACTACACCTCCACCAGAGGGCCCCTCCCTTTCCTACTCCAATAACCTGGACAACACCAAAATGTGTGGTTGCAAATACATGATTATGTACACTTGCACTACAAAAAAACATTGCAGTTCAGTCCCACTAATTGTGAATGCAGTAGACATCAGCAAACATGCAGCTAAATTTTTCCTAATTGTCAAATCGTCTCCTAACCTTTACATAGAGGTCAAATTCTATTAAATGCAGCCATCTGCTCTATCGTTAAAATGCCTCCAACCTCATGATCATTTATGAAAACGTGCATTTTTCCCATGCGTGATTTCACATCACCCTAGCCATAATAATATTCCATCCACCAGGCACTATAGAGAGGGGAATTCTAACAAAGGGCAGAAGCAGATGCCAACATTTGTCTTAAAACCACCTGTGTCTCATAGTTCAAAGTGAAGGTCAGAATTTGAACACATAAGTGATGGAATAACTGAACATCCTGGACTGCAGAATAAGTCAAAATATGACTTTAAAGGTATTTGTCTTTCCAGCATTGTTTTGATAAAATGGCTGTTAAATTACTGTATGACTTTTAACACAGAACTCTGTCATAATGATTATATTGCCGTATGTTACATGAACCACACTGAGGGGAGTGAACACAAACATTTTCTGTTAGAAGTAAGAAGTGTTTTTGTTAATATTTTGATCCTTAATAATTAATTGTGACTGTTTCAGTCTAAACAATGTACGATATCTTGACGAACCTCAGCTCACAACAAGCCCGGCGAGAGGGACGTGGAGATGTTCCAACAAAGTCATATAGTTATGCATAACACAGTATTTGGAATAATACAGCCAAAAACTGAAAGTTATTGTCCTGTAGATACACTGTTTCATATATAATTACTACTTCTAAAGAGCAGGCCTCACCTCAGGACTACAGTGAAAGATGTTTTTAAAATGATTGCCTTTTTCATATGCAACTCCCTTTGTATAAACACCAGTAAGTCTATGATTGCTCAGAACAGTGCTGTGGGTGGTGCTGTAAGTGCTGCAGTGGCGTCACGTTTTAGTGGGGTTTTAAACGCCTCCACTAAAATTGCCTCTCTTATAGAAGCTTCTAATTTATTAGACGGTTTGTAACAGAAGTGACATGATGTATCACTTTGTATTTCATGATCCTTATCAAGCTATAAGATACTAAATGAAGGTAATGACTGACAATTATTAAATGGCAATGTGGAATATTTAAAAAATGCTAATTTTGACATGTTGAATCAAGTGACATTTTATAAGGTGAAGGTCATTCATGGAAGGCATTATATTTATCTAAATGCCATTTTGTCATCAATGTTACCTATATTGTATTTTGTATTTTTTAAGTTTGTTTTTAAATGGCCTTTACTGTTTATTTTGATTGATGTACAGTATGTGTTGTTACATTTGAAAACAACAAAAACCCTTCCACTTTTCACCCTTAAATGATCAATTTAGTTTTAGTTTTTAATTTTCAATTTATTATAAAAATTATATGTGTGTGTGTGTGTGTGTGTGTGTGTGTGTGTGTGTGTGTGTGTGTGTGTGTGTGTGTGTGTGTGTGTGTGTGTGTGTGTGTGTGTGTGTTTACCAAGTCAATGCGCCGACGGCTACTCTCCTGCTCTCTGAGTATTAGATCCTCCATCTCTAGCTTCATGTCTGCCAGTCTCTGCTGGTAGTAATGTGAGTTTTCTTTCTCTCTTGCCTCAGCCTGAGCAGACTGCTCTAGCTCCTCACCCATCCTCAACACACTGTCCCTCAGACGTAGAACAAGAACCTGTACATCCAATCAGATCAGCAGTAATAATTATTTGATTTGATTTTCTTTATTCAAGTCTTCCTAATAGAGAAGCAAACAAAATGTACTGTAACTGATAAGCACTGCACTCTTAGACTCATAACTAGGACATGTAATTTAAGCTATTTTCAGAGTGATTTACAAAGATCTCATGCAGTGAAGCAAACTACAAAACTCTTTAACCTTTAAAAGAGTTATTTTTAAATACTGTGTCACTCATGGTCCCCAATCTATCTAGCTGATGAAAAGTAGAAGGGGTCTTTTTTTCTTTGCTGACCTCAAATCTCTTGACCTGGCCCCTCTGGAACTCCAGCTTGTTCTCCAGATCACAGACACGTGCCTCCTGCTTGCTCACAATACTCCGGGCCACCGTGGAAGACTCCAGGAACTGCAAATGTGCGGCACTTGTCTGCAACTGAGGGATGAAGTACCGAAATGAATAGAAATGAGGTGGAACAAATGAGACGTTTGATGAAAATCTCACATTTTTGGAGGAGTGGAGTATCACTAAATACCAGAATCTACTACACTTCCACCAGGGTTTGTCAATCCTCTCACAAATATGAACTCATTGTAATGATGTTTTAGCTTCCTGTCTCAGACAAGACAAAGTGTTTATATTTATTACTTTTTGGCTTCCACGTCCAGTCTAACCTGCTCCTGTAGACTCTGTCTCTCTTTTTTCACTTCTTCCAGCTCTGCCTGTAGCTCCCGTATCTGAGTGATGTCACTAGAAGACTATAGATACAAACACAAAGCAAGTTGTTGGATTTGTCTTGTGACTTACAAGTTTTAATGCAAACACATACAAATAAACTACAGATTTTCTTTTTGGCCTTTAAAAAGAACCATCTGAATTTTAAAAGAAACATTCACGTAAGAGCCAAGTCAAAACTTTTAAACCCATCATAGCGACAGCAACAAACAACAGTTTGGAACATTCTTAAAAAGAAGGAATTAACTGGCAAACTCAGCAACAGCAAAAGGCCTGGAAGACCAAGGAAGACAACTATAGTGTATGATTGCAGAATGATCACATAGATTAATGTATCTCTCCAAACAAAATTTTAACAAATATTTTAGCAATACTATTCCTACAGTATATTCTTATTTAATACAGTAGCAATATTGTCTAGGAATCAGGCCAGTACAGAAATCTCCACATAAATAACATGCAGTAGTGGGGATTCTTTTGGGATTTTTGTGGAAACAAAAATGTTTACGCTTTAAAACCAGACAATTTAATAAACAATGATAACAACATATCAACATATTAGACAACATATCAGATCAGAACTTTTATTTTACTCCTCTTGAAAAGAATGAGTTCAGTTCAGTTACTGTATCTCTTCTGCAAAATCACCCATTTTCTCAAGCAGGTAGTACCAGCAATAACCGAACCCCTGCTGAAAATTCTTAACTCAGCAGTGGGTATTCCAAAATCTTTTAAATTAACAGTTATTAAACCACTAATTAAGAAACATGACCCTTGACCCCTGTCAGCTGTCCAACTACAGGCCGATATTCATCTCTAACATACCGGAAAATATATGTTCATATCTACATACTGTAGGAATAACATACACGTCAGGATTCATGCCACATAACAGCAACAGCACTTGTAGTAAATGACCTCCTATCATTGTGTTACTTGACCTCAGTGCATCTTTTGAAACCATTGATCATAGTATTCTTCATAGATTTGAAAATGTAGTAGGAATTAAGGGAACAGCCCTCCTCCTGATTCAGTTACCAGTTTATAAAAATTCAATGGTTTCTATTCTGCCTGTTCTCAAGTGAAGTTTGATGATCCACAGGGTTCGGTTCTTGGCCCACTGCTATTTTTTCTTTACATGCTTCCTCTAGGCAAAATAATTTTTAAGCACAGTATTAGTTTCCACTGTTAGGCTGATGACACACAGTTATACATCTCAGCAAAGCCTGCCGAGAATAGCAAGCTTAATAAAGTTGAGTAATGTGTGAAGGACATAAGAAACTGGATGTTAATTAACTTCCCTCTACTTAATCCTGACAAGACAGGTACTAGGACTAGGACCACATGCAGCTATAAGTAAGCTTTTTGATCACACAGTAACTCTGGATGGCCTTTCTATTTCATCAAGTACAATGGTAAAAGACCTTGGGTTGATTATAGGTTCCAATCTTTCATTTAAAGCTCATGTAGATAATATTACCAGGATATCATTATTTCATCTTCGAAATATTGCCAATATAAGGAATATATTGTCACTTAAAGATGCAGAAAAAAAAAATTCTGCTTTTATCACCTCTAGGTTGGGCTATTGTAATGCCCTACTGTATGGATGCATAAACAAGCTCTGGCTAGTCCGGAATGCAGGAGCGAGGGTCCTCTCTAGAACCAGAAGATATAAGCACATAACTCTTATCTTATCCACACTGTATTGGCTCTCTGTGAAGTTTCACATTGATTTTAAAAAACATTTTTTGACACTAACCGAAACATTTCCAGTTCTAGAATAAGATTATTTGGAATGATGAAACCAATATTAACTTAATAATGGGAAGAGAAAAGTATAGGGAAGGAGAGGAATCACATCCAAAACATAAGCATGTATGGCTGCCGTTGGAACTCGGTCACTGGTGTTAATTGATGACCTGACTGCCGACAAGGGTTATGCACTTCATATAGCAGATGGATAATAAGCCAAAAAATACAAGAAAAGCTGCACAAAGGTTTTTCCAGGCAAAGAAATTGACTCAAATCTTGAGTGTGGTGATGTACATGGGCAAAATGAGAGTTATGAACCAACTGTCAGTCAATTGTACACACACACACACACACACACACACACACACACACACACACACACACACACACACACACACACACACACACACACACACCTGAGCTATAAGGGCTTTGTGCTTCTTCATGAGCTCGTTGATATCATCCTGGTCTTCCTCAAGCCTCTTCAGTAATTCAGCCTTCTCATACTGTAGCTGAGTCAACTGTTCATCAACCTGACAAACAAGAAAAACTGATGAGCAAAAGGTATTTTATACACTTTCTTTGTCTGTAATAAATGAAAAATTTTCTCACCAGGCTCTTCTGTTTGCAGATGGTCTCCAGCTCCAGCTGAGCATTCTCCAGCTCCATGGCAAGTGTTTTCCCCACACTCTCAGCCTCTAAATGCCGTGCCTCACTCTCCTCCAGCTGGTACACACAAAAATACACATGCACACACTCCATATTACCAGGGGTTCAAAATCAGCTGAGTAGCAAGAACCCATTAAATGACTCATCACTTATATCTGTATTTTCTAATTTTCTATTTATATTTTTGTTTTGTTGAAGGAAAAATGTCATATAATAATAATAATAATAATAATAATAATAATAATAACATATCAAAAAATATGTTGTTATTCTTCTTATTATTACATACTGTATTATACCGAAGTGCAGCTGACTTGAAACCTTTGAGGGAAATGAAACGGGAACATCAACACAGTCTAACACCATCAACACCATCAGTAAAAATTTATTTAAGAGATATTTATGTAACATTTATGACTTGAATCTTGGAAAACTTCAGACATACTTTCTAGTTTTCTGGTTCTTGTCATGACTTGAGCCTGAAATGAGCCTTACTGAAATGCTAGTGAAGGACCATATTAAAGGGCAGTACTGTACATGCCTGAAATAATCCAATGTGGTTCAGTTTAAATAATTCTGCACAAAAAAAAGAGAGACAAAAAATCTGCACATGGATATGAAAGACTACTTTCCAGTTATTTGTCTCTAGTTGCTGTTGTTGCTGCTGAAGGGTACATTTAGGGGGAAGTTGCTTTTCACACCTATGCCATAGGTGTTGCATAACCTTTAAATGATTGAAACTACACTTTGCATGATCATCTGAAAACATTTAATGAGACAAATAGAGGAAATCTATTGAGCAGAAAAAAAAGAAAACTTGCAAGACTGTTGCTTGTGTAGAGCATCTGTGATATTTTCTGTTAAAAGGCCTCCGGGAACAGAATTGGTTCAAGTTGGATATCGGTGATGGTTACCTAATATTTTCCCCCATTACTTGTTGCAGGTTTACCAGGTGGCACCTACAGACAGTGTTACACTGTTGTGGAAGAGGAAGGTTGGTTCATATGTGCGCAATTAATATATTCCACAAAAAAACATGTTTCATAAGTTTTATGCAAACGCTTCCCCAATCCTGTGTTGCAAGTCTTATTGAGTAGGTTCATCCTACGGGTACTCCGGTTTCCACCCTTACACGTTTACTAATGTTTCCTCGTCTTGCAGAACACTTGCAGACCAAGCTACTTGCAATCCAAGGTTCCACTGTATAGTAGACTTTTTAAAGATGCATATTACTTGGAACTTATGGTCTTTAAATCACAGATGTAAACCATCTTCTCATATGTTTTTTTTCTTTTTTAACTACACCTAAAAAAATACTCCTACACTTTAGAATTTACTGCAGTGGGCATAAATGTAGTTACATAAGCACCTACCTGACAATGCAGTCTGTCTAACTGCTCCATGGTTCCTGGGGCCTGGCACTGGCCGTTTTGCTCCATGGCTGAAAGTAAGAGCTGGGCATCACTGAGCAGAGCGTGTGTACGCTTCAGGTCTCGCCGGAGTCTTTTCTCTACATCAAAATCTCTGTGGCCCACCTGGGATGAGTAAGACAAATGGATGAAAAAAGAAAATAAAGAGCTAGATAAAGAGCTAAATGCTGCCTAGTATATTTGTACAGTATGTAGTGTAATGGAGAAAAAAAAATCATACAGCATGAAATATTGCACAGAATAAACAGCGTACAGCATGACAAAATTAGTCTTGTTAAATGTTCTGCAGTATATTCCATTTTAAAACATGTTACGACTGACAAGCATGCTCAAAATAAATACAGGGACAAGAAGTATGAGTCTATAATTATTTGAACTCTTGTTTCCCCCAAATGCAAGAGTCCATGGCTAACATTTGTAGTACAGTATATCCTGGACTGAATGGTAAGAACAAAATGCAGTCTGATTAAATGACAGGGGATAATGTTCTTGCATTGTTGTTGCAATGTCTCTCTCTCTCTCTTGTGCATTACCTGTTCACACAGAGTTGCGATCAGTCCTTCCAAGTCATGTTTCTCATGCACCAACATCTGCTTTTCCTCGTACTCTTGTTCCAACTGCATCTCTAACTGCCTGAGCTGAACACACACACACACACACACACACACACACACACACACACAATTAAATTTCTCCCCCTGGGTTTTCTTCCTTCCATTCCCTCCTCGATCAGTGCCCACCCGTCTCTGTGAAGACTTCTGCACATCCTCTAGCTCCTCGTCCTTGTCCTCCAGCTCTTTCTGATGAATC
Organism: Clarias magur; assembly: GCA_013621035.1. NCBI lineage: Eukaryota > Metazoa > Chordata > Actinopteri > Siluriformes > Clariidae > Clarias > Clarias magur. The sequence continues at coordinate 54,771 of QNUK01000027.1, read as the reverse complement.
TGCTTCATTCTTTCCATCTCCATTTCGAAGCGCAGATGTATCTTAAGGGGGTTACAGAAAGCAAGTCATCCTCTACAAATGTGCCACAGACATAACCATAAAGACTGCACGCATTTGACCATCTTGTTACTTTAGCAATATCATTAAATGTCAGAGCACAGCATAAAACTCGACATTTCTGGATTCATAATCAGATTTGCACTGTCGGATGCTGAGACATTAAATTTAGAGTGTCAGATTAACATGAGCAGCTAATTTATTTATTTTTTTGTGGGTGGATTAAAAAAAATCACTTTCAAGAAAAATGAGAAAGAGAGCGAGAGAGCGGGAGAGGGAGAAAGTGTGCATAAGTGGGGGTGTATTTCTGCTGTGGAGAAGCAATGCAACCTGTTCTTGCTGATGTATTTTGGCGGTCATATTGGCAAGCTCCTGAGCACGCTCCTTATCTCTGCTTTCAAGCTCACGTAGTTGTTTCTTCAGCTCAGGCACAGAATCAGAGCCAAGGTTCAGGGGCACAGTCAGGTCTCGGATCTGAGCACACAGCTCTTGTTTTTGATGCTGCAAGTGTTCTACCTCCAACTGACTCTCCTACTCATGCACACACAACAGAACAATTACCATTATATAATGTCATCCCCATCTGTGGCAGTTAGGCATTTTTTTAATGACTCAAAAGATACCTAAAAATGCAATTTAAAACAAAATAAGAAAAAAAAAATCCAATATCTTCAAATTGATGTTGTAATACAGGAGTGCAGATGAGCTTTTCCCCTCTTCTCACTTCATTGCTTTTGTAGTAACAGGATAGCACAAACATTGAGAGGAATTGAGAGGAAGCTTTATTCATAGGATGGTAAAACGGAACCTGAAAAAATACAACATCCTGATCAGGATCTACTTTTTACTGTAAGTGCTACAGAATAAAAGTAACCACCAATAATTTTTTTATTTTTTTATTTCTGTAAAGTACCTACAACTCAAAACTTTGTGCTTATTCCAATCAATAGTCAAACTCCTGAGCTACTCCATCTGCCTGCCACTGCCACCTTTAACAATAGCTGTTAAAGCACTATTTTGGCCATTAAAATTTAACTTTCCTAACTACATCTCTCTGTTGCATTTTTTGTGCCGATTGGTTTAAATAAGTCACTGGAATAATGTACTCTATTCCTTATGTACATTGATGACATTTTTGGAAATCACTACCTGCACATTTCAACAGCTCAATTCTTCCTCCTAATCATCTCACCCAGCCCTAGAACATGCATGGTTCATCGCATGGCCTACAATTAAGTATAACCTTTCTAGATACAGTACTGTATGTCAGTGAAATTTTAAAACTTTTCCTTAAAAACCAACATGAACTTATACTATTCTTACAAAACTCTTTAACTCCTAAGCATGGAAATGTTTACTTTTTCAACTGATGCAACTGAAATGTATTTGCAGCAAAATTAAATATATATCATTAAATTCATGGTATCAGATTGACCACCACACAATCCACCTTGAGAACAAAGAGAATTCCTTTCGGGCTCACTTGTTAACCTAAACAAAATGGTGGCTGGAATTACAGTATTCCCAACAAGTAGAACAATCTACAATGTCAGTGAGGATGCCTCCAGAGCCACTGATTTGTATTCCTGAAATACCCTTAAATGTAGGTGACACAGAAAAAAAATCTACTGTAGAAAACCATTTCAGACATGCCTCTGATTGGATCAGTTCCAAATTATAGTCTGCTGGTTAGAGTGAAAATTCTGTATTATGTAAATCCTATAAACATTTACTTTCTCGTTCCAGAAATATGGTGCCATCAATACTCTCATAGCTGGCAGGAAGATAGAATGGATATGTGGGTAGACAGACGACAAAAATCATAGGCGGGAAATTTTTGTTGTATTTCCTAAGAAACATACTGTAAACTAGTATACAATAAACTAGTAAAAAAAAAAAAAAAAAGCTATTTTAGACATTTGATGTTGCTGTTACCACAACCCGTTATTAATGAATTCCAAATAATTAATTGTACTGGTTTCTGATAATTCCGTCTAAATCCCACAAGCGTTAAACCACTAATTGAAATATGAAGCTAACAATAATTTTATACGGATAAATTCTCTCCCACCACCCCACTTCTCCCCTCGCTCCTCTGCCTTCATGTAGCTGCCTGCATCAAATTCAAAACATTGATGCCGCCTACAAAGCTAAAAACAGCCCAGCACCCACTTACCTCTCAGCTCTAATCACACCCTGCACTGCATCACGTTCCTTCTGATCCTCCAGCACTGCTCGACTGGTCCCACCATCTCTCAGGCATCAAGGAGGACATGGTGGAATGAACTTCCACTAGATATCTATACAGCCAAGTCTCTGGCAATTTTAAGAGATGACTAAAGACCTGTCTGTTTCTTAGGTATTTGCGTAAAACCAAAAAAAAAAAACTTTTTAACTGATTAAATTAATATATCGATATAAATTAAATTGTTTAACTGATGGTAGATATAGTTAGTAGCTATCCAATGACGGAAACTTCAAAGCACGTTTTGTAAGTCGCTCTGGATGACAGCATCTGCCAAATGCCTAAATGTAAATGATGGATGGAAAGACAGATGGAAAACCATTTTACAGAATCTCTACCCACTGCCTACAGATAATGGCAAAAAAGAATTAAAGATATGGGTGTCAGGAGTGAACTGAATGACCAGCCTAGGATTTACAATATGGGCAGCAATTGACTGTTATTATGAGTTGTTATGAGAGCAGTGAAGTAAGGGACCATAGGGAAAAGTTCATCTATACTCTCGGGAACACTCTAAATTCCCATGGAATTAATGTTTTGTTTTACAACAAAAATTACATCCTAAGCCACATCATTTACTCATCAAAGTACTCATTTGTCACAGATGTCTGAAGACTGACCCTGGTCCATACCTTTAGAGACTGACGTAGACAAAAGATCTCTGCCCCCAGAGCTGTATTCTCCTGGATGGCCTTGTCTTTTTGCTCTCTCTCATTATCTGCTTCCTCTAGAGCCTGGGTAAGCTCACTGTCAAACCTGTGAACAACATTTTTTAACATAACAAGCATACAGTACACACAGACAATGCACACTCACCAGCATGAACAGATTCATACATGTAAACCCAAATACCACACAGTACATACCACACATCCATCCATAATGGTATGCACAGGTGGAGGAAAGAGGACATATGCATATTAGATGCATATGAATAGTCATCTTTTTATGCTAATGTGACATTTTGCCTGAAATGAAGCAACACACCTCCTCTGCTTCCTATCCAGGTCATGAGTACGCGCCTGCAAGCTGTCCATGAGCACACGAGCATCTTGCAGGTCAGAAGTCACGTGCCGGCAGTGCCTTTTCAGCTCTGCAACTGAGCGCTTTGATTGTTCCAGCTGGGCTTGCAGCTCCAAAACCTTTGGTAATGGGGATAAGATGACAGTGTTAAAGTGCCGCCCACACTGCGGTACACAGAAAGATGTGCACATGATCTTCTAATTCTCTAGTCAGAATCCAATGTGTTGACGTGATCAATTGTGTTATTCTAAATAAGTTAAAGATTAGATATGGGGTGTTCTGGGAACTACTTCATTGCAACTACCTCATACAGTATACTGTTTCATGAACATATGGTATTGTGACAGTTGAAATCTGCACATACTTCCTCTGCTCACAGACTTGCTATTTATGTCATTAGCAAACTTGTATCCAAGTCTACTGTATATGATACATTGAGTAAAGACTGATGAGAGCATGAGAAGATACCTTGGTGTCCAAAAGTTCTCGTGCTCCTTTCTCAGCCTCAAATCTCTCCTCTGTCTGACGCAAACGTCTGCGTAGAAACTCCACTTCTGTCTGTGCACAATCCAACTGCAGCTGTAGTTCACCCTCTGAAATAGATCATTTAAATTGTTGTTTTTTTATTGTTTAAAATATTGTAAAGTATTGTAAGTTGCACATTTTAAAATTTTTCTAAGCAGATTCTAAGCTTTCATTGTAGTGCACTGCCCAATTCACATGTGAAAATGATTCCTCATGTTTCACAGTTTGAGTCCTGGAATCAATCCGTGCCATCAGGGAAGAAAAAAATGTATTGATGGCATAATCTTTATTTTATTGCCAGGTAACATTGCTAAACCTAGCAACCATCAACTGGCACGACACTCCCTCCAGAGGCATGCACAATGGGCACTTTGCATGATGAGTGTGTTGATTCACGCGCTTCCCTTCGTTCTGGAATAGAGTACATCTGGACTCATCAGACCACATGACCGTTTTAGCATTTTTGCTCCAATGTCCAGTCTTGCTGTGTTTTCAAGCAACAGTCTTAATAAAATTAATTTAAACCAATGTGCATAAGCTACTGCACATCATACACAATTTTTTTTCAAGAACAAAAAACCAAAATCAATCCAGCCCAGTACACACAATTTGTGTTCATATAACATCCAGTAGAATCTTCTTCAGTGCAACAAAACTGAATTGTTTTTACCTGAAGCTATACCACTTGGTGTCTCTTTGCTTTTGGCTTTCTGTTTCTCCTCTGTCAGCTGCTTCTCTAGTGCTTCCACAGTGACTTTACTCTGATTTACACGATCCTAAAATACAAAGCACATTTATCTTATCTTTTGCATGGTTGTGTGTGGCTCAAGAAATATATAATATTATGTTCTAAAAATGCTTAATAAAAGCAAGATGTAAAAGAACTCTTTGAAACACATGCATTTGTTTAAACATACATTTTCTATTTAACATGTATATAATTTAGGCACCTCTTATTTTAGACCCAAGTTTATTGAGTAAAATTAAATTATATATAATTTTAAGAAGGGAAACCTGTAACTCCTTGTTTTCCTTGGTAAGACGAAGTCTCTCCACTCTCTCTGCATCTAAGGCCTGACTCACAGCTTCTCCCCGAAACCTCTCATCACTTAGCTCAGATACCACAGCCGTTATCTGTGGCACATACATCAACATACACACAAGATGTGATTTAGAATTTACTTTTATTATTTATTTTAGGTTAAATGCATTACTTGCGGAAATAACCAGTCAGATTTTGTAAAAAAAATTTTGGTATATCATGGAGACATCTTTCAGTAGATACAGGCATACACACGCATGCCTACACATACACACGCATGCACAGACCTTGGTCTCCAGGCCATCTGCATTTTGTCTAAGTTCATTCCGCTCCTTCTCAGACTTCTCCAGTCGCCTCCTTAGCATGTTGATCTCATCCTGGAGCACATGAACACATTGGCCACCTCATTTATACCCTAGGCACATCTTCACATTAACCCTTGATGGTCAGGTATATTACTTAATGTATCTCTTCATACACTGCATTGCAAAAACAATATATATATATATATATATATATATATATATATATATATATATATATAGTGTACTGTATATACACACACATGTGTAAAGCCTAAACTTGTAATCTTATTCAAAAAGGTAAAGCTCATATATTCTAGATCTATCACACAAAGTGAAATATTTAAACTTTTTTTCATTTTAGTTTTGATGATTACAGCATATAGCTCATGAAAAAATCCAGTATCTCAGAATATTAGAATATTTCCTAAACTCAATCTAAAAAGAAGGCAGAATACAGAAATGTTTAAGTTGAAAAGTATTTGTATTTATGCACCCTATACTCCATACAAGGCTCCTTTATTATTGCATCAATGTGGCATGGCATGGAGGTGATCAGCTTGTGGCAATGCTGAGGCATTATTAAAGCCCAGGCTCCATAGCAGCCTACAGCTTGTCTGTATTGTTGGATCAGGTGTTTCCCACTTTCCTCTTGACAATATCCCACAGATTCTTTATGGGGTTCCATATATATCCATAAAGCTAATCAGCAGACAGAAGCATGAAGTGCTCTAAAATCTTGATAAAACTGAATGGACCAGCACCAGCAGATGTCATGGCACTGGAAAATCACCACCAACTGTGGAAACTTCACACTGGACAATTAAGCAAGTTTTGTGTGCCTCTCCACTCTTTCAGAATCTAGGACCTTGAAATAATTAAATTAGCATTTTATTTGGAAATCATCTAACAAAAGAACTTTGGACCTTTTGACCTTTTTCTCCTTAGCCCAGGTAAGATGCTTCTGATGTTTTCGCTGGTTTAGGAACGCAACCGTTTCCATCAACAGTACGCAACAGTAGCATCATCTGGCCAGCCTCACTCCATGTATTTTGAGGCTCTCAAATTCTTGAATCTTCTTAAGGCTGTGGTTATCTGTTGCTTGCTCACCTTTTCCTACCACGCTTTCCCTTCCAGTCAACGTTTTATGAATATGCTTCAGTACATCACTCAGTTAGTCCATTCAGCAATGCCCTTCTGTGGCTTACACTCCTTGTTGAGTGTGTCGATGATCACCTTATGGACAAGAGTCATGTCAGCAGCACTTCCCCATGATCACGTTTGCGTGTACTGAACTAAACTAAGAGACATACAGGTATACTCTGTAATAACTCTCACTATGATGAAACAATCTGAACCAACAAAATACGCTACATATCTTGACGCATGTTTAATCGATTGTTTTAGGAATTTGCACAACCCATTGTGTCCTGCAACATTTTCAGACAACCTCCTCCATGAGAAGGGATCAATGATTCCGTCATTTCCAGTTTCTGAGGGTACCTCAGGAACACCAGGTTTGCACTGTGATGACTCTCTGCTCATTACTGTACACCATCTTCTCACCACCTGATGAGAAGTCGAATGACTGAGTGATGGGGTACGGCATTAAAAGGCCTCGTCTCAGTGGCATCCGGTTGTTCAAAACTCCATACACTGAGGAGTAAAACTGTACATTGTTTCGTTCAGATTGCGTCATCATAAAGAGTTATTGCAGCATATTCGGGGCTCTTTCGAGTGAATCAATCTGCATTGTATTCATACAGTATGAATAGCAATTTACTTAAACTCCAAATTAAATATTCTAATATTTTAAGATAATGATTTTTTTTAATTTTCACATGCTGTAATTTGGAATAATTTAAATAAATAATTAAATAAAACCAAAAAAGATTAGAAATATTTCACTTCATGTCAAAGGAATCTAAAATAAATGAGATTATTATAGAAATTATGAAAGAAAAAAAGATCTGTGCAAAAACAACACATTTATCAATATAAACAATACTTTTTAAATAATACCTTTGCTATTGGTATATTCCTAATAACAAGTGTATGTATATTTATAAATCTAAGTACAGTTTTTATTTTATGGGTTAAGCTGTATAGCATTTTAATAAATAAATTAGATTAACAAAATAAACTAATTATATTATATAAAGAGGTAGGTAGTAAGGGGTTACATTTACTTTTAAATTTTTGGGGAAAATTTTTACTTCTATGAGTAGTTTTACTGCACCATTTTATATTTGCGAAGAAGAAATGCTACTCTTACTCTACATTCGGCTACACGTGCCTCCGTAAATTTTCTCACTATTTAGTCTACACGTGCAGTCGGTAGACCTACCGCATGACTGTTTCACCAATCAGACGCAGCATCAATAATCACATGATTCCGTTTGACCAATCAGGTCAGGCAACATAGTGGGGGGAAAAAACCTTCAGCCAGTGTACTATAAATTCATTCTACCTGTGAATCCGGCCTACTTACGCTCACTGCGCATGCGCAAACAAAAGTTTCTGCATCTTACTCTATTTTTGCAGAATGCCTATAAATCCATGCTGCTACTAGTGGGATCTTTTTTTTTTCTTTTTTTACGTTTGTACGATTATATGTTAACTTTAATTGTACATATAATGAATATATACTGTAGAATATATTAGTATATTTCAGTACAGAATTAATCACCAAGACATGTGTTGTACATTTTTATAAATCCCAAAAAATATGATGCATCCCTGGCATCATACTGTATACAAAGCATGTTTCGCTTGCAAAAGAACAGCTTTATACTGCAGTGTCATCTCTTTCTGCCAAAAATGATAAACGCTTCAGTATGTATATGTATAGGTTTTACTGAGCCTGCTGGAGAATATGAGTTCTTGATAAGTTTGTCACACTCACTCCTTTATTTTTTTATGCAAAACCCAGGAGTCTCCATTATTGATTTTTCCCCCCATCTGAAAACTGGAGTGTATCTTTAGTGCATCTTTGTAGAGAATGGTTTTGTACATAATAATACAGACATAATAAATTTATAGAACAAAATTTGTACTACGAATAATATGGCGCATAAGACTTTTGCACAGTACTGTATATATATATATATATATATATATATATATATATATATATATATATATATATTCTAAAAAATATTTAGGCATTGCGAATAAAACAGTTATTCAGTACTTGAGTGGTCTTTTCACAAAATATTTTTTTACTCTTACTTGAGTAATATTTTGGATGACTACTTTTTACTTCTACTTGAGTAATATTATTTTGAAGTACAGGTACTCTTACTTGAGTATATTTTTTGGCTACTCTACCCATCTCTGATTAAATAATAAAGTAATCTAACATATAATTGTATCACACTGATCATGCTGACAAGAGCTTTAAATATTAGCAAGTTAATATGGTATAAATAGCTTACCTCTTTGGCACGAACTTTGTGTTCATCTATATTGACGCTTAGCAGGGGGCGTACTCTGCACAGCATTTTCCACCAGCTCCAGTTGGCCACTCTGTCCAGAACACGAATATTTCGCTGGATACATCTCACAGCCATCTGTTGCACCTTATCTCAGAACAGGTACACAATCATTCAGACTTGTATATTTTCAATAAGAGATTAGAGATTGATAAAAGATTAACAATGGCATTGAAAAATGAAAACAATCTTGGTACTGTATGATGTGTCTACCTGAGTATATATATACTGTATATATATATATATATATACATATATATACACTATCTCTTAGCACTTCTGTGACCACCAAAGACTGTTTCCATTTAAACTAATTCTGTCCTGCAACTTCCATCTTGTATTGTGGAAATATGTGGCTGTGGCCTCACTTTCATGCGGCGGTATGTCTGCCGTGCCAAATGCCCCAAACAGGCAGCCTGCATATGCACTAGCCACTTGTTGACCAAGCCATTCCTTTGCACATCCAGTTCTCCCAACATGCTGCGTCTTAAAAACACCTAACAAAGACAAGTAGATAGACAGAAACACAGACACAAAGAACCATACATGTAACTATGCACATCAGTGACACCCATGGATCATTTTATGTAAATGTAGACTCCCACCTTGCTTGCTCCCAAAACAATACTCTTCTTATCCATATCCAGTTCGATCAATAATTCCTCCACGGCCTGAAAAAGAGAATAATCGGGGTATAAGCCTATTTTACTGTTCAAGTTTCACATCACAGAGAACACGTCATCAATCTGTTTCTGGACACTTGTTTAAAATTTTATTCTAAATGAAATGACAATAGATGAAAAATTGGCAAGTATGTGCATTTAGATCATCACACCTTTCTCTCATTTGGAGTGATAAATACAGAGCCATAGCGTTTCATCACAGGAGGAGACAGTGCCTGGAACCGGCAGCGGAAATCACTCAGAGACATATGATCAGGATAGCCTGGGATAGAGAGACAGCAGTCACAAGCTAGTCTGATTATGGGGATTGTTTTTAAACTCAGCATTGTCAATAAATGCTATTCTGGTTTAATAGTAAGAGCTGAATGTGAGTAAACTTATGTGTGAGACCTATACGATACAGTTGCAAAGCAGGTACTAAGTGGGTTGAGTGCAGCTGCGTGCGTAATGCAGGAACATCAAAGCCACCACCATCGACCTTAGCGCTGAGACACTGTAGAAAAACCGGCCGTGCACGACGAATCAAGCTTATCAGGGCATCCTGTTGAAGGAGAGAGATTCAACTACATTGGAACTAGACAACAGAGGTTTAGTGGCTGAAATACAAAATAACATTCATGTTCTGCCTGGACCATGTAACACTAAATGACTGATAGAAAGATAAATAAATGTAGATACTGTAGATAGATGGACAGATGGATGGATGGATGTTGTGTAGAAAGTGTGAGTATTCAGTATATATCCGGCCGTTTGTGACTGAGAGAATGTCAATAGTGCAAAGCTGTCATCAAATCAAAAGGTGATGACTTTGAGTCAAAATACGTATATGGTATATATCATAATTTCAACAAAAATGAAGTCAAACCACTGAAAAAAGTCTGTCCAAACGTTTAACTGGTGTGTGTGTGTGTGTGTGTGTGTGTGTGTGTGTGTGTGTGTGTGTGTGTGTGTGTGTGTGTGTGTGTGTGTGTGTGTAAAAATTCAGTTTTTCTCATTTTAATCAAGTGGTGTTTCCTGATATTTATTCATTTCTACATTGTGAATGCAATGCTGAAGATATCCAAAATACAGTTGATGTTGAGATGTGTCTGCTGCTTATGCTCTGTAAAGCCTTCATAAAACACTCTAAATGAGGTTCTGTTAACTATTGATTTCTGAGGCTTGAAATCTCTGGGATATAGAAGAGTTGATGATTGACTCAATCACTGCAAGGTGCCGAGATCCTGGAGCTGCAAAATAAGCCATCAGCCCTCCAACACTGTGCTTGGCAGTGGGCATGGGGTCTTTCTGCTGAAAAGCTGTTTGGTTTTCCCCAAGCATGACACTCTGGGCATTTAAGCCAAACAAATCCACTCTGGTCTCATCTGTCCATAGGACATTGTTTCAGAAGCCTTGTGCTTTCTTCAGATGCAGTTTCTATTGTTTTGTTTTATTAAGACAGAAGAGGCTTCCCTTGGCGATCCTTGCAAACAAACCATCCTTGATCAAGCTCTTCTAATTGTGCTGTCAAGAACTTTAACAAAAATCTTTGTATTATATTCTATCTTTCCTATTTTCATCGGAGACATTCATATATATTCATATAATTTCACTGCATATCATACTGTGTATGATTGTGTATATGTCAAATAAGAATTTTGGATGGTCCACAAAACCCCATGCTCATTCTTTTACAAGGTGTAAATTGAGTCTAAAAGTGGACATATGTACTTAAATTACTTGAATTATATTAAATAACAAAAAGATCTGAATAATGAAAGTGGGTAAAGCAAATGGTTTAGATGGTAAGGGAGTGATGAAAGAAATATATGTAGACACAGGATAACTAAATTCAAAAACAGATGGATCACAGATGTCTATTTTCCTTGGTGTTGAGGAGGATTATCTGTGGAAATGACATACTGTAATTGAGCCTTACCACTTGCAGTTTTATAGAGATGCAGTGTGAGTATCTTCTGATCGCAGCCATTCCTCCAGTGAAGATCTTGCGCACACTCCCACTTCTCTCCAGAAAGCGCTGTGAACCTCCTTCAACACCGCCCAAACCCCGACACAAAGGAGGGACTGAGGCCCGTGGAGCAAACAGAGCCTTTACTACATGGCTGGCAAACAGAGAGAGACTGTGAGACTTTTTGCCTGCTTCCATCACATCAGTTTCAAGAAGGAACTGTTAACTTGCTCCCAAATACTGTAATTCCTACTCCTTGACAGGTGAATGATATTCACTTCAGTTGTCGGTGGTTTTAATGGTATGGATGATCAGTGGATCATATGGATACTATACGGATCTATAGTGCGATGAGAAATATAATTGAATGTATTTTGATGAAGTGACTGGTGGGTTCTTCTGGGTACTCTGGTTTCCTCCCACAAAGACATGCAGATTAGACTAATTGTACTGTATGTGTGAGCACTGTGATGGATTGGCACCCTGCCTCATGCCCTAAATCTCCTTAGGCTCCTGTCAGTACAAACGATGATGTGATGACAATCTAAACCTACTGAGAGATACATTGATCATCCATAACATTAAAGCCATTTTATATATATTAAAAAAAAATTATAGCAGAAGATGCAATGTTTTTGATAAATGTTATTTGCAATTTACTGTAAATATGTGGTTATTCTTTACATAATCAATCAAATCAGTGCCAGAAAAGGAAAGAAGTGGAATAAATACAAGTATTCTTCAGTCATATATTGCTGTCACTGAGCTTCCAATTGTATTGTATCAAAAGTGTGTTGTATTTTAAACACCATATCATGTACAGTCCTGTTCAAATGATGGTAGCCTCTCTTTGAATTCTTTGTTATTTTTGTCTAAACAAATAATGTGATCTCAGCAAATACAACCTAACAAACAAACAATCTACAACAGCAGAGGGTTTAGCAGTTTGCTGATCTGAGCATTCAGGTGTGTGTTAATGCAATTCCAAGAGGAAAAGGCACAAGGAATGGTCTTGCACATAAATCGGGAAATGGTTATAAAACTATTTGGAGTTTAACACTGCAGTGAGAAAGATGGAAGTGCAAGTGGAAAACATTCAAGACAGTTGCCCGTCTACCCAGGAGTGGACATCCCATCGCATTCACCCCAAGGTCAGACCATGCAATGCTCAGAGAAATACAAAAAAAAAAAGGTGCTACAGTACATCTTAGACTCTACAGGCCTCATTGAGCATTAAATGTCAAAATCCATGATAACACAATTAGAAGACAGAACAAGTATGGTTTGTTTGGAAGGATGCCAGGAGAAACCTTCTGCTGTCTTAAAAGAACATGAAAGCACAACTACTGTAAAGGTGGCACAACTGCATCTAAACTAACCATAAGGCTTCTGAACAATGTCCCATGGACTCATGAAAAGGTGGACTTGTTTGGCCTTAAGTGAGACACTGATAAAGTCATAAAAGAAATAACTTCAATGCTTCAAGTTATTGCTGATACAGGTGGGTCTGCAAGCTATTGAATCATAGAAGATTCTTAGTATTGCCCATTCATTTTTGTAAATAAATAATGACAATGAAAAAGGTATATGTTGCTGTTTGTCTGAGGTTGCATTTGCCTAAAAATAAGTCCTGATATGACCAGATAATTATTTTGATGTTTTTAGAGAAAAACACAGAATTGTAAGAGGGGGTACTAACTTTTATGCATGACTGTATTGAATAATATGAGGAAAAAACATATTGTTCCCGCCCTAGTCCAAGGTCATTGTAGTTATAAATTGTAAAAGTTATAAATGTAGTTATGTTACAGTGTTTGCGTGTCATGGGAGGAATTACATAGAGGAGTTCTGCAGAATAGAGATGGCATTGAGGGCAGAGGGGTTATTTTGAACCAGACCAAACCAGCCAGATAGGTCATAGCGGATGGGGTCAGAGCCCAACACATGAGCAATCTCGCATTGTAGGGGCTGTTCACACAGACGCACTAAAGAACAATAAAAAAGCACAGTGTTAATATGAATGGATTTTTAAAGATGTTCTGTTTTTGATGATTTAAAAGTATCCTGTAATGATTATCCTGAGCACCTGTATCACCGAAGTAATGACATATCCTCTCCAGAACAGTGCTCTCAGAAGAACTGGGAGTGACTAATTCCTCGTCTAGAACCCAAAGAAGGCCCCGAGGGTCACCCTCTGGCCCTCGGACCTGGGCACACACACATGCACATATTAAACCTTAAATATCAGCATTTTTAAGTTCAAAAAACACATTTCTGAATCTGATATGATCAAATGAATGACAGCGTAAAAAGGGCTACCTGCAGTCCTGGTTGGTCGATAGCACACACCACCTTTTGAGGACTGTCCTCAGGGGCCTCAAAATCTACAGACACTCTCTCCTACAGTCAGAACAGGGCAGAGGCCTCTTCAATTAGCCATAATGTCCATCATATGAAAACACACACAAAAGCTGCAGGAAGCTTGTCATTTACCTGTGTGTATCGGTCAAGAACATTAGTGAAGGTGTGTGTGAAATGGTGCTCCAGCAGCCTTTCCTGTAAGTAGTTGTGACAGAACTCAGAGAAGCCAGCAGCCCTGTCTTTCCCACTGTGTCTGGGGTTGCGTAGACCTGGTGTGTCTACCACAATCACAGAGCCTAATATTAGCTGCTGGGAGCACAGAGCTCTGCAAAGAAAAATAAAGCACATGATAATGAGTAACATATGCACATTTAAATGCAAGGGAAAGTCTTTCTTAGAAGACATTTTATTCTTGCCATGGACATGTGAGAGGCATGTGTGTATGCATCTACAGTATGTATGTATCCATGTTTGTGTACCTGTTAATTAGAGACACAATGGCAGTAAACAGCTCCTCATAGAGACCAGATGCCATGCCCTCCACACACTGAGCTGCACTCAGTTTAGGGCCTAGAGATAAGATAAAGTACAATATAAAAATTTTACATGGCTACACTGAAGGCAGTAAGCTTGTCTACTGCACCTCAGTCTTTGTTATTGTACGAACAAATAAATATACCCAGTGATTAATGCAAAGCAAATTACATTACCACATTTGTTGTGAATCTTGATTTTTAAAGAAGTACTGATTTGTACCGAATGAAAGAAAAATTCAAACTGTATTAAAAATTTAAAATAAAAAAAATGTGACTGGCAAGTCCACCTTCCTCTTGATCCTCTGCCATGTGGCGCTCTCTAGTGGTTCCAGTGGCCCTCTGCAGTAGCTGCCTTAGGTGATGTTTGAATACTGATGTGTGAAGATCTTCTCCCTCACAGCCAAGAACAACGCTGGCAACCTGAGCACCCTCAAAACTCATGAACTGCTTGCGCCCAACTGCAGAGAGGAGATTCAAGAAAATGTGATATTTGACATTGTACAAAATGTTTTTGTGGTTGTTCCTGGGAAAGATGTACGTCCTATCTTCTTATACCATAAAAGTTCAAAAAAAATTTTTTTTTTGCATACATAATATGCTTTGGGACATTTATTTATTTATTAAAACCTATTTCAATTTTAAAAAATGGTGAATATTTGTCCAAAAACCAGGGACACATCCAAAATTTGCTATTTTTTTCTGACCACAAAAAGAACACCTTGAAGGACAATGATTACAGCTGGGAGATCACCGGAGACTTCGAATCATGCACCCTTGCTGATGGGTCTCCAACAAAATTGCCTTGCCATCTTTTTTTACAGCAGAAACATCAAGGCACACTACAGAAGACAGGACACAGAGGACCAGGATCAGTGTGGGAAGGAACAATGTCAACTCTGTGCCATTGGCGGACCCCTTGAAGGTGCTGATGTCACAAATTGGTCCTTATAAAACAAACAATCATAGCTCTAGATAAGAAGTCAGCAGTCTTTAAATATCGTCAACAATAACTAATTTAAAATAAATAACAACTTGAAAACTGGTGTCTACACTTCTAAATCCTTTGTGGGGATTTTTGGTACAACTTTAGTATAAATATGTACATGTTCAATTTGATTAATATGTTATTTTGTTTGAGTTCATGTGAACAACAAGTCTTGATCCTGGATTTAAGACCAATAATCAGGTTGGTTAACACGTAACATTCACCAACTAACAGCAGCTAGTAACAATGCTTCTGATAACCAACAGAAATCTTGTTGTTAGTCTTTTGGCTGCTCCACTGAGGGATTGCCACAGCTGGCCAAATGATCCGCACAACAACTTGGCACAGGTTTTGCCCTTCCTGATACAACCCTCCCATTTTATCTGAGCTCGGGACCGGCACTGCATCCAGTGCCTTGGGTTTGGACAATGACTGGGAATTGAACCACTGATGTTTTGTTACGTGATGTGTGCAACACAATGTTGGGAGCTTTAGACAATAATAAAATGTTAGCAGCTAATTCTCTGGGCCCGTATTCACAAAGCTTCTTAAACCTAAAAGTTGCTCCTAGTGATGAAATTCTAAGAGAATTCTTAGAAATATGACATTTTCTTAGGATTTCCCCTTAAATTTAAGACTAAAAATTAGTAAAGATAAAAATACTGTAATTCACAAAACATCTTAGACCTTTAAACAAAATTGTTAAGAGTAGAAAGAAGGACTTTTAAGAGGCTTGAGAGTTTCTAAAGCAGAGGACAAAATGGTGGAAAAAATAAATATTCTCCAAACATTAAACGTAAAGCTAAAAGTAAACACTGCTCTTTTGTCCAATTTGGTTTTCTTGTTGTTTTACTTCCTTCCATCTCTCTTGGATTGGTGACTACATACCATCCAAAAGTGCAACTTAGATAAACTGTTCTGCAATCATGTAAATTAATAAAAGTTGAGCCATTTTGCTTCCATCAATCTAAAATGGATTACAAATAATAAAATTAGTATGTACGAATGTAAGAATAAATGCAAGAACTTAAATATAGTATATAACATATACTTAACTACTGGGTGGAAATTGGTTGCTTTGGAAGTAGACACATTTTCAACATTTGGCTGTTTAATTAACCTTAAGATATTTAGCCTATAACAGAAACTTTAATGAAGTAGCCTGTAGTAATGATTACACAATTTCTTCATATACAAACATTATGATTTCGCTGTCCGTTTTATTATCATATATTTTGTTTTCGCACATTTGCAGAGGTCAGAGGTTCTTTTTTTATCAACCAATCACATCCTTGAATTGCTGCATCATCCCGAGCAACGGGGTCAACAACACCTTCTCACTAAGATCAAGGTTTTTGTACTTTCCTTACTCAGAATTGCTCTGAGAAGTTTCCAAAATCACTTTTAATCTAGGACTCCTAGCTAGGACTTTTAAAGCTAAAATAGGAGCTCTCTGAGAGAATTCTACATCTACATCTAGGCATTTGGCAGACGCCCTTATCCAGAGCGACTTACATTTTTATCTCATTATACATCTGAGCAGTTGGGCTTAAGTGCCTTGCTCAAGGGCCCAACAGGGACAACTTGGTGGTAGTGGGACTTGAACCTGGGACCTTTCGAACCGTAGTCCAATGCCTTAGCCACTGAGCTACCCCTGATTCTAAAAAGCTTTGTGAATACGGGCCCTGACCTCTATATAAATAAAATAAAGGTTTTGTCTGTACTCACTCTTTTAATGATATCTTTATGAATGTCTGTCTGTCTGTCTAGCCAGGTTTTGTCACAACATCACACAAAACTGGTAGTATAGAATTTAATGAAACTTTAGCAGTAATTAGGTATTTACCTGCATTTAAGCATACTCAACAAATTAAATCAAAATGGTGAGTATAGGAGGGAAGCTATGCTTTGATATCGTCTTGCGCACACGGCAAACTATGGGTGGGTCTTACTG
The DNA here is from genome assembly GCA_013621035.1 of Clarias magur. NCBI lineage: Eukaryota > Metazoa > Chordata > Actinopteri > Siluriformes > Clariidae > Clarias > Clarias magur. The sequence goes on along the minus strand of QNUK01000027.1, from coordinate 37,616 downwards.
TAACTTGACCGCTGGACAGAATTTATTTTAATTTGTGTAGTACTTGGACATCAGTCTGAAGTTTAATCTGCACCATAAAATCAAAATGAGTAAAAATAATTTTGAAAAGTTATGCGTCATCATGTCACAAAACGTGACAAATCGCAGAGCATTTTGTCAACCAGTAGCTGCTGTGCAGATAATTGTGGATTTTTCAATGTGATATTTTGAATCAATTTTATAACAAAAAATTTGATGTGATCGGATGTTGCTATCTGATTGATCGACGTGCTTTGTTTACAAAACAAAGAAGCACTCTAGGACCATTTCTTTTCATTTTCTTACTTATGTATTTTCCACTACTTTTTCTTCTCTCTCATCTACTGTAGGTGTGTACTTTAGCTTTAGGAAACTTTAATGAGTTAGAATATGAGGTGATATTAAAATGTTATTTATATAAAATACTGGAAACTTCAGGAGAGAATTATGGTTTTGTCTCCTAAATTAATAATGCTATATTATATATCTATCTTGACAAATGGTGGAGTTATTACAGGTTTTGTCATCAGTCATGCATCACTGATCACAGTAATTTCACGAAGTACTGTACAGTATGCGATAAAATATATACAGTAGTACTGAAACTCGCGCATTTGTAGTAATGAAATAATCAGTAGTGAAAAGAAAATTGTGTCGTGCACTTGTTGTTAGAAATGGGACTCTTGACGAAGGAAAATGTATTCATAGTTGAGTATTATTACCACTCATATGGAAGTGGTCTTGAATGGGGGCCGAGTTTGAAATACAGTAGGTGGCAGAACAATTCCTTCCCATAACTGTCCCATTCCCCTGATCTTACACCACCTGATGCCTGCTTGTGGGGAATGTTAAAGGAATGTGTTCAATTGTTAAGTTCCACCAAGAACTGTGTCTGCATTATGCATGCAAATCTCTTTCTGCAGGAATCTGCAGCAACCTTTGTTCCGGTATATGTTTGAGAATCTGTGTGAATTATATGAACTCTGTCTACAGAGAGGTGGTGCACACACACTTACATTATGCATACTGTGGTAAATCAACATGCTAATAGTGTATATGTTAGTGTCTTACAGGAGAAATAAACTCTCAGATGACAACAAGGTAATACTGTTCGTCGTTTCATTTCAGTACTGTATATTTTGGCACATTCTGTATAAGCTAAAACAATAGGAACCAATGCGTAGCTATTTTCAAGTTTTGCGGTATTATTAGTAACAAACATCTGAACCGATAGGTATTAATTAGAAAAGATAAACTGAACATTTTTACTGGGATTACTTAATTTCACCTATGAAATAACAGCGCTGATGTGGTACAGGATAAGTGACTTTTAACCTGCTGGACAAAAATTTGAAGACAAAATGTCACGTTTATCGGATCTACTTTTCTGATTTCTCATCTGTGATTCACTCTCCGATTACAGGGAGTGTATTTGACTGATGACAAAAGAAGTACAACTTGCCGTGAACAAGATTCTCAACCTTATAAAATTGTATTTCTTTGTATTAGGAAGTTAGGCAGAGAGTGCTGCCATACAGACAGACAGGCAATAATATCACTAATTACAGCTGATCAGCTTATTTTTAGCTTTAACCTTTTAAATATTTCAACAAACTTTTTAACCATCAATGATGAGTACTAATGCTAGTCATATACAGTACAGAGAAGATCAGACACACCCTTCATGCTTGAAAAGTTTTAGCACAAGAGCAATGAACTGAGGCATGGACTGACCAGCAGCGCCACGTTTTTATGTTTGGATCACATAAAAAATATTTTAAGTAGTTCAAAGTGCAAAAGTGTTCATCCCAGCATTAAGAGATGCAGTAAAAATAACCTTTTCTGCCAAAGCCCACCTTCTGTATTATGATTGGTCAGAGGTGAGTGATGAGTGATTGAATGTGCACGGTGAGCAAAAGTACCTTAATATTCATTTCGCCTGTCCTTGTTGTTTTGAAAGAAATGGTCTGCACAGTATTTCAGATGCATGTGTTATACATCACATTAGATGCTTGTGTTAAATGTCGCAGCTGCTTCTTTTTTTTTTTTTAGCAGAATGCTGGTTATATGTGAAAGTAATTGTGGTACTGTATATCGTGGCAGTCTTCATAGCGTGATTTCTGTGTGAATAGGGCTAGAGAGAAACAAACTCTAGCCAACCAAATTACAGATCTGATATATCCCCTAGAGATCCAAGAAACTCCATCCCTCCCTGCACAGACACTTTAAAAATAACAATTAGTTTGTTAATTTATGCACTTTTTCTGATCCATTACACTTCTGCACTGTCACTGGCCCATCATCATTTATTTCAGATTTGCAGTAAAACTGCCTAAATTAAAACTTGGGTCTAGGGGAAATTTCATCTCACTCTGTTTACTGTATGGCTGTACTGACAATAAAAGATCTACTTGACTTGAAATGCTGCAGACTCACCTTTGCATACCCCAGCTATACCCAGGTGGTATATTCCAGCCAGAACATGCCAAATAGCTCGTTGTTCATCAGGTGAAAACCCAAGAGTGTTCATGGCTGCTAAGAGTCTTCCAAACTCAACTATAGCCCTCTGCTTCTCATCCACCTGTGGGTGAATTTAATAGATTTGTTATCTATATTATTACTATTATTATTAGAGAGCAAAATTACACGAAGGCAAGGTTTTTAATTTATTGTTGAGCTTTAACAAATGGATCTTTGAAGCTCATACAGAGGGTTCAGTCTCAGTTCTCAGCACTTTGTCATGTTCCTAAAATTATTGCTGAATATTTTTTGCAGTGTGGCAGGATGTATTATCTTGATAAACGAATCCACTGCCATTATGGAATGTTGCTGTGAGCGGAGTATGTGGTGTGTCACGGTAATGTGTTATGAATGCCAGGACTGAAGGTTTCCCAGCAGACTATTGTACTACACTGGCTTCTTGCTTTATTCCAACAGTCTATCCAACATAAGAAAATATTTTCACCAATTTCTGCTATAGTAGCAGAAAATACACCTTTGTGGGATATCCCACTTCTTGAAAGGTGCCACTGTAAAACAGGACACTTAATTATATTCATTTCAGTTGTCAGTGGTTTTAATGTTATGGCTGATTGATGTGTTTCTGCAATATGATTGATACATAAATAAATAAATAGATTAATCAATCAATCAATCAATTTGTGCATGATATATACTATATATATATATATATATATATATATATATATATATATATATATATATATCGTTTTTTTAATGCAACACAGTTTTATTAAGTTTAGCATTAAAAAAAGTACAGACCACGTTCACTTCCAAGTTAACTCAGCATATGAAAACATTTCATTTTTGACAACCATATACATTTATATGCGAAGACAGACACAACTAATGGATTTGGATTACACTAAATAAAAATCTATTCAGTACCAGTGTAAAATTTATTTTTTTTTTACTACAAATGTTTTACTTTGGTGAAAAAATTTAATAATTTTGTTGTTTAGGTTTTGGTGCAGTTTCTTACCTTGGTTGGGCAACTGATGCCAAATAAGTTGTTTTCTGGTGATTGGTGAAGCTGGAGCTCTGTCCTAGAAGGTAAAGACAGCTTTCGAGATATAAACAGCATCTCTTGTTCAACATCAGGAATGTCTCCTGGAGAATTTTTATAAACAACATTCATTGGACATAAGTCTAAGATATTGGCAGGCCACTTTGCCAAGGTCTGGAAGATGACTCAAATCGTCAACCTCATTTAAGAGTAAATTGGTTCCTTTGATCATGAAGCCCTTATAAACCATAACGCACAGAACTGCCATAAATTGTAAGCACCAAAACACCAGTGTCTTACATCACCATTGACTGAAAGACTGACATCCAAGAAAGAAGCCCCTTCTCCAAAATCAACACCTTTAAGCTCAGCTAAAGTTTACAGCTGAGCATAGACAAAGAAAACCATTCTGGTATAAATTCAACCCAAAGAACACCACACTAACCTTTATGCATGGGGGCTGTAGCATCATGCTTTGGGGCTCTTTTGGGGCTCTGTCATTTGATCGTGTGCTCTGCCCAAACTAGATGGACTACATGGAGGACTACACTGAATTCTTTAGCATAACCTTAAAACATCAGCTGTGTTTGAAACCTAAAGGTGTCCAACAGGACAATTAACCTAAACACACATCAAAATTGGCAGTGGAATGGATAAAGCACTACTTTTAATCTTGTGAAGCGTCAATATTGAAAATTTGTGAATCTGTTCTACAATCATGCTGTCCCATAAGAAAGACCAGTTGCAGAATGTCCGACCACAACAGTATGTACCAACAGTTAACATTAAACACTTCCACAGACTATTTAAAAAAAAGAAAAAAAGTTCTGATCCAGTTAAAGACCCAAAGAGGAAAAAAAGACACAACATTACTGTATCTAGCAGTTGAATGAAAAATAGCTAACCTGCTTGCTTTCTTGTTTTACATTTATTTATAGGAAAACAGACTGAGCACAGATCATATCATATCATATCATATCATATCAACAAATATTTTCAGACCTCATTGTAGTATTGAGTCCTGCCAGCATCTGGGAGAAGACTAAGAAGTTGCTCTCTCCCTCAGGCCTATGGCAAACCCTCCACTTGTCCAGCATCATAGTCTGTGAGACAGAGAAACATCAATATTAGTACGGTAAATAACAGAGGTATGATATTTAAAAAAGTTCAGTTAAAAGGCACCTGAAGGTGTCCTGCAGCTGCCAGTCCTTTGTGGTTGAAGTCCAGAGAAAACACCATGGCAAATCGATTGGAGGCTTCACTTTGGTGAGAGCTTACACAGCCAAAAGAGTGCAGCACAGTGAACATGGCCTGGAGACGCTCCACTGGGTCACACATACACATACACACATTTAATTATCAACATATGTTAGTAGCATCACAATGAGGTGGTAGCTACTGTATAACATTATTCAAAACTCCTTATACATTGAGCTTAAATATATCGCACTGCGTGGGAGCGCACACACACACACACACACACACACACACAATGTTGAATATGAACAATATGCTGGAGGTTATTTGAAATTTAACGGAGCTCAAATATTACTATACAATAAATGCTATATTAGAACAGCATGTAAGCTTTGCGTTAAATTGCATTCTGTAGTCATTGTAATGACAATTTCTATTGACATTTGAAATAGAGAAAACTCTCAGGGCCCGTATTCACAAAGCTTTTTAGAATTCTCTCAAAGAGCTCCTATCTTAGCTTAAAAAGTCCTAGCTGGGAGTCCTAGACTAAAAGTGATTTAGGCAACCTTTTAGAGCAACTCTGGGTAAGGAAAGTAGAAAAACGTTTATCTTAGTGAGGAGGTGTGGTCGACCCCATTGCTAGAAGCATTTCAAGGACTGTGATTGGTTAATAAAAAAATCACCTCTGACCTCTGTAAAGGTTTTGAAATGTGCTCTTTGTGAAAACGGAATACATGATAATAGAACCAACAGTGAATCATAATTTTTGTATATGAAGAAATTGTATAATCATGAGTACAGGCTACTTTATGCAAAGTTATCTTAAAGATAATTAAACAGCTAAATGTTGAAAATGATTTGAAGGAACCAATTTCCACACGGTAGTTACTATATTTAAGTTCTCACATTTATTTACCGTACTGATTTTATTACTTGTAATATATTTTAGATTGATGGGAGCAAAATGTCTCAGCTTTTACAATTTACATAATTGCAGGACAGTCTATTTAATTTGCACTTTTAGATGGTGTGTAGTCACCAATCCAAGAGAGGTGGAAGGAAGTAAAACAACAAGAAAACCAAACTGGACAGAAAAGCAGTGTTTACTTTTAGCTTTACGTTCAGTGTTTGGAGAATATTTCTTCCTTCCACCATTTTGTCCTCTACTAGAGAAACTCTTAAGCCTCTTAAAAGTCCTCCTCTCTACTCTTAACTATTTTTACCTTAGGAGCTGTTTTTAGACATTGAAAAACATTGGAGCTGTGAAAAACATTCTATGTACAAGCTGCGTGTAAACTGTCAGTCAGTGTTCAGGGAAATTTCCCAGCTTGATTCTACAGGGGTACAATTCTGTTTTTATGATTCTGACACACACTTCCCAGCTCCTAACAAACCCAAGCCATGGAATGAGCGCGCAGTATCCAGGTTATGACCCTAAACAGTATATGATTTTGCTTCTACATTTCCATTAAAGTATGATTATGATTCTACATTTCCATTAAAGTATGGAAGATAAACTCACAGGTACAGTTTTCTCCTGCTGTGCCAGCATGTTTGAGAAGTTCCTGGGTAAAAGTCTGGCACAAGGTGGTCTTTCCTGTGCCACTACGACCCAGAGCCACTACACTCTGGTCCTTCCGTTGGCTCACCATAGACTTATAAACTTTCTGGACCAGCACTTGTACTGGAGCAGGAGCTTCCCATGTGTCCCAATGTCGGCTACGCAGCCCCTAATTAAAGAGGAAGAGGGGAAGATGAACAGATAAGGTACAGTATGTGCAACACCATGCTCCAAAACCATAATGGTTTTTAATGAATTACCAATTTTTTTTTTGTTTGTTTTTTTTTAAATCAGCATGCTTTTCACTTAGGGGTATTTGTGTGAAAGTGGCTGTAAGTCCTGAATGGTTAATGCCACATTTTGTCAAAGCCATTTAAATGAAGATGAGAGTATTGATTTCCCTCATAGATTGAAATCAAGATGTAAAAATTTTATGCACCTGATTTATGTCCTAATTAAAGCAATGTAATCTAAAGTGTCAAAATTACATAGAATTAAATGACTTAGAAGTTTTAATATGTAAACAAATCAAATGTTCGTAAATTATTAGTAAAAAACAAATAGTGATTGCTGAATATTTCAATTAGAATGCCTATTTGACAGAGGATAAGTCACCAACTAGAAGACTCAAACGTGAAAGATACCTTGCTATGTAGTGGTGCAGGAGGCCAGAGAGCCAGCAGGTTTGGTCCAGCATGTGTTAGAGCCATGTGGGCTTTGGCTCTGCTGGTCACAGTATGCAGGATGCTTGACTCATTCAGACTCACTAATTGGCTCAAGTCCTCACACAGGTCCAGCTCTGGTGGGTTTAGCTGTAGACAGAAAACCAACCAATCCATTGTGAAAGAGTGAACAGTTGTAATACACACTTAAAATATTATTCGTAGATGTTTTTAATTGTAGGACGTTTAACCCTCATGTTCACTGCATCACTGTGTAAAAATAAATAAATAAAATAATCATTTGATGTTAGAGTAATTCAGTACCAAGAGATGTTTAATGTTGTTCTACTTTAAGTTAAATTTACAATTGCACAATTATAGAAAACAGGTTCACCTTTTCAATCTCATACTGTGTGACATCATGTACAGATCCGTCTGTGTGGAGTCGAACCCTCACTTTCCCGTACGGGAGCTCTGGTGTGCCCTCATCAGGCTTCAGCTGAGTGGCTGTTTGTTACAAAATAGATTAAGATTGTATTATTTTATTTTTGCAATATTTCCTCCAAGCAGACCTGACCAACAGCAATAACACCATCTCTAAAATATGTTTACAGTTACTGAGCTAGCATGCCAAGAGTTAATTAGACAGACTAGACCTTAAAATAGAATAGAATGCAATCTACTGTAATATAACACATTACTTTGCCCATGCTTACTGTATGACATACTGTAAATTGCAGTAACAAATAAGTTCCTTTGTTTAAACATGCTATACAAACTCACCAAGAGTGAAGCCATTTTTATGCACATACCACACTGTACCAGCTTCATACCAGACATCTCTCTGCAGAGAGTGTGTGTGTGTGAGAGAGAGAGAGACATTTGATTATAATATTATAACTGCAAACATCATGATGATGTGTACTAAGAGGGCTGACAGAGTTATCATGATAATAGTGAGTTAACACAAATTCCTTTTAATGCTTTTTTTTTTATGCGCATTTAACACACAAAATCTGTGAATATAAGTTTAATTCAACTCAGTTTTTATAAAGAGCTTTTAACAATGATTATTGTTGCAAGGCAGCTTCATAGAATATAAAAAATAACGTCCGGCACTGTGGCTTAGTGGTTAGCACTGTCTCATTGCACCTCCAGGGTCCGGGTTCGATTTCCGGCCAGGTTTGATTCCCACCTCTGTGTGCATGGAGTTGCATGTTATCCCTGTGCTGGAGGGATTCCTCTGGGAACTCCGGTTTCCTCCCACAGTCCAAAAACATATAAGGCTATTTGTCATTTCTCAAATTGCCCATAGTGTGTGTGTGTGTGTGCCCTGTGATGGATTGGCATCCTGTCCATTGAGCCTCCAGCCCCCTGTGACACTGTATACAGGATATAGTGGTATAGACAATGAGTCTGTGACAATGTGTAAGTGAGTGAGATTGTCCCTTGGCCTGCCCCATAGTTTGGTTAATAAAGAAACAATATATACCGTAGATCAAGTTTATCTGCTGTTGGGATTGGTCTTGCATGTTATGCTTTCAGCATATTTGCAGGTATTCTGGGCAATATTCTGGACAGGTTTTGTCATTGTTTTAATTTGTTGCAATAATAATAATAAACATGCATTTGCATAAAGCAAGCATATTTGTCCTCTTCCACTTAAAAAGAGTATGATTTTATTAATTGCAATTTAACTATGGAAAATCATGCAATTAATCAGCTGAAATCGTATTTCAAAATTCGCCTATGTCAAGCAAAGGAAATATTAAAGAAGTTGAAATAGCTGGAATTGGATCAGAAATGTACAACACATTATTAACCCCTGCCATAATCTGTTCCAGCTATTATGGTTCATTTACCGTCTTTTGGCAGGATCTGCTCCTGTTCTTTTGTGTTTCACCCTTTTTCCTAAATTGCAGTTCGCTCCCACCCAGTTGGCACCTTCCATCTGTCCATTCCAATCAACTTCACCTGTAGTCAATTAACCTGCCTCTCTGCTCTATAAATGCCTCAGTCACAAGTTACTCTGTCTCTTTGTGGTATATTTGAGCTCTCGAGCAATCAGTCTATTTCTGACTTGGCCTGCTTGTCCTGTTCTTAGATTGCTCCTTATCAGTAACTCTGCAAATCTGTCTTCCTCTTTGTCTCAGTAAATTCCTCCCTAGTCACATTTGGGCTCTGTCTCTGCTCTGTCTTCCTTATAGCATATGTTTACTGGTTATCTGAACTTTTGAATGTTTATTGGAATTGGATTTTGTTTCAGGCTCTGGACAGGTTGTCTATCTGATCTCTGACCATCATTTGCTCCTTTGGGATTGGATTCTGTTTGCCAAGACTTCTAGCATGTATCTATTTCTGTTCCTGCCATTTGTTGTTGCTGTATTCAGCCCCAGCACCAGATCACTAAGAACTGCTACTGTCTCCCCACAGCCTCACCTGTTTACCCAGTAAGCCCCTTACTCGGCACTTTGTCTGCAAGAAGAATTCAGTTACTCATCTGCTCATAAACATTTAAAACTATTACTTGTAATTCTTACATATGGGTCCAAGTGTTAAACCATTGACTTTCATTAAAGAAATTGGTTAGGAAAAAACATCTTTATGGATATTACCTAAATGCTTTGGTAAGAAAGTTAAGATTTCCACACACACTGACAATAACTCTCAGAAATGGGACTGAACAGCTGTGTTTCCCCATAAAACTGCTTGTTTGGTGAGGCTAATGTGGGGAAAGGGTCATGTGGACTGGTGAATCCAGACTGATTATATTCCAGAGTAATAAACGTGGCATGGTAAGGTAGGACGAGCATGAAGCAATGCACCTATGTATCATGCACAGTGGTGGTCTGGGGGGGTGGTCTGCTTCAGTTGGTGCGAGGTCTAGGCTCAGTAACATGATGCAGCAATCACATGAAATCGCCTGAATGAACTGAAAATTATCCCATCAACAGATATTTATTCATTCTCGCCATGATTAAAACAAAAGCCATTTAAGCTAATGTTTGCGTATGCAACTTTGTTTTTTTTTTTTGGCCAGGCAGTGTACATAAACATAAAAACGTCAAAAACGTTTGTCAGTTATGTCAAGTTGATAATCAACTGACAGATTATTGTTGACCCTAATTTCAAGACAGTGACATCTTGTCAACACAGGCTAATTGGAAAAGATTCCATTGCATTTCCAGAGGCTCCTACATTTAGATTGTAACTTTAAAAGTACTACTTTTGTAATGTTACCTATTTTTCGTATAAGACAATGGCATCCCATGCCTTGTGCCCTGAGCCTAATGTTTTTGTGTACCGTTATCTAGTACACTTGGTACACTTCTAATGCTACCCTAGTCATTTTTAAATATTTCTCCAGTTCATTCCAGTCTGTGAAGGTTTTATTAGCACATCTAGGCAACTGGAATAACGTCACCTGAGGGATGAATAAATATCTTCAGAATGATTAAACATGCTTAGTCATTGCAGTTAATGGTAATGCTTTACTCTAAGTCTGAGTACAAAATTCAGTTTGTGCGCTGTTGCAACACAACCTACCACTGGTTTCTTGGGTTCCTCTGCGAGGATGTTATCAGCCAGCTGCCCTTCTGGCTCTTGTCGCACTTCTCTCATATTGTCTTCCTTAACCTCTTTCACATCCAGTCGTGCCTCTTCTCGTTCTTTCTCAGCCGACACCTTTGGAAACTTTGATAGTTTTGAGGCATTCTCCTGTTTATGATCACTGACATCTGGTTTACTGACAATGAAATCATCTTTCTGGTTCATGGTGTCTGGACTCTGGGTCTGTCCTGGGAAGGATTTTTTATTCTCTGTCAGGGCAGCGTTGACCATTTGCTCTGCCCTGAGGGCCATCTCTGCCTCCAAGATGGGTGGAGTTTCATCTGGAAGCAGGAACTGCTGGACTAGGTTCTCACTTAATTTGCTTGGCTGTAAAGGGGAAAAAATTAAGTGGTCTTGCACGGGTGAAGAACATCTTCAAAAGTACTGTACAAGACACTACCCAAGTACAAATTCTATATAAAAAAAAAATAAGGAACAGAGATTCTCACTGCTTTCTCTTCTTTAAGCTCAGGTTCTTTCTCCTTTGTCTCCTTCTCTGTCTCTCTCACAAGTTGCTTAAGGAACCCTCCAGGTAGAACAGAAAGAGGAGGAGGAGGTTGGGGAGCCGGTGGTGTTTTCTTCTCATCCTTTATCTGAACACAGTCAAGAATTAAGGATGTCCTCTCATATACACAAATATAGTTTTAACACAACCACAAGAAAACAAAACACTAAAAGTAAATGGACCAGAAAAATAAATTAATAAAACAGTCAAAATTTAAAACAGAATCACAAAAATTATCAATAATGCTAATTTGAGACCCAAATATTATTTTATCTTCCCTTTTATTCAGCTAGATGGTTTTAATACTAGATAAGCTACTATCTAGTATAAACAACAAGATAAACAACCAAAACAAAAGATATAAGAGAGAATAGTTCATTTAGAAAATGTAAAATTTAATTGTAAAGAAAACAAAATACTGTTTTAATGTGTTTATTGATTGGCTATAAAGTTTATTATTTTTATTTATTTGTAATTTATAGAACTTTGTGTCACTCGATAACGATAACGATGTGTATCGCGACAGGCACGTGATCGATATCAATAAAAATGTGATAAAACGTTCGATATGTTTTATTCTTTGTCGGAAGAAAACAGAAGTTGGAAAGCTAGTTTGGTTGCATTAACAAAGGCACTCGCTCTCTGGTAACCTAGCAACGTAGGGAGTGATACTGTACGCTAACAACCAATCATGTAACAGTATCAGCTGCTGGATTCCTCTTCATAAGCAGAAAATGAGTGCCACAGCGAGCGAGCAAGGAAATTGTAAATAAAGGAGGAAAAGTCAGCTCGCCAGTATGGATATTATAAGCCTGACTGTAGTCAGACCAATGTCATCTACAACTTATGAAAGATCGTCGTCCCCGCCAAGACTGGTAATACACCGAACTTTATGTACCACCTTATACCCACCATGGAGAGGTACTCTGCATCAGTGCCTTATGATAAAGAATCTAAACGGTACAAAGATATAATGGAGGCAGTTGCATATCATATTGCCAAAGACATGCTTCCACTTAGCACTGTCGACAAGCCAAGTTATAAAAAGCTTATACTAAACTTGCAGTAAATCGTCAGGTTTCTCTGTTTATATTTAACACTTCGCACTATTTTATTATACTTTATTGAGCATTTCTTACATTTTCTTTCATTTTGCACCTTAAATGTTAAGAGATAATTGTTAAGTGTTCATTGTGACTTTAGACTTATGTTTACATTTTAATTATTTAAGTTTTCTTCTGTCTTAATAACTGAGGGGATTATGATCAGGAAGGTTAAGTTTAAAATAAAAATGTTTAAAAAGCCTAAATGCTGCACCTACTCCTGAGCCTACATTCTCGTCGTCAGAATGTGCTCTTTGTGTTCTAATAATGACGCACAAAACACAAAGGATGTTTTATCATTTGATACTAGAAGTATTTAAGTACTACTCATGAAAGGGACAGCAGTAAATGTTGGTGTTTAAATATATTTGACTAGGAGGTTAAAGGTGAGACAAAGTGGGAGTATACAATACAGTGGGATGAAAACGTAAGTGAACTATTTGCAATCTCCAGTTTGTCTGGATAAATTGGTCATAAAATATGATCCGTTTTTCACAAAGTCACAAATATAAACAAACTGATAAAACACAAACACCCATGATCCTTTGTTACTTTATTGAACCTGCCTATTAAAGATACATAAAACACTAGGCTTCTGATGACACAAAACCTCAGCCGGAGCCAGGTGATAGAAATCCAGTCAATGAAATGAGAACGGAGATGTGGAATAGAGCTAACTCAACTTATAAAAACACAAACTGTGTCAGTGTGTTATTCACAAGCAGAATCTGTTGATGTAAGCCATGCCTCAGAAAAAAGAAAAAAAAAGAGCTCTCAGAAGACATACGATGAAGATTTGCGTGTACAGTGGAACCTTGGATTGTGAGTAACTCGGTCTGAGAGCTTTTTGCAAGGCAAGCAAAATTAAAAAATAAATTTTAACTTGATAAACAAGTGAGGTCTTGATATATGAGTAGTACGTCTGCGCTATGTTTGTTGAGCATCACAACTGAGCCAATTGTTTTTCTCTCTTGTTCACTACGGTATTATGGGAAATTGTCTCCCATGATCAATCTCAGTGCACACTCATATCTCTGTCACTCATATATTCAACATCCATGCACGTGTTTATTATAACATTGTGACCGTATGTTGTGTATTTTTTTTGTGTCCAAGTGTAGTGACTATTCTTTAGTAATGTACTGCAACAACAGCATCCATGAAGAAAAAGGTTGAAAAGGCTGTAAGAGTGCGGGAAATTAATGAATTATTTTTATATTAATATTTTTGGTTCATGGAACGATTCATTTGAGTTTCCATTATTTCTTATGAGGAAATTATGTACGAGTTGTTTGATGTAAAAGCATGTTTCTGGAACAAATTATGCTTGCAATCCGAGATTTAACTTAAGTTTCATAAAAACAGAAATGCATACCAACATGAAAATATCATTCACACTGTGAAATAAGGTGTAGTGAGCAGAATGATTTGTGTCTGCTTTGCTGTCTCTGGACCTGGATTGCTTTCCTTTGAGGAGGAAAATTAATTCCCACATTTATCAAAGTATCCTACAGGAGAATGTCAGGGTAGCGGTCTGCAAACTGAACCTCAGAAGGAGCCGTGTGGTGGAGCAGGGTAATGACAGTAAGCTGAAGTACATGTACTACAGAATGACTTTGATGATACAAACTCTACATAGTGAGAACCAGCCCACAACAAAATTAGTCTTACAGACGTTGTCAACATGAACACCAGTATTTAGAATGAATAATGTGAATGGTGCAGACAGTATTATATTATGTAGTGGGGTATTTAATCTAATATTTCTTCACCCAACCCCTAGGCTAACCCATAACTTTTATCAAACTTATGTTCAAATGTATTACAATTTAAAAAATTTTGCCTGCACATTGTATTTAGTACTTCTGTAATCTGCAGTTTGCTTAAAAATTTGTTTCATCACTTTGCTCATATTTTTCCGTTCAGCTTTTACCTATTAATTTACATCCTGCAAAATTACAATAGCAAACTTATACGATATATTTTTCATTTACCTCCGTACTGTATGTCTCTAACTGGCATTTCTAGCTATTGAAAATATCAGGTCAACTTTGCCTGGGGCTTTTCTTTCTTTCTTGTAAGAAATTCAGCAGGTTGGGGAGTCCATTCTCTCTCTTTTTTTTTGTCAGAGGTAAAAAAAAAAAAAAAGTCCCTCAACATATTTGTTTCCATTTATTAATTAAACCAGCTGATTGTAATAAACACAACTCTTCATTTTGTGCACAAGAATTATGATTCATGCAATCTGTCATAATATAACTATTGTCTCTGTCTTATTTGTGTGTTTGTGTGCATGTGTGTGAGAGAGACATTGCACTATCTGTGCTTCTGAATCTGTCCTTTCTCTTTTCTGTCCCTGCACAGATTTTTTCTTTCTTTCACTTAACTTTAATTACCTACCCCTATGATCTACTGTTATTTCTGTTTTTCTTCCTTTTCTCTCAAAACTGCCAATACTGTTCCCTAGGGTCATACCAGAGAATCGTGTTTTAACTCAACTGAAATGAGGGAGCGACAGAACCCTAAACTGACTAGCTACTCAGTTTACCTAGATTGTTCTACTTGAAATTATTTGGACACTGAGTGGAAGTAAACTTCTGTTCTGTAACACTCTGTCAGATGCTTTGCTATAAAGCACCACCACCTCAAGAAGAAAATATTCACACCTAATGATGCCACTGGTTTCTAATGTTTTACATTATGTTCCATTGGTTGGTGTCCGCATTAATGGAGAAAACAGCCTTAAATGGAAAAGAGATAACTAAATCGACAGTGGCTTGATGTTTACATTTTATTTAAATTTGTATTTATTCAACTTAAGAAAGCAACAATTTAATATAGTTGCAGGCAACGATGACGAGCCCATCGCCTCCAGGGTGCACCGCACAATTTGTGTTTTTTTTTTTTATTGTTCAGCTCAATGAGCTCTAATATGTACTGAGTTTCATGTGGGAAAAAAATCCTTAGGAAAACAAAAGGGTCCTGCGCACCCTGTAGTGCTTGGGCCAAATTATCTGCATCGACATGACTTCCGACAAAGCATTTTTTTCTTTGTTGCTTTGATCAATGTGCAGCCATCACATCGTTTCAACATGGTCCAGGCATAAGGTCATAGGCTAGCTGAACACCAACGGTCCTCTTTATGTATAAACAGGTTCATGGTGGTGGAGTGATGGAGTGAGAAATTTATTCCCAGACCTGGAACAGGGACCTCAGTTGTCCTTTCTAGCCTGTGGTATTCTTATTTTATTTAACTTATTTTATTTACATTCTGATTTTTAATTCCAATTGCATTCAAAACTTCATGCCACACCGATGCTTTGATTAGATTTTTTGTGGAAAACATTGAACTTTACTGGTTAAGCAGAACATGAGGAATAATAATAAAAAAAATTCAGAGCAGCTATAGTTTGAAATAAATATGCAATCAACTTTTATATACTCTGTTTTTATCATTTACTATGCCATACTTGTATTTTAATATGCATTTTTTGT
The DNA here is from genome assembly GCA_013621035.1 of Clarias magur. NCBI lineage: Eukaryota > Metazoa > Chordata > Actinopteri > Siluriformes > Clariidae > Clarias > Clarias magur. The sequence goes on along the minus strand of QNUK01000027.1, from coordinate 21,940 downwards.
TACATAAAGGTTATAATTCACGCTATCAATATCAGTCAGGCATGCAAAATCTCCAGAAGCTTCATGCAGAACACAGAGTGAAACACCTGCCTTTTGCTCCCACAGCTTTAAGCGTGAGGACAGCGCCATTGTGGAAAGGAGTTGCACGAATACAATTCAGCCAGATGTGCTTGTTTGAGGATGGGAAGAAAGGTGGTGAAAAGAAAACAGTGACACTGTGAACCTGCCAAAAGAAAGAGTTTATAGTACAGTACATTGTTGTATATAGAATTCAACTCATACTGTAGCAATCATGTTATACCACCAATGCTGCCTATGTTGTCTTTATGTTCTTTTAATACTGCACACACACAATGTAATGAGCACCAATGTAAACAGCACCAAACTCCAGTTTACTTGACGGCTTTATTCCAATAAAGCATGACTTGGAGACGACAGACAGACAGACAGTAGTTTGTACCAAAGCGATCCCCTATTTTATCGTCTAGACACCCTGTAGCGTCATGTCTATAAATACTGTATTTAGACATTAATAAGGGTCTTGTAATTTTTTTTGTCTTCCAAAAAACTTTGGAACTGAAATGAAATGTTTATGACCTTTTTATGATTTAGCCAATACTAAGACTTTGCAGCCATGACTGCTTGTAGACTCGAAGCCGTAGACATTAATCAGACAACCTGGTTCTTTCCAGGTGATGCTCAGCCAGGCCTTTACTACAGTTTTCTTCAGTTCCTTCTTGTCCGTTTTGCCTCCAGCAATTGAAATGCATTTTCAGGAACAGTGATCGACTTGGCACAGGAAGAACATTCCACTTGTTTGCCTTAAAAAAAAAAGTCTTGAGTTGTTTTCAACCTGATTGTATATCAGTAATGCAACCAAAAATAGCACTGTATCCCAAGTGGGCTTTGTGATCTACAGCCAAGGAGACTTCTAGTTAAAAACGGACATTTAAATAAATACAGTGTGGAATTATGATGTCACAACTCAAAAGATAGACTGATCTATTTCTTCTGAGATGTTTCTATTACATGTTTACAGAAATAGTACACCTATATATGGATTCTGAGTTTAAATAATAGAACAGTGACTCACTGTAACTCTTGTACAGTTTGGATATATAATTGTTAAAGGATGTCGATGACGAGCTTGAAAACAATGCACTCAGAGTGGGACGGCATACTTTAGGTATAAACACTGAACCTTGTTAAAAATCTATCTTTAGAAACTGTTTCAAGGATATTTTGGTATAGCTATGGAGTACACAGCAAAACATGTCAAGTATATGTACTGTACAGTGACAATTTAACTGGTGTGGACTAATTAAATTGCTAACGCCTTATGTAAAATCTAACAATAACTTGCACATGGCGCTGTGACACCCCTAGCACTAATACAAACAAGTATGGCTCCGATAATTAAAATTCATTTACAATGTAAATTTTTTACTCATTCCTACAAAGACAATTTGAAACTGGATCTGTTGTGCTACCCTCCGATTTCATTTTCAGTCCAAAGCCATAATACTGAATAAATTTGAGATCAACTTGAAAGCCACCACAAGTCTCGGGAATATTCGTTTTGGCCACCAGAATTAAAATGGCCCAACCAAATATCAAGCTCAATCAAGTGCAACTCCTTTAAGGTTGCTGTTTATGTTCTTGTGAAAATTTATGTAAAATGGCACACAAAGACATACCTTGTGAAAGCTTCCTTTGAAGATTTTTGTTGTTTTTTTTAAAGTCCAAATGGAGTGTTACTTCTTCAAAATTTTGAAACTTTTAAAGCCAAGCGCAAGGCACACAGTTCACGGTCACTCACTGAGAGGCACAGCCAGACTGAAATAAGAGTGGCACAGCCATGAGGGCATATGCACACACAGATAAGCAAGGCAGCTGAGTTAACACGAGACCCTACTATAAATATCTCAGTACGTATGGTGCAGCAAGCCTACTACCCTGTTTGGGAAGCTTTAGGTGGACCAGAAAGAGTATTGGAATACGAGTTAAAAGGGACTTTTTGTATACTGCATCACTTTAAACACAGGAACACATCAAAGCCTAGCAGCAGACCCCCCCTCCCCCCAAATGTATAAAAACTCAGGATGTCTGAACTAGATTTCTTTGAAACCAGCAACAGAGAGAGAAAGAAAACAACCCAAGTGTTCCTGCTGGCTGTGGTGATGGACACCCTCAGCTGTGAGGAACAGGCTGGAGGAGGAGCATCAGACTGATTAGAATAGGACTGCATAATGTGTTAGCAAGTCTGAGAAAAGTTTTGCACAAAAAAAGGGGGGAAAAGAAGCACTAAAATACTATATTATTTAACATACATTACATGGAAAGAGAAGCACATTCAAAACAGTCTTTAAAAACAAATTAATAAACAAAACTAAGGTTAATATAATACTTTAGTTTCAGAGATTTAAGTTCGACTACCTTCAGCACATTTAGACAGTATGTACATTTTTATGGATCCTAATATAAATATGTTGCACATTCATCCACTAGTCACTAGTTGGTATTGATTGGCTTGACATTTCAAATCTAAACAAATGTTAGATGAGATTTCTTGAAACGGGATCTATCTGAAAAGATGGGAAATCCAACAACGTCAGAAATGAAAGAAAAAAAAAAACTTGTTTTTGTAATATATTACGGCTTTTTGTTACATTTCCAACACTTCACAATGGGAACCACTTTGCATGTGTTGGGTTACATTCTGATTGAAAGCTTTATGCATATAAAAGACATCTTATCGGATCAGTGTTCATATGTAAACAGTTGGACCCTTTAATCAGAATGATTTCATTCAGACCAAAGAAATACTGTCCATGTAAAATGTAGCTACTGCCGTGGGAACAGAAGACTGCCACTTTTTACTGCCACTCACTGGCTAGGTTATATTACACTACTGCACTACTAGACTCTTGCACCACTGCCGCTCTCATTCTGAGTCATGTAAAATGTCATCAGACAGATTGTTGCAGCAACTGAATGTGTTTTGACAAAAACAATGGGAAGACTGTTGCAAATGTGCATGTGCACTAAAATCATGAGAACAAACAAGGGTGTTAACACGAAAAAAAAGGGCTTTTATTTCTGTACTTTAAAATTGGCAGTCCAACACATGTTTCTAGCTTCTCTGGAGGAAAAAGATAATTACTGGTTATCTTCATCAATAATAATAACTGCTTTCATTTGAATGGTAATAACCTATACAGTAGCTTGCGTTTGCTTGTGGCACACAAAAAAATAAGTAAAAAAAATTTGTGGTGATTGTAAACTGGAACCTTCTAGAAGGTCCGTGCTCTAGCAAAACCCATGTACATGTATAGTTAGCATAGAGGGATTAGCTCCCAGCCAGACAATAAATATGAAAGAAAGCAAGAGGATCTTGCAATAAACAGACAAAAATATTAATCTGTAGATCTGTTATCTGTAGATATACTATCTAAATTTATGTGCAAGATCTGAGCTGATTCCTCACCACAATTAATTGAAACTCACATTGATCCCAATCCCATCCCAGGTTTTTGTTTCTATATTTACCCTTTAAATAAACCTAAATCATTTATTTCATATACACATATATTTACTTATTTCTTTTCCTATTTGTCTTTTGTTACCTGCCATTTTGATACCTGCTTTTGCCAGACAAACTTACCCCTACAAAATAGACACAAAAGCATTTCAATGAGGCAAATACAGGCATAGTGAGTAAAAAGCTAAAACAAAAACAAAATACAAAAACCCCTGAATAAAACATGAATATTCAGGATTGGTGGAGGTGCTCCATCTTTGAGAACCGGGTGAGTAAAAATGCCTTTCTTGACAGTCACCAAAGATTATTTGTCACTTTCAGTGTTCGAGACATTTGGTCACTCTTTTGTACCTTTCCTCAAACTCATGTTTATTCACCTGTAAAATGTACCAGTTTTGGCTTGGAGGGAATGTAGATGTTGAATGATTGCAGGCTGAACTGCAGAAAAAAGTTCTTCGCTATGTGGGTCAATTATCTACAGTCCTTTGGCACTTTTTGACAGCTAGTGAATTCTGGTGGTACAGTGATTTAACTCAAATGTCGTCAAAAACAAACAAACAAAAAAAATATATATATCTAAAATGGCACCTCCTTGACACTTAATGGCTAAAGAAAATTTGCGTGCCCATGTGTGTAGGGGTGTGTGTGTGTGTATATATATACGCACACACAAATAAAGGCATTGACAAGAACTACTTAAAAAATGCTATTGCATGTAAAACCTGAAATATACATACGAACAAAAACAAAAACAAACAAAAAGATTTGTTTCAAAACTGCCTTTTAGCTGTGCTGTTTTCTGCCAGTCAAAAATTAACAAATTTCAAAAGTTCTATTGGAAATTTGCATTTTGTCACATTCAAAACAATATAAAAAATTAACTATACTGAAATCAAGCATTACAACAAATGGTTTAAGTTTGTCTCTCACCCCACAGTTCTGTAGCTCATCTTCCTCAAACCCTCACTTTGGGTAGGTTATTAGCAAATATGTGCACTGCTGATGTTAACAGTCAGTCTACCTGCAGATGGATGATGGCAACACTGACACATGCAGAGTGTGATCCAGATGAGAACCATGTACCTCACTATAAGAGATTCTGTTTTCACTAAGTGTTCCATTCCACACTTGCATCTCATCTTGAGGTATGCATTAAAGATTGGAAAGCCATCAAACCCCACCCACCCTTTCCCCAAAGCCAAGACAAAGAAACAAAATCACAAACAGGCAGACAGACAGAACAGTCCTCCATATATGCAAACATTTTTGAAGAAGAGTATACTGAAGATGTACAGACACAGGACCAGTTCTTTTATATAGAGTCAATTCAGCACTGTGCAATAATCCTAAGTTTGCACATTTTTATCTATCAGAGCATTCCTGAAGGAGGTGGATCACTTAAATAGGGAAAAAATGCAAGTTTATTTTGCTTCTTTCCCCTCATCATCTACATTGGTGTTGCTCTGAAGTCAAGCAGGCTTGGCTTAAAGAATCCTCTATGTTGGCACTTTTTGCACTTCACTAAGTAAGGAGGGGGTTCAGAGCAGGTGCAGTGGGCTTGAGGCAGTATGGGGAAAAGAGTGTTGAATCTCTTTTCCATTATGAACCAATGAAATATCTCCCTCTTGAGGCACACAATAGTACAACAAGGAAATTGATTTTTGATACTTTCCCTGACCACAATTTTAGGCGCTGCCACAATCAAGTGACCAAACACATGTACATGCACACACAAATACACACTGCTGCATGCAAGTGCACACTCCAGAAGATAAACTGAATTTGGTCCCTCAGAGGGCTTTTACACTCATTTAATTACCATCAACTCTTATCTCACAAAAAGTGCATACTCGAACACTGACAGACACCTCAGTGCAGAACATCGTAATGGAATTATTAATAAACTGTTTCGTGTAGAGAAAAGGGAGGTGGAAAAGGCAGGACGCAACAGCCTAACCACCACAGTCAGCCAATCAGAATGTATTTCAAAGAAAACATAACAGGCAGGGGTATCCAATTTCAGTTCTGAACAGCTGGAATCAAACAATTTGCCAATTTCTCTGCTCCAGCATACCTACTAACCCTCTTAATAAACTTGAGTTAAAAGAGGCATCTTTGAGCAGGGAAATATTCTGAACTCTTATCCAAACCTGCTGTTGGGCACCTCAGCCTGCCAACACCTAGTTATCTTATTAGTCACAAAATGGGCCAATCAAGGAGACCTTGGCTATTAGGAAAATATATAACAATAGAGGCAAGTCCTAAAATCTATTTTGTAAGCCATCACACATCAAACTATACTTCAGCACGGTCATAATTTCATATGCCTCTTAATGAGCTCTACAAGTTAGACATTCTACCAGTCTCCACTGTGGCGCCATCAATGCTGATTTAGAACAGCATGTAGCTCACTATCTCTGCATGCATGGACCCATGTGGCCCACCACCTGCATCTTCACACAGAGCACCTCATCCTGAGCATACAGAGAATAACACATTCACAGTAGAGGGAAGAATAGCAGGAGGACAGGATTCAGCTTCCAACATCATCACACTCCAGTCTATGTACATGTGTGACTGGGGAGGGGACAGCTGATGCCAGGCCCTGCCTGGGGCAAACACTAAGTTCACAGAGTAAGAGAATGAAGTGAAGAGTAGGAGGAAAAGCAAGGACACAATGTCACCGCATGCCTCATTTGAGTTCATTCTTGTCCACAAATGTCATCATTCAGCATGGATATTAACATTGGTTCTTCATTGTTGTCCAGAAACAGCAACTGCCCCAGTGTGCCAATCTGTTCGTTGGGTAGATGTGCATGTGCTGGATAGACAAAATAAGAGTCATGGTCAAGGAAAACTCCCAAGCGACCACATGGAGCACTGTCATTAAACATTTAGATGCTTTATTGGTTGTGGCAAAAATGAAGGGTAAGCTGAAACAGGTGGCGCAATGTCTGCAAGTGTAAAAGGATGCATGATTACGACGGGAGGTTGGGGCAAAAGACAACAGAGGCTCACAGGCCGTTGCTGTTGCGATGTGTAAGCGGTGGTTTGGACAGTTCCACCACGCCGGCACGACCTTTGCCGATGACTTTGGGAGCACGACGCAGCAGCTTCTGGGCCTCTGTGAATGCTTCGTTCAGCTCCTTCTTCCATTGTACAAACTCTGGATCACTCTGCAGAACAAAGTGACCAAGGGTAAGATATTGAGAAGCTGTACAAAATGGTAACATGCAAGGTGCAGGTACATAGTTTTTTTTGTTTAGCAGTGCTACAATTATTGTGCTTGAAATACATCAAGATAAAAATTATTTATTTATTTTGCAGATAAATATATTTTTCCTACAACACTAGTAAGATAATAATAAATAAAAGTTAGCACATAGCAACTTATAGTATCTAAACTTATAAACCTAAAGTAGATTTTCAAGAGAATCAAGGCAATAAAATACTGAAAGCTAAAAGCATGAATGTCTAAAAACCAGGCCAGTACAGTGGAACCTCGGATTGCAAGTAACATGGGTTACGAGTGTTCCGCAAACCATTGCCAAGATTTTTAATACATTTTTAATTGGAAACCGAGCAAGTATTAGTTTACGAGCGCCGAGTATCAAGCATCACGCATGCGACTCTTATTTTGACACCGAGCGTCACTCTCTCAACCCTCCCCCCAACGCCTTTGCAAACACACAGAAACTCTTGCTCGTCTCTTATGTGTGCGCGCGCGTAATTTGACACTGGCACACACACACTGACACTCTTTCGCTTTTTCACCCCCTCCCCGGCTTCACAAACGCACAAACTCTGCTCTGTCGCAATTCCTTTCAAAAGGTAAGGTGCTGGTTCATTTGTTTTTTTTACTTTACAACAGTGATTCCCTTAGTATGCTCATGCCAGGTCAGTGTGATTTCTTTTTTCCCTGTTACAACGGTGTTTCCGTTGTGTTTATGTCTGTGTCCGTTTGTTGTGAAACTTAGTATGTGCTCATGCCCGTCTCAGATAGATGTCTTTTTTCCATTAAAATGGTGTTTCCGCTGTGTTTATGCGTTTGTTGTGAAACTTAAAAAGTGATTCCGTTAATATGCAGATTAATGTTTTATTTTCATTTTATAGATTGTATTAATTATTTTTATGTATTTATTTTTTTGGGCTGTGGAACAAATAATTTGAGTTTTCATTATTTCTTATGGGAACTGATGAATTGGTTTATGATTTTTTTTTTTGGAACACGAGCCCATTTCCGGAACGAATTATGCTCGTAATCCAAGGTTCCACTGTATTAGTATGCCATTACCACTAATGTTCAGCCTTTGCATCAGACAGATACTTATAAGAATGCCTCAGCCAGAGAAAGGTGTCCTACCTCACACTGCAGGACAAACTGTTTGCCTCCTTTGATCCTTAGCAAGATGCATTTCTTGTCCTTGATCTGAGTCTCCTCAACACTCACTATTTGCTCCATTGTTAACAGGTTTTGCTGCAGAGAAGACCAATTACTGAGTTATGGTAAAATACTGAAAAATTTGTACAATATTATATTTAATACAGCATGATGGTGTCTCAAAACATTTTTAATGCAACACACAACATTGTTTGAATGTGCCATAGGTTTCCATTTTCAGTGATCCATTCAGACCTTTCGCAACAAATAATGAAACAAAAGCTGTACAGTAGAATAGCACAACAAATCGATTACTACCGAGATCCCCCTTTTTTGGTTGGTTATTTGGTTCATCAGAATAGCAGTTTAGGAAAAAGGTGGGAGATGCCTGAAAAGTTCCTATACAAAAGTAGGTTGATTCATGGTATTTCAGCTGTAACATTAACAGACATTTTGGAGACCTTTATGATGCATGTTTCTGTGTTTACAAAGGAGTATAATATATGTGCTTTAACTCTAAGCTTTGGCATTGATTCCACATACTGAACATTGTTACACTTTGAGTGTATTCATGTCGAGCAAAATACATTTAGCATCTTGGCATCTAGTGTTTTACTATTTTGAAAAAGCCAAAGGGGGAAAAAAAAAAACCTACTGAATACAGCCACTTGTTAATTTGGGTGACTCATTTAGATGACATGGCACATGTTTTGATGCTTTGACAGATTCTCTGATAGATATCAGTAATGCTATCCTAGTGAGATGTTATGTGGTATTATAAGATGGAAACTAGGGCTGTAGCTATCGAATATTTTAGTAATTGAGGATTCTACCAAAATTTAATTGATTAATCGGCTAAAATGTACATTTGCTTAATCAAACAGCAATGTAAAATATTTAAGAGAAACAAAGATTAATTGGAATTCTTTTTAGAAAAATCTACTTCAATTTTTTAAATGCATACAGCATTTGATCAAAAATAAACTGTCATTATTCACAACACAAGGAATACCTTCAAGGTGACTGAGATGAATTAAGTGCATTTGACCATTCTGAAGCGGTTACCCTTTTTATGGTCAGGCAGAATACATTTTGAATGATCCAACTATAATAAATAAAAATTATCATTCTAAAATTGAATCGATAATAAACTAGAAAAGTGCATACTTACTCTAGACTCTCCTTCTCCTCTCCATTCTACACGGTTAGGAAACAGGTAAAAGTATCGGCGTTGCCACTGAGTCAGGAATGGGTTTCCAAGCTTCAGCATGTAGCCGTGCATGATGCAGTCCTTGCCCAGTGCGTAGTCTAAAAATAAATAGATGTTTGGTCATTTCTTTTTAGCAGTATGAGAAAAATTATGCAAACACTACAAGACCAAAAAAAAAAAAAAAAGAATCTTGGCAATGAAACAAAACTAAAACAATGTGGGTCTCTGGCCACTAGGGCTTACTCAATCTCCGTAAATATGCTCCTTAGAGATTCACAATAATATTGTTTGGGCTGAAATAAACACCATTCAGACAACTGATTCCAGAGCATCGCATCAGCAGTCATGTGTTGACATTGACCTGGCTTCAGAGGAATCCTCCAAGCTTTAAGCATGATTTATTATTTATTAGTTATACACTGCCTGGCCTTTAAAAAAGTCACAGACTAATATTTCAGTGAACTGCCTTTAGCAATGATTACAGCAAGACTGTAATCACTGGGGCATTATTTAAAAAAAATTAGGCAACATAGCATTTATTTCTGTGAGCTTCTATTGATGATGGGAACATCAAATCAATGTGTAAAGTGCAACCCAAAGACCTAAAATGTGTCACAAATGTAGGCCTCTCAGGCGGCCAATTCATATGTGAAAATGATTTTGTATGGTTCCAGAACCACTCCTAGAATTTATTCTTGATGAACTGTGACATTTTAGTCCAAATCCAGATCGTATATAGGAATTGGATGTAATGGAATAGCAAGGGAAAAATCTTTTTTGTTGTTCAATTTAAGATAAATGCAACAAAGAAGTTTATGTTTGCAGCACTTGTACTGACTGGATGTTTTTTTTTTCCTTCTCTCGTCATATCGGTTTCGGTACACTCTATAGACTGCTGCATGTGAAAATACCAAGAGTTCAGCAGTTTCTGAAGTACTCAAATCAGATCCCTTTCACCTCCAACTCAAGTGTTTGATGTGAACAAGCTTTGGATCTGTTCCTGCAGAGTGTTCTGATTTGTACTGCTGACACACATGCTGATGAGATAATCGTGTGAATATGCTGGTGTTTTTTTCCTATCATATTTAGACCCATAAAAACAGTTAATCTGTTTCTAAACGCCCATGATTGAGTAGTGTGACTGTGATTGTGACATCCCATCTCTGTTGGGCTCTCAGCTATGTAAGAGGCATTATCAGGATTTGAACCTTCAATCTTCATGTGGTACGGCAAATGTTTCTCTTCTGTGCTAATTCTGAGCTATGACAGGGATTTTTGATGATTGTTGTCCATGTTCATGTTAGAACCTTACCCTCCTCATGGCCTTGCTGCTTGTTCTTGGCTCGCTTGCGTGCCTCGTTTTTATCCGTGTCACTGTTGACCGCCTCATACACAGTCTCAGCCACCTCCTGCTGCCAGCGCTCTGAGATCACCAGGGGAAAGTTTTTATACAGCTCTTGATCACTGTCCAGCAGCTGAAATCCAGAGCCAGACAAAAAAACAAAACATTCAGGGGTGCAAGGAAAGCAGATGTCACATCCCAACTGGCTTTCATGAAAAAAAGAAAAACTATTATGAACTGAACATGCAGGACTTGTGTCCGGGAGAATCAGAAAGAGAAAGTGAAACAAGTTTAATGTCTTGTTCTAGTAAAAAAAAAAAAAAAACACACGAGCATCAGTCATGACCCCTAGCAAGCTACCACTTGTTGCTAGGTACTTCTGCAGTCCTTGCAAAGTGTAACAGACTGAACCAGAAAAACATTACAGTTTTCTTTTTTTCTTAAATGTTTAGATATAGAAGAGCTTTAAAACATACCTAGTAAGTGTGATTATATATATAAAAATTTAAATAAATAAACACACCACACTGAACAAGGACTAAAGTGCTTTTTGCTTTAACCTTTATGATGTACCTTTATGCCTTTGGTGTCCTCCTCATCAAAAGAGCCAATGTCGAAGGCGTCAGCAGCATTCACTTCTCCACGAGGAGGAATCAGTGGCGGAGAATACTGTAACCAAACACAGCCATTAATAATAAACATAAAACTGCAATCTGTCAGGCCCAAGCATGTGACTTATGTGATCAGATTTGCCAAGTTACAAAGAACAATAAAGTGAACACAGACGGAACATACAGGTTTTATGATAATGGCTTATTTTGTCTGTGTGAAAATCCTGCTGAAAACCTACTGGCAGTCATATACTGTATTTAAAGTAACCTTGTCGTCATTATAAATCATTTAGATTAGCACAATGCTAAAAAAAAAAAGAAAAACTGTGTGAACCTCACTATGCTGTACTGATGACCACACACAAAACATTGGATTAATTTGTGAGGCTAGATCACCTACTACAGCAGAGGCTTCATAACCTTTTGGGCGGACATCCCAAATGGACAATTTTCTGTGACCCCGACCTTACGAAACCCATAAATTTTTTTTATTCCACATTTATTCTATAGAAATAATGCACCCTTTAAAACATCAGCAAGCAGCATTGATTTCACAGTTTCTTGCTTATCTTGGATACATCTGGAAGACTTGCAAGTTACTGTACATTCAATAGATGGCACATCTGAGTCAAATCATCCCAGTCTGTTTAATTTTCTGTACAATATGTGTATTTCATGCACAGTGATACATAGGCTGACAAGCTTTGTTCTTCTTTAAAAATTTCCAGGATTTCTATAATTACTTTCACAGGTTGGGTCTCAAATTGAGAATTCTGAACTAGTATTCCAAACCATTTCCTAATCAAGAAAATCCACAAAGCGGGGAATGCAAAACAGATCTTTCTGTGGATTTAAAGGCTTTGAAATAGTTTAGTAAAATTGAAAAAAAAAAAAAAAAAAAAAAAATTCTAGGAAAATCAGTTAAGGTTATTATTATTTTTTTTAAAAGCACTAGAAAACTAAATGTGTATAATTCCACTGCTGTGTGTGACAAATATAAAAAGTAGTGAATTCTAATAAATGAAAAGTTAAACACACATAAAGTTCACATATATGCTTTACCATCATAAATATGAAGCTTTGATATAATTTTCAAATGCAGCAGCATCTACAGCCTTACCTTCTGCAAATAGACCTGTTGCCAGTCGATTCCTTTGAAGAACAGATGCTCCTTCACTTCTGAAGCCCTACAGGGTGCACCCAACAATGATAAGAAAAATCCACATCAGACACCATCAAGACCTCCGACCTGCGGTTACTCATCAGGTCAGTACATACAAGCAACCTTTAACATAGTAACCAGATTTAGACAAAATAAAAGGTTTTAATTTATTATTATGTAAAGTGAGTAAAAAGCAATGCACTTACCCCTGTCCCTGGCAGCCCAACCTCTTGGCCACATCTCTTTGTAGCAGTCCTTCCAAAAGAGACTTGAGTTCGGCTGAGAAGGAGTCTGGCAACTCTACATTCTTAAAGGGAGTGTTACAACATTCAAGCAAAAATAAGCATGACCCCAGATTTGAAAGAAAAAAAAAACAACCCTCTCTGATGTCAAATTAATGTGTAAAATGAACCAAACAACTCTTACAATTTGAGCTCAAATAACTTTGACCTTGATATCCTGGAATATGCCAGACAGGGGAAAAAAAAAAAAAAACAACATCCACTGACAGGATCACTTTGTCAGTCATTCACTACATTCAGGTAGTCAGCTGACACACTGGCCACACACTTACAGAAGGGAGGTGACTTACTTTTTCTCTCAGATGACTGACAGTGCATCAGATTCTAACGCCCATATTGAATAGCAGAACATTAGTGCACAAGTTAGGATGACGTAGTTTAAATAAAAAAAAAAAAATCTATTTAAATATAAACCATTGTGTAGTGCCTTTAACATAAATAGGTAAAGACTAAAAGTAAGAATTTCATCCAAGAGCTTGGGTAAGAGAGTGAAGAACTAATACATCATCCTAGACAGTTGGTTTCCTTAAATTTTGGATGGAGATAAAAACAGCTACAGTCAATACCAGATATCACTGTCAATTTGTCTGCAAAATTAGGAATTAGAGAATTGTGCCCCATATTTATCAGTTGGTTAAATTACAGTCTTCTCTCTTGCTTTGATTTTTCATGGATATATATTAGTTTATACATGTACCTATACCCAATTACTCTTTCACATGAATTGATAAAAAGTGCTTGGAATTCTCCACTAGGAGGCGTCAAAGAAAATTTAATGACAGCATACACAGAAAAGTTCCGTCACCAACACTGGGAGGAGACTAAATAACTAAAGTATTCTTATCCTTATAAGACTAATCTCTATGTTGTTAAGAAATGAATTGCAATTATTGTAATCACACAATGAATCCTGTTTCACAACATTTTTGTCTGGGATACAAAGTAAACCATCAGCTTCGATCTACTATATAAGAAAGAGCAAAAATTTTACTTGCATATAAAACATTCTGTGCAAGCATGTGCAAAATTGTTCCTCTTTGTGAGTTATGCCTATGATTTTAGTTATTGCTGGTAGCTGACGAGATGGATTGCGAGTGTTGATCCTGATAATCTCTGGTGTTCACTCATGTTGATAGGAAATCAGACCACAACAATCCACACTGTGCCCACAGTGGGTCGCTTAGCTGAAGCTGGTCCGCTCATTGCTAAGCTACACTGGCTGGGAGTGGTTTGATGCAATTCACTGGCGAGCTTACAGCAATGATGATTTGTTGTATCACTGTTGTGTGAGCACACAACCTTGCATTTTTGCATAGACTTTCCTAATTATCTTTTAAATTGAAAATGTCTGCCAAGCATGGTAATTGGTAGGTCTGCCACTCTAGTTTCTTCGTGTGACAAAGTCAAGCTCACCTAGCCAAGTCCAGTTACGCTAATGAGGTTGTATTGATTGAGCTAAACAACTGCATGGCCATAAGGAAACCATACATGTTAGACTAAACAGAAAAAAAAGGTTTAATTTTGCTAAGGAGCATAAAAATTGTACTTCCAAGCAAAAAATGTGGTCTCATGTTTTCTTACTATAAAAATGGGTGCATCAGGGTAAGAAGGGAAACACATGAATCGATGCACCCACCATGCATAGTGCCCACTGTACAAGCCTCTGAAGGCAAGGTTGTGATCTGGGGTTGCTTTTGTTGGTCAGGTCAAGATTCAGCAATAATATATGGCAATAATATGAAGTCAGCTGATGAGTTGAGTGTACTGTATGACCAGGGTATCAAATCAATGAATTCCTGACGTAAAAGATCACTAAAAGTCACTGGTCTGTGCTGAACAAAACTTATGTAGTAATTCAACTTCTTCAAACATTTTTTCACAGTGCACATGTTCGATTAAGGAATGCCTCAAGGTGATCCATGTGCACGCACAATTAGAGAATGACTTACCATAGTAAGTGTCATGCGATCAATCTCATGTTTATCTTTGGTTTTGTGTTGCCGGAAAGGACTGTGCCTGTGAGAAACCAAAGAACCTGTTACAATACTAAACATTTCCAGAACAAGAAAAGAGCAAGTCAAGCAAACCAAAAGAGGAGAGGCCCAGCAGTCAGAGGTACATACAAACATACAGAAGCTGAAGGTGTGTCACATGTCACACAATAAGCAAGTCATGTCAACAAAATGACAACCTAGTATTACATTTGCTTTGTTATACTGTACATGTTTATAGCTTACTTTGACTCCTGCTTGGTTTTCAAATGCAAAATGTCCACATGTTGTATTCCTCTCCATTAGACTGCTCACTTTCCTTGCTCCCTCCCTAGTAACTGCTATTGCAGCTGGTTTTGACAGCCCCCACCCCCTCATCTACCCACTCCCTCCATCTCCTCTGTGAAGTCTGTGAGCCGACCTCCGGTGCTGAGACCCCTGACATTTAAACTTTATTCCCCACATCAAACAGGTTTGAGAGACAGAGCGTGAAATGCAGACAGTGAGAAAAAAAAAAGAAAGGCACACAGTAAGGTATTCATGATTTAGCAGTTAAACAAGGGCTTGGTGCTTACCCTCGCAGAAGTTTAAACAACATGCAGCCCAGCGAAAACCAGTCAGCACTGCTATCATATGCTGTCCCTTTTTGTAGAACCTCTGGTGCCATGTAGCCATGTGTGCCCCTAGAAAAAAGCCCAAATCTCATACAAGATATTGATTTTTATTCCATGCACATTAAAATTCTTATTCAAATGCATGCAACAAATCTTACAGTTCAAATAGGGGAGCATTGATGGCAATTCTTTTAGCCAATTCCAATTTCTTAAGTCAGATTCTGATTTGGGGCGATTCCTTTTTTTGTAAAATCTATAATTCGATATCACCCAGATAAGGATGGGTCCCTGTTGATTCTGGTTTCTCTCAAGGTTTCTTCCTATTGCCATCACAAGGTTTTTTTCTTGCCACCCTCACCCTTGGCTTGCTCATCAGGGAACATTTTATGATTTTGATGTATACACATTTCCTAATTTCCAACTAATTTCCTAATTTTCTTTTTGACTCGGGAAATGTTCTTTATGGCAATTACTAATGTTAAAACTGCTACATAAATAATTGAATTGAATTAAATAATTGACTATAAATAAACCACCGGCCCCCTCATCAACCCTCCGTCACCTGCAAGCTCAAAGACACCCACGACCGTATAGTGCCACACTCACTGCAGACTCCGGGATTGGAACTCTCAAACTCTGAATGACAGGGCAGATGTTCTGCTGCGCCACTTGAAGTTAGTAATAAATGCGTGGCGAATTTGCACACTCACAAATTCTAACACAGGAAAACCGGTCGATCATGTTTTATTACCAATATACAATTGAATTTTCCATTTAAATTAAGCAAAGTTCTAAATGCTGTATTGATATTTTGTTTATATTATAGTTCTTAAAGAAATTAAATCAGCATGGGCATGCAATAATATAAAACTAAATTGAAAAAAAATAAATAAATAAATAAATCTGCACAATGTACTCGTGTACAAAATTTATAACTAAATAATAATCCAGGATTTTCATGGGTTAAATAAATTATTTTATGAACACTCACACACTGGCATGGGGTTTCTTCTTGGAGAAATCACAGGCCAAGCCCAAGTCAGAGATACGGACATGGCCATGCTCATCTAAAAGGATGTTGGCAGGCTAAGAAAGGGGAATAAATTATTATTTCAGCTCATTATTATGAGGACACACACAAGTTTTCTAATAAACAAACAAGTCTAATCCATGATCCAGTTCAGGATCGGCTGCTCATAGCTTATAAATTCAATCTTTTTTCACCACAAGCATTACTGCACCAAGGGCTGAATAGCGGCAACCTGGTGGAGCTGGGGCTCCGACCGCCGACGTTCCGATCAGTAAGCGTGGAGCCTCAACACACTGAACTTCTGTCCTACTGCACAACCTAGCTTTACGCTAGATATAATTTTACAAAACCTCTAAAAAGGTTTGCTTTCCAGGCCTTGATAGGTCAGAGCTGTTTTGTCAGCAAAAGGGAAATCTACCCAATATTAGGCTGGACTTTTGTAATGCTTCAGTGCATTTTGTATTATTTGTTTTTTCATCTTTAATACCACTTTTTGAAGTGTTTACCATTTTCCCATTGGTCAAGGTGACTATGGTAAAAAAAAAATGCTTGAAGGAAAAAAAAAACTGACACATATGGAAGCATGTGCCCTTACCTTAAGGTCTCGGTAAACAACAAAACGATTGTGCATGTGCTCCAAACCCAGGATAATTTCAGCTGCATAGAAGCGCATTTCCTTCTCACTAAATACTCCATGTTGAGACAGATGATAATGAAGATCCCCACCTAAAATATTAATTCATGTTTTCAGCACACTACATTGCACAACTGTAGAAATATCACAGAAATAAATATATACACATACACCTATCTCTATCTCATATATATATATATATATATATATATATATATATATATATATATATATGCATACACACACATACATATACACACACAGTATATTAATTATACAAATTAAACTTCTTAGGGAAAACAAATTAATTACATTAGATTAAATGTAAAGTTCATCTACAACCTCACTAGTTTTTTGGCGTTTCAACAAACAAGAAATTTGAAATTTTTATATACCAGTACTACAACTGTAAATGTCACAAAAATATCCAGCAGGAAGGTCTCTGTTCTGAATTGTACTGAGTAGTCATATGAAACCTTAAAAAAGTTAAATAAATTCACAACATTTAGAAAAGTTGAGCTAATTATAACAGGAGTGAATGCATGTGTAAAAGCTAAGTATTGTGTGTGTAATGTTCCACTGGATCCCTGTAATTAACATCTCTATTAGCATTATCACACTGGGAATTAGAATCCTGCTTAGGGGGATCTGAGAAGAAATTTAATGTCTGGCATAAGAAAGGCTCTCACCATTCATCAAGTCCAGGATGAAACACAGTTTATCAGGGGTATGGAACGCATACGTCATACACACGATAAATGGACAGTCCTGGATCCAGAGTAAGAGAGAAAGAGACAGAGAGATTGTTAAAAGGCAGCAAAAATAAATTGAGCAGACTGTAATGTTGTGTGAGGGGGAAAAAAAGCTGCCCTATTTCAGAAGATTGCGTGTTACCACGCCAACCCACCCCTGTGCTGACCAAAGACAGCATGATTCTCTCATTGAGTGCCAGGGTCTCACCCTGCTTCATCTTAATCCGCTTCTTATCCAAACACTTCATGGCATACCTGGCAGACATAAATCAGTGCAGTGATGTAAGAAAATCCCTGTTTTATTCAATTGAGGTAAAGTTCCAAGTATTCACTAATTCATGCTTAATTCCACACACTCACATTTTTCCTGTGTCTGCCTTCCGGCAGCCATACACCTCTCCAAACCCACCTCTACCAATGATCCGATGAACACTAAAATCGTTCATCGTTAACTAAATGGAGAGACAAGGTATTTAAGACGATGTATTACAGAAAACAGACCTATTACAACGTGGCTCTGTCTAAATATCAGTAAACACTCGTACTATGCAGTAAATTATCCAATAAGGTAAACGTTAACAGAGAGAATGCTAATTTCCCTTTAATTGATAAAAAACCCATAATTACAAGGTTGCATATTCAAACTGCTTAAAATCTTAAACATACAGAACTTACATGGATATTTAGTTCCACATTCTTCCACTGGCAGAAACGAGTAAACTTGTCACTACAGGAAAAAAAAAAACAGGTCTAACAGTTAAAAAAAATGATGAAGGAACAGGAAAAACAAAGGTTTGGTAATTAAAAACAGTCATCATACCTTTCTATGAACTTTAGAAAGATTTTCCCTCGCAGGCTGTCGCAGATTTCAACAATATATGGCTAGAAAAGAGGAAAGAATGTATATGAGGGGTTTAATTGTCCAAATGTGACCTAGAAGACTGGTTGACTATTGTGAGCAAAACATTGCTTTCACATGCCGACTACCTTCTCATCCTGTAAGCAATCCTTGAGACCTTTTCATTTGGCATTTATAAATGTAAAAGTGAAATTATAAAAGGATTATGAAAATAAATGTTTTTGGTTATTAGATTCACTTTCTCTCATGCTACAGTAAAAAAAGTTTTATTATTATTTTTTTTTATGGTACAATGCAATTATACCATACTAAAGACATACTAACTTTACAAGAAAGCAACATCTACTAGATTTTTTTTCCAAAGTGCAGTCTACCGCAACCTCAAGATATGGCTCATGCTACTTACACACTAGGCACGGCTCTTTCGTACAGTGCCTGGGTATGATTGCCCAATCCCATCCCCCTTCTGCCAGCTATTAAATTAATAATGTTCTGTTGGGTATTTATGCAGCAAGTTGCAGTAAGCATCTAGTTGGAACACAGAACCACCTTTTAGTTTGAAGCTGGTGACCAATTTTGACTCGTTCATTGTTTTTAGACAGTCGAAGCACCAGCCCTCAGACAGAAAAACTGGTTCCATGGTGGCACCAACACTTTGCTGGGCTAGAACAAATAACCGCTTACATCAGGGGCTGGGGGAGGGGGGGCAGGATTAATCATAACCCAGTAAAAGTTTGACAGATATATTAAAAAAATGGACTCGATTTAAAATTGGCAAATGTTTTCTAGGAATGATAAAGCAATGAAAACTGCTTGTAAAGCATATTGGAGTTTGCCATTGCTGCTGTTGTGCTTGCTGCAAGCATGTTTTTGCCGCTAATATATATTTTTGACCCGCTAGCATTGCTGAGAAAGTAGAAAACCAAAGCCAGTTTTTAGGAGATTCGCTATTGAACATGTTAAGAGACATTTAGTACAAGGAAGCTGACTTTCATATTTGATTTGAACTGTGCCCAAGTATGCTATACTGTGTACAATTAAAATATATAATAGCAAATATCAATATGTTTATGTCCTGAAAGGTTGGTATCAGCATAAAACTATTTTAAAATGTTCCATACAAATAGCAGGTCTGCAAAAAGAAAACCACAAACTGAAACACTACATAGATCTAGTGCACAACACAGTGCCTAATCAATACTTGAACTGCTATGCTTTATACTAATCAAGCTATATAAATTACAAAAGGTACTATATGTACACATGACAGAAAAAGCACTAAATACAGCCTGTAGTGTCAGTCCTATGTGATAGCCATTTTCAAATCCTATTGGCAAAGTCTTACCTGAAAGAGGGATGGGGGCACCATTTTCTTAGCCAGGTGAGATTGAACATGGTCCACTGCTTTCTTAGAGAAGGGCTACAAGACAAACACACAGTACTACATGGAAAGATGCAAGGTGTTCAAACATCAAGCAGTAGGCACGTCTTATGCATAAAGCATAAAGAAGCGACTCTTGCCTTTCTCAGTTGTGGAGTAAATCAAAAACAGTATGATTTAAGCATCCCCACCTAAAAATTGGGTCAAAAATGGATTGGCAATAAAATAAAAAAAGGTATTTTTAAATGGTCTCTGTGGTGGATTAACTGAGCAGAAAACCTGCTTTGAATCATGAATCTGCCTTGATTCATGTCCCACAAATGACAATCCTTAAAAACCCAGAGAGGCAGGATACAGTATGAATGTGTTGTTTTTTGACAGTCAGGTCTTACATGTGAACACGACAGAAGCTCCTTCATTATATAGCCATCATATATCTGTCGACTGCGACTTAGTCTCTCGTCCTCAGAATCCAACTTCTCGTATTCTTTAATCTGAAAAGACATGAGTGTGGTAGTCAGAAATCTATAACAATCCTTAAGCTGAAACAGTTATCATCAATGTGCTGCACTCTGACATCAAGCCTAGTACCTTGTTTACATCCTGCCGAAACCTATTTAAATGTTAAATGAGACAAACAAAATACTTTTACAATAAAAAATAAAAATAAAAAAAAAGGCAAGGAAAAAAAAAACTGAAAGGTGAACACAGATTAGGGTACTGATTTGATGATTCATTTTGTACAAAATGGTGATAAACATCCTGCCTCACTTGACTATGTAAATTATCTATCAAAATTCAAAACAAACACTTCTCTTATTCTCTAGCTGTACACTACACTAATATCAAAACTACTGTGCATAGATGAGCAATGGAGCAGTTATCGAAGGGATTCTGAGCATCACCTCTGGAGGATCTCAAGCAGACAGCATGGCAACAGTGGTTTGTTGTACACTGGCAAAACTCTATGCACCTCTTATGCTGGAGCTTCTGAACAGGAGACCCAGTAGGTACGTGTGCATTTTTATATTTCATTATACTAATTTGCTTATCCTTAGTCTAATTATTTGACATAAAAAGGAAATTCAAGTTTTTATTTAACTTAAGTATCAACTTTTCCATCTTTGTTTTATTTGGTATTAGTTAGTAGATGCCTAAAATAAGCTCGAGCTAAATTTAAAGGCTGACAATTCAATCAAATGTCATTGAATTATTCATAATTAGACAATTATTTGTTTAAATAATTGATGGATAGTAGGAATATAAAAAACCTGTTAGTGCATGTGCATGTCACCGGTGCATGTCACATATTAGGCAAATGCTAAAGCTGCAATCTACATATGCATTCTAAACATCTGGTTGTGTGAAGTACAACATAGCCCACGGTAAGGAAACTTTTTATTCATCCCAGTCTTATTGTAGTTTGTTTATACATAAAAAAACTGCCATTTAACTGCATAAAATGTCAATGTGTAAACATACTGTAATGGCTTTGGGAAATGTCCTTTCTGTGTATGTACTGTAGCAGTTGTCTTGGCTACAGTATTGTTTGGTATTTTTTGCTTTTATTTTATCATGTTTATTTAATTTAGCTTTTTCTGGTTTGCTCTTGAGACTCAATACACTGTCAGCAATTCAGTGTGATAAAGAAATACATAATAGAAAACGCAACAAACAGATGCATCAGACTTCAAATGTAATTTTACTTAGAGATGTGGGGGGAAAAATCCAATTCGTTTTACGCATTATGATTCTTTTGTGTGGCACACTGACTCCAAGGTTTTTTTTAATTTTTTTTTTTATGTATTTTTAATTAGTTGGCATTGGAGCTGGTAATATATTGCAGTTCCTCTATAATCCTACAGGTGGTGTGCTCAAAACTATTGACATAATGGCAAGCAGCAAAGGATCCTGTGTGGTAGGAGTTTTGTTTAGAATCGTGTCCCCCCCGTCGGTCCGCGTGTCGTCCCCCCCGTCGGTCCGCGTGTCCGTCCCCCCCCGTCGGTCCGCGTGTCGTCCCCCCCCGTCGGTCCGCGTGTCGTCCCCCCCCGTCGGTCCGCGTGTCGTCCCCCCCCGTCGGTCCGCGTGTCGTCCCCCCCCGTCGGTCCGCGTGTCGTCCCCCCCCGGCGG